>OX457079.1:32744986-33129986 GCA_949752815.1 Conops quadrifasciatus | reverse complement strand
AAAATGAAAAAAAAGAAGGAGAATAAGCTTCTCATCTTAATGACAGATTTTTTGCTATATAACTTTCAGATAATTTTCGTCAAAGTATATTTATTTTTACTCATGCTTTCAATGAAAGAATTACGTTTTTTGTGTCCTTTCGATGCAGACAGAGTCGGTTAAAGAGTCTACCGCCGCAAAGCTTCTTCTGGCAAGTCAAGTTATTTATTTTCTTTTTCTTTTTCCTAATTTTTCTCTCTTCTTAGTTGCTTCCTTCGGATTGCTTTTTCCTCCTTTTTTTATTATTCTTACTCATTCTGGATTTTTCTAAAGCGGAAATAATTTAAATTCTGTTTTACTTTCCCTTTTTTAAAAAACTTCAAAGCCGCTTCTTTTCTTAGTCCTCAAGAATTCTGCTCTTTACCTTTTTTTTTACTTTTTATTGTACTTACTTTTTCTTACTTTTCATTTACTTTTTTGGGTTAGCTTAAAATTTAATATTTTACGTTTTTATTTTAAAAGTGCTAAATGTGTTTCGAAAAGTTTTCTCTTCAAAGTTATATTTATTAACAAAAGAAATTTACATTTAATAAATTGATATTCATTCGTCTGCTTATACTCGTTTTACAAAAAAAGGAAAACTTTTACCAGCATTTTCCACTTATTGCAAAAGCCACCGGAAGAAGAAGAAGAAGAAGTAGAAGAAGAAAATTATTAATAAGTATTTGGTAGAATTTGGAAGGCAACTTTTGAAGCTACGCACAAAACCTTTTCACAAAATGACTAACACAAAATTTAACCGGAAAACCTGACGAGTGTAAGACCTTCCCTGATGAGAAGGTGATGCAAAGTGGGAGTGAGTGCTTCGTAGAAGTCACTAGGACCCCTCCCCCCTCCCTTTCCCCGTGAAGTTTGTGCGTTAGTAGGCAGAAGTGGGCCCACAGCGTGACAGAGCAAGTATTCGCATTACGGTCAACACCGACCGACAGCACTGAATAGCAGAACAAATGGTTGGTTAACCGGCAGTTGTTACAATGTCACAAGCAACAACAACAACAACAAACACAACAACAACAAAATGGGGGAAGCATAAATTAAGAGGTTAATCGCTCACCTCGATTCATTCTACCATAATTCAAGATTTTCAGAACATTTCAAAACTATGAAAATAAAGAAAAAGGAACAAACAAAGAGGCGGAGAGAAATAGTAAAAGAGCGGTAGAGAAACCGCGGAGGAGCAAAGAGTAACATTTAGCGCAATTTGTAATAAAAAGATTTTGACATCGTGACGGCTAAAACTTTTCAAATTAGCATTATTTGGCCAAATTTATTATGTAAATGATTTTGGGCTGTCTGGCGTTTCCGGTGACCGTAGCGCCGTAGCACCGTAGCCATAGTGTGAAAAAGGTCACCGTGCTGAGGATGGTAGAAAAGACAAGAAGAAGAAGAAGAAGAAGAAGAAGAAGAAAAACTTGAACGTGTGAAAAGATGTAAAGGAAATATCATTTTTACTGTCAACAGGCCTTAATTCTCAGCCCTAACTAGACTCGTTGGTCGTTGTCACTGTCGTTGTTGCTGCTGCTATTGCTGCTGTTGCTGAGAATAATGATGCTGAATATTTCAACATCATTTGTGTGAAATATTTTGCTTTAATATTCATGGAATTTCGACTTATTCCTTTGATCTCCCTCTCTCCCTCTCTCTCTCTCTCCAATTTTGCGAAGAAATTTCTCTCCAAATGTATGTAATAAACACAAAAAATTAATAAAAAAAATTTTTTCGATACGAAGATTTAAAGAATTTAGTTTTTTATTTCAAGAATTTAGTATTTTGTTTGAAGAATGTGGTGTTTTTTATAAAATTTTTTTTTTGTGCAAAATTAATTTTTTTTGTTCAAAAATTCAAAGGACTTACCACACATTGCTTTTGAAGAATTTTTGTACTTTTTTTCATTTAGTTAAAACATTTATCTGTGCAAAAAATAAAATGATTTCTGCTTTTTCGTTTTTATGTTTTTTTTTATGCTTTTGCAGAATTATTGTTGTTTTTTAATTAATTTTTGTAACCGTTGTAATTTTTTTAAATTCTGTCGAGCATGATTAAAACATTTCCAGATTTTTTATATCTCCACATTTACCCCCTTCCCCCCCACCCCCATTTCACTCTCTCTCACCCACTTTTCCTTCGTTATTTTAATGTCCTGCTTTATTCCGCATAATCAAGGCGGAATTTTCAAGAACTGTTCATGCGGAATTTAAGCGCAGGCCAAATTTTTTTGGGGGTGAAAATTTTTTCGATTCGGTATAGTTTTTTCTACTCGCTGTAGCTTTTCCCTATTCGCTAACATAACGTGCCGCCGGAAGAAGAACAAAACCGTGTCTAAACTGTGAAAAATGGCACGAAATAGTTGTTCCGAATGCCTAAGAAAGGTCTTAGGTACGTTGCTTGAATGATAATGCGTGAAATCTTTTCTCGTTTCTATGCTTGATAATATTATTACGAATACATGACTAATGTAGGTAAGTCATGAATCAGACTTTCAAAGCTAAATTTGTAAAATAAAATAATTTTACGTGCTCGAAAAGTAAAATTGTCACTAGGATTTTGACGCCAGACGCTCTCTAACGAGCGTAAATGTCAAAGTTTTTAGTCAAATGACATAATGAGAATAAGCGTCACCTTGTGTCACCTCAGAAAAAACACAAACGTCATAATAAATTTCATAATTTCTCAAAATGCTCTCGATGTCGTCTTTTACATTTACGATTTACTCTATTACATTCAAAATCAACGCAGAAAATCAGAAAGAGAAAACGAACAAAGAGTTTTTGCGCCATTTATCGTAGTGTGTGTGTGTCGTTCAAAATGTTCACAGTTTGTTGTTGTATTATTGTGGGTTGCTGCCGTTTTATACATCTGTGTGATTTTCTCTTCTCCGTTCCGTTCGCACTACTTACGTTGTTTTATTTGAAGTGTGTAAACGCGCCTCAAGCATTTATTTGCGCATGCATTTCCGTTTCCGCTGCGAAAAAAACGTGCGTACATACGTACAATAAATGCAAAAGCAAATGTATATCGAAGGAATCACAACTGAATCACAATGAAGGAATCACGCTGACGTTTTCAATGTCAATCTGCTTACAAAATATTTGATTAAAATTTTGTAACATAAAAGCATAAAAGCTAAAACTGACCGGAAATATTATACATTATTCGGATGATATAGCATTCTCGCATTAAAAGCAGCTGCATACAAACGAAGAGTTTTAAAAAAAAATCTGACAAAAAAAAAATTAAATACAAATTTAATTAAAATAAGTATGTTTTAATTCCTTTTAAATGTAATTATATGCAATTTATTTATGCATATTTTTTTATAATAAACTAAATATGAGGTCTGTTGAAAAAGTATTGCGAATTTTAAATTCAAGCGGGTTACGCACATTCGTGTATTCGATTTTCAATTTTTTTGTGGCGTTAGGTTTCCACGTCATAACCATAAACCCATGTTTCGTCACCGGTTATGACGATGCTCTTTTTGGTAGAAATTGAGCAATTTTGGTACGAATTTCGCCGCGACCCTAATTTTCTCCAGAGCGTCATAACCGGTGACGAAACATGGGTTTATGGTTATAACGTGGAAACCTAACGCCACAAAAAAATTGAAAATGTGGCGAAATGTGGCCCTTCTCATGCCCAAATTATTGGTAAAAATCGAATGGCACGAGGCAATCGATATGTTTAAGTCCTCAGGAACTTCTCTCTAAGAGTGATTCGACGATTGGCCAATACTATTTTCTTCACTTCGTCGTCAATGTTTTTGTCTGTTGTTGACGTGCTTTGGCGTCCGGCCGTTCTTCGTCGTTCACATCTTCTCGGCCTTCTGCTAACATTTTGTACCACCGAAAAACGTTGCTTTGGCCCAAGGTAGCTTCACCATAAGCCACAGTCAAGATTCGAAATGCGTCCGCGCACTTAATTTTGTTTTTCACACAAAATTTGATAAAGACTCTTTGATCAATTTTATGGAATAGGCAAAAATCGAAGACGAGCCAAAACACGTCCAAGCAAAATAGTTGTCAAAAATTAACTGAATATTCAAAGAGGTCGAACTTGTCAGCATAAGTAAGTGACATAAGTACCAATATAATGCCACAAAAAAATTGAAAATCGAATATACGTAACCTGCGGGAATTCAAAATTCGCCATACTTTTTGAACAGACCTCGTAAAACGAATAAATATTTAACAAGCTTTTTTTCTACAAAGTCTTTCACAAAATCCCTGGAAATCCGGACATTTTTTAGTGCAAATAAAGCAAATAAATTCACTTCAGTTTAATCCCTCCGCGAAAGTTATTATTTTTACTTTGGTTATTTTTATTGTTGTTATTTTAATGTTGTTATTTCTTGTAACAACTCTAAAAGTTTTACTAAGAAGTCAAAAGTCAACAGCAGCAGCCGCCTCGAAACACAACGAATTAACTAAAACAAACAACAAAAACAATTGTGAAATACGAAACAGCGAGTATGAGTCGAGTATAAGTCGTCCCTCCGTTCGTCACTCGTTAAATTCGCCCTGCTCTTGTCGACTTGGCGAGTGGAGTTCGTTCGTGCTCATTAAAACTAAACGAATTGAATAAAGTTCGTTCGTTCTTGACACTCGATGAGTTGCTGGCGGCCGCCATAATTACCAAGAAAACGTAACAACAACAAAAACAACAACTGGAAGAAGAACGAACTGAATATAATAACAACAATGAAGGCAATCAGAGTCAGCAAAGAGCAACAACAACAACAACAACAACGACTGCCTGACACGAGCGAGTGTTTATTATTTCAAATAAAGTTAAAAGCTTTCTAGTGGATATTTAGAATATTGTTGTTTTTTCTTTGGTTAGTGGCAAAAAAAAAAAAATTAATTCAAAATTCAAAACTTTTATTTTTGACATAATTCTGTGAAACAAAAAATAAAGCGTGGAAAACTTTTAGAAGCTCAAAATTATGTACTTAATACAAATGGTATACAACGTACAAACTGTTATCAATTAGGCCAACTTTTTTCATCTTTGTTCCAAAAAATTGTTTTAAAATTTCAGGCAAAAATGGCAAAGTTTGCGTAAAAGCTAAAAATGCTTAAACTCAATTAAGATTATAAGATTTTTTTCTCTCTCTCTGTCTCTCTCTACATTTTCTGTCAAAACAAAGCCACTTAAACTTAATAGTAATAATAATGAAGTTAGATTTTAATTAATTTGCAGCAAAAGGTTGTGCTTGATTAAATCTATTACGACTACAAAGTTATTGTATTTAATCAACATTTTAATTAAGTGCATAAACTCGAAGAATTTCAACGCTTGTTAAAGGTTTATGGTAAAGAATTTTCTCTGAATCCTCGGCACTTCGGTGAAAATTGTATCACAAAAAGTCTCTAAGAAGTTTTGGTTTTTTTTTTTAGACCAAATAAAAACCTTCATAAAGTATGAAAATTTGATGCCAGTCAGAAATATGTTAAAGCAAAAAATCAATCAAATCAAAATCAAAAATCAATCAATCAATTGAATGGTTTAAGCTGACCATTTCAACCAATTTTCCATTTGATTAACTTCAAATACTTAAATGTATTTAAAAAGTTTTTAAAAACGTCTTTCTATAGAAAACATTATGAAAAACTCTATGGTAAAACTATATTTTTCTGCATAAGAAAAATTATGGTCTTAAGAAGAAGAAATGAACTCTTTTAAACCATAACGACTTTGCTTGATTTTTTTCAATTATTTAATAATTATTTTTTTATAGGTAGGTACCTCTTTATTTAAATGTACTTAATGAAGTTGGTTTATTGTAGTTTTTGGAGAATTTTTAAGACTATTTTTCCTTTTCTTTAAAATCAATCAATGTTTGTTTTAACTTTCACCAAATTTTCTTCTGGGTTGAGAAATTAATTTTTTTTAAATAAATTTTAATGCTTACAAAAACAAAAACAACAACAACAACAGAACAACAACAACAACAGGAACAACAACACAAACAATGAAAGTATTGTAATTAAAAACTGACATCAAACAAATGGCTTTTATTGCTTTTCGGTATCTTTTTTCTTCTTTTCGGTTGTCTTTTTGTATGTCTTCATATTTGTATTTATTTTCAACTTTGCCTTTTATTTTTCTTTTATAATGGTTTGACGTTGGCTGCGGTTTTTGTTTTTGTTTTTGTTTTTGTTTTCGGTTTCATAACATGAAAAGCTCGTAAAAGCGCGCTGTGAAGTGAACTAAAGTGAAGTTTAGTGAAGTGAATGATGTCTTTCGATGTCTACGATATGTTGTTACCGCCACCATTATTTTTCAATCAATGCTTGCTCATTGTTGTTGTGATTGTTGTTGTCTTATTCCTACTTACTTTGCGTGTTGTTGTTGCCCGCTTCTTCAATGGCAATCCATAAACATTGTTCACAGATTCTGTAGAGATGCTAACATGACACGTACCGAAGTAACCAATTTCGGTTTGGTCATCAATGATTGACGTACTGACAATCTGACATTTGGTTCCATTTATTAGTCTTTAGAAAATATATTTTTTTTAGTACAAGTAATAAATAGAAAAGATTTTGGTGAAAGCTGGCCATAGATTGACAACGTAGCAAAATGGAAGACAGCGCGCTATGATGGATTTTTTACAAAGTATTTTCTTTTATGAAAGATCCATTCCATGAGAGATATAAAAAGATAATAGATATTTCTTTCTATCATATTTGAAATTATGAACTTTAGCAAATAATTATGAAATATATTTAAAAAGTTTCTTTTTAATGCGACGACTTTATTTCAAATTTATTTTAAAATTTGTTTTATTTCAAAAAGTGTTCAAAGTTTAGGAACACTTCCGAAAGTGCTTAAAAAACACACCCAAAGTCATCCAAATGAACACAAATCAGCTGTCAGCTGTCAAATGGCCTGACGCTGAAACGAGCGTTGCCATACGAAAAACAAACTTCCTGAAAAACATATTTCAATAATAATGGATGAGAGAATGCTTTAATGATTTTCACAATAAAATTTTTTAATTATAACACGCGGCGCTTAAATGAGCGTCGCTCTAAAGGATTGTCTATTTCTTCAGGTTAGAACTAATAGAAAGTCAGAAAAAATAAACCAAAACTTTTAACAGATATTCTCATTCAAAATGCTAAAGGTACTTTTGGATAGCTCTATTTTTAATAACAACAGTTTTGCCTTTAAAACTAAAATTTCACACTTAAAACCACTACAACAACAACAACAATAAAAAACGCCTCTTAATACATCAGTAACACCCTGAAGTTAACAGACTTTGAAAGAACTTCGCTTTCGTTTTAGAAAACGGTCGTTAGCGCTATTAAAGCCACACATAATCATGTACACACACATACATACATACTCACCTGCTCGTGCGATATATCTGCATACATAAGCAGGTGTGTGTCCGTATGTATATGTAAACACGTACATACATGCATGCAGGCTTAAGTATCCGTGCTTGGCTTTTGCTTTTATTTTTGCCAACATTTTCCATTTGCTGCTGCATGACTTTTAAATAAATGAACAACAATGGCCGAAATAAGAGCAACAGCAACAAAAACAATTGTAGCAATAATGGAAGAAGAAGCACCCTCTCGGTCACTCTAACACCAGCCAAGCGTCAGGTAAACACTTTAAAGAAGTGCCAAAAAGCTCACTTGCAATTTGCCATGTTGTTTTTACATTTCTTTTTTTTTGAGCTTTATTTGACTTTCCTTCCATTATCCTTGCACACACACACACACACAGTCCGCTTCGCCGTCCCCGCAGCAATTTCATAAAATTTATATCATTCTAAATGCTTTTCTATAGCGTGGTTGCGCCAACCGTTTACTTTTACCAGGTGCATTTAAGTCAAACGCACACACATACACACGTATAGACGCAGTAACATGCACGCGAGCAACTTCCGAAACACAATTCACAATTACCCGCCTCCCTGCCCATCACCCCTCTTCAGCACCAATCCACGAACACACACCATTATTTGTTCTACTATAGTCTCGGACTAAATCGGTCTACTTAAAGCGAATAATTTTTCTGTATACACTTCTTGACTACTTCCGTCGGTTCCTGAACTTTATCAAGTTCATATCTTTGGGTTTTTTTTGTTTTTTGTCCTTTCCTTTTTTTGTTTTCTTATTATTTTTGCATTTTGCACGTTGCTTTTATTTTCCCTTCGACATCATATTTACATATTTATTGCTCAGTGTATGTGTTAGTCGCAGTGTAAGCTCGTTGCTGTTGCGCAAACCTTGTTCTTTCTTCTTCTTTTTCTTCTTCTTCTTCTTATTTGAGTTAGTGTCCTTTGCAACAGCACTAAAGCGCCAGATTGCAAAACTTTATACGATTAAAATTGTTCGCAAATCGTATAAAAAAATTACATGCTCGTACACTGAAAAGCATTTGTGTCAATGTTGAGACAAAATAATTAAAATGCGGTTAAAAAATTAAAATTAAATATTAACAACTTTTACAGTGAGTGAGTTTTTGACCTTTTAAAGTTACCAACTAAGACCTGCTGTTACAAGAAAAATTCAAACGTGATATACATATGTTAACACTCTCGAAATTGTTAAGGTGTCCCTTGAAATTGTCATAGTTTGCCGTCATTATGATTTTGCAAACTTTCAAACAAATATTTATTTAATCAATTGCTTTTAGAAGTCAAAATTTGTAGCGCTGCACAAAATAATATTGTACTTTCTGAATAATGAAAATCTATAAAAGATATTGAAATTATGCGCCCTTCAAACTATTTCAACTAATTTTAAATTAATTATGTGGTAGTCTTTAAAAAATACCATCTGAAAATAAAGTACATGATTTTATATCTTTTCCTAAAGAAATCATAAAAATTGTTAAAGAAAGTGAATTAAGTTTGAGTAAAAAAAGTTTTCCTTTAATAATTTAAATGCATGTGGTTAAATTATCGTAGAATTTTGTTCAGTGTAGAGCAGTGAAAAGACTGCTACCAAGTTGTGCAATAAACATATTGAATATTTTATGCATATTTTAGACGTACATTTATGTATATATATAAAGTAAAACTTTATGAAGTTTTGACTTTTCTACATATGTATATAAAACTATTGGCTTTGCCACTAAATCCTCCTGACGCACAACCCCCCCCCCCTCCCCAATTCCTAGTCCTATCTCTTTCTTCGCTTTTATATTTGCTCTTTTTCGGGAGGAAATTCGAAATTTGCGAAAAACAATAGCCTTAATTTTTCCAACCGAATAACATTAAAGATGTCAAAAATGGGAAAGGTGGGGAAGGGGTGGATTTTTAAAACTAATTTGTTCACCTTTTTGACTATGCAAAATTCTGTTCTTTCGAAAAAAAAAAACTTTAATTTTTTAGAGCACTGCGAGCAATGTTAAAATGATGTTAAATGAATATTATTATTTATTATTATAGCATTATTTTTTTGTTAAAATGCATATTTTTGCGATTATAATGTAAGATGTTTAGAAGCCAATGCAGTTAAGTGCATTTTTTAATAATCTCATTTTTTAAAATTTTTATGAAATAAATAATATTCTTCTTTTTTTCTCAAAGTCATACAACCCTTTTTTTAAAGCTTCTAAATATGTCTAAGTAAGTCGACTTCTTATCAATATTTTTACATAAACTTTGCATAAATAAAAACCACATTTGGCTTCTTCCTTCAATGGGCCGCTTCGAAATGTTACGCTGCGCTACGCTGCGCTACGCTCGCTCTTAGAATGCGTGAGGCCTCATGAACAGGTTCATCATGAGATTCAACACATGCCTAAAAGTATGCTAAATATTTAGAAAGCAGAAATTAAAGCTAAAAAATTTTTGTCTCTTTTGTTTTGGCACTAGTAAGAATACATATTCATAAAGAAACATAAACTATTCCTATCGTGCAACGAATATCACCCAACGGATATGATTATGCGGTATTTAAATACTGTTATAATTATTCTGTTTGAAATACCTACACTGCACACACAAAGCTTTTGAGTGGGTGTGTGTTTATATGTAGGTATATGCGGACAGAAAAATTCATTTGAGTCTGCTGACTAAATTATTATTATGCCGGTTGCTATAAAATGGTTGCTATAAGATTTTATTACGCATCACGCTTGAGTAACGTAAATTTACTCTTGCTGTTGTTGTTTTTTTTGTCGTTTTACTTCTGGTGCATATGCTTCCAAGCTACTGGTGGTGGCGGGGGGAGGGGGAGCGGCACAATTTCGAAATGAAAGGCAACACAAAATAAAATTGCTTCTAGCAGCAGTAAAGTGGCTACTTTTCGAGATGAAAATTTAACGAGTAACCACAACAATAAAATCGATCGTAAACATTTTAGACTATGTGTTTTTTGCGTTTTTAAATTTAACTGAATTTGCAGAAAAAGTTGCCTATGTTTGAATTTTTCAAAAGCAGCAGTGATAAATTTAAAAAAGAAATATTGAATCATGTCATAGAAAAAGCAAAGAGTGAGAAAGAGCAGCTGATGGGATACAAAGAGGGAGAGAGAGAGAGAGAACGTCTATTTATTGCAACGTTATTTTAGAGTTTTATTGATTTTATTGTGTAATATATATTTCCTCTCAAAAACCTAGAAAAACATTTTTAATTAATGCCTGAAAGTATGCAATAGAGATATTGCACAAGATATTTTACTGGGTTTATTGTCAGAAAGGGTTGTCTGTCGTCGGTCTATTGATATTAAAGTTTTTTTACCTTAATTTTTCCTTTTCTAATCTAGCCCTATTTGATAAAATTCTTACCTAGCAGCTATTCGATAGCCCTAAAGCAGTTCTAGACACCATAAAGACCACAAATCTACTAAGTGACATTACGACATTATAAAATCGTGTACACACTCTGAGAGTCTCAACCTTCTGAAAGTCTCAGTTGACTTCTGTAGAAAGAGTTGAATGAGCTCTAAACATTGTGACAGCAACGCAGTCGAGTTTCGAGTTTTTCTCGAGAGAGAGCAGCGTTGAATATTATGAAACGAACTTGCAACGACATCGAAATTAAGTACTAAGTGTAGCAAAGGTTTAGGATCGATTACCGATCGATTTCGAAGGTTCTTTAAGACTTTTCTTTTCAACGGTTGTCAACAATCTAAAAGAATAAAAGCTTTTTGCGTAGTACTCTTTTAATTATTAACAATTAGATTAAATTAGATTAGATTAGATTAGATTAGACTAGATTAATTACAATTAAAAACAAAGTTTTAGATGAATGGCATACAAATTCCTCTGTAGAAGGAGCAACGTAGGTGCTTGCAGCAGCCAATGCTCATTGCGCAGGTTTGAGCGAAGCCTACACAACGTCTTTTTGGTTTCGTTAAGGTCCTTGCTGGTGTCGGAGTCGTTGACGAAGACGATGACAGAAGCTTTGATTGGTGAGACGTCTGTCCGAGGGATTTATGCGACATTACGATGGGCTAAAAAGTTAGAAGTCATCTATTTATTTGTGCCTGAACTAAGATTTCTTTGGATCTTTCTTAAAAATAATTACTTACCGACAACAAGATCGCCGCCGTAAATGACATCAAAAGAAATACCGAAAAATAATTCATGTTTTCTTCACTTGAATTAGTGTTACTTCGACGCGCTATTCCGCGAGAATCTATTTGGAATTTTTTAAAAATTTTGGGCTTTTATAGAAAATCTCAAGCACAGAACATTTGTTATCAACGCAAAAGTTGGTATGTACGATATAAAATTTGTGATTAGAAATAAAGTTTTATACAACTTTTATCAATTAAGATAAAAATTTAGGGGTTAAGCTATTAGGTCGTTATATCATACTTTACCATTTTTGCTCCAGCTAAGAAAAATGGCCTTTCACCGCAAAAAAATAATAACAAAATTTTTTTTTTGCAGTTGACAGAGTCGATCTTTGTGAATTTTGTAAAATAGAGATTTTCACAAGTTTGAAATTTTCGTAAGACAAGAGTAAGCTACGAAAAATATGAAATAATGGTATAAAAATATGAAATATTTATACTCGTACAACTATTTTAAATTAATAAATTTAAATAAATTTTTAAATTTGTATAATTTTTGTTGAATGAATCTGCGATGAGGATTCGCTGACCTCCTTAAAAGTCATTTTTCAAAAAGTCATTAATTCGACAAGCTTAGCAGACATGTTCTCAATTTCACTCTCCCTTTCTCTCTCTCTCTGTCTCTCTTTCTTCGGCACTTATAACTTGAAAGTATCACAGACAGCCAGGCCGACCAGACCGAAGAGTAGCCGTAGCAATGGCAGAAGTTGGGACTGTTGATATCAAGGTTAAAATCAAAGTTAAATTGCTTTTTAAATTAAGAACATGACAACAAAAACGAAAACAACAACAACAACACCAACAACAACACCAACAACAACATACTCTTCAAGCAAGTGCACACAAATTGTCGTCGCTAATCTTTATTAAGCGTTGCTGATTTTGTTGTAGTTGTTGTTGTTGTTGTTGTTGTTATTATTAATGCTATAACATCTCCTACGGCTATGACTCTTCTACGTAGAGCCTGGCTGGTGCTGGTGCTGCTGCTGCTTCTTATTTTTCTTGTTGCTATTGAGACAGTTCTTTTCTCCCCTTTTCACACTTCCTGCTCCATCGATTGTTAGCGCTGTTCGTGTTGTTGCAGTCCTTGGCTTGTTAATGTCATGATACATGCGAGTACGACGAGTACGATTACTCAAATGTCACAGTCATAGTCATTGTCAATGCCACGTACGTCTCTGACGCCGCCTTCTGTGTGCAACGTTTTGCAACCTTTGACATCCTGACGTTTGCCTTTGTGGCAGATGAAAAGAGAACATTTTAATTAAGTTTTTGGCCTTCATCTTGATCGTCAAGACAACGCCGTTCGTTTTCAAAAAGGTCATCATCAGAACTTGTAAAATATATTGTAATAATAATAATAATAATAATTTGTTTTTTTAATTATTTATTCATATTCCGCAGTCTATCTCTCAATTTTTCTTTCCTCCACGACATTGGCTTAATTTGACCTGCTTTAATGTCATGGCAGGTACGACTTATTATCCAAGATTTAATTAATTTATTAATTTCCATATTCTTTTAAATGCATTTTCCATAAGTTGATAAACCCATAAATAATTTATTCTTATAAGATATATTTTTTTTTTGTGAATTTTTGGTGTTCGTTTTATGAACTCAAATAAACTTCTAATGGTGAAGATTGTGATATTTTTTTTTTTGCTATTTTGGGCTTTGGCGAAAGGCTCAAGTTGTCTAACGATTTATATGAAATTTCATTTTTATTATTTTAAAAACTTAGCAAAAATTTTGCTGAACTGTTTTAATATGTAATAATAAAATCAATTGGCTGAGCATCAAAATATTGTTTATATCTCATTAGTTTGTTTATATCTCAGTGGTTTTAGCACGTGTAGCCAGAAAAATGTAAAAATATGGCAAAAAAAGTAAGGAGAGAAAAAAAAAGAGAGAAGAAAAAAACCACGAGATGTTTCAGTGATAATAAAAGTCAAATGAATTCGGAAATGAAGCGCAAAATGAATCCCAGAAATGGACAGAATTTAAAAAAAAAAAAAAAAAAAAATTAAAAATAAAAAATTAATTAATAAATTTTTTTTTTATTTCAAAGAAATTGCAAAATGAATCCCAGAAATGGACAGAATTTAAAAAAAAAAAAAAAAAAAATTAAAAATAAAAAATTAATTAATAAATTTTTTTTTTATTTCAAAGAAATTCTTTCTCAAAAAAAAAATCAAAGAAACTAAATACGTGAAACTAAGAAAAATATTGTATGTATACCCAAAATTAGTTTGTTTTCGTATAAAATTGACAGTAAATAACGATTTAGCTATAAAGAAACAAAAAATTGTAGCTACCAAAAATTAACAGTTCCTTGATGCAGAATCATGAAATCAGAAAAAAATGCAAAACTCTCATAAATTATGGATGCCAGAGAATGCAGTTGAAAATCCAGACGACCACAAGAATTCCAAAAATTCATTTTGTATTGTATATTGCGGAGGAAGGAGGGAGGAGGGAGGAGTGGAGAGGCGTAGGTAGCTCTTACCGTGGCAACACGCCAAAAATTCTGCATAAATTCCTCAAGAATTCAAATTCAAAGCCGGCAAAACGTTACGTACAAACAGCTTGATGCTCGAACGCCGCAAAACGTAACCGGAATGTATGTAAATGGAAATACCAGCCATACCATACGAGTATGTGTGTGTGTGTGTAAAACAATGTTGTAATATTTGTGTAACAGCAAAAGCAATATATTCACTGAACACTTCTTTTTCCATTTAAAAGTGCCATTTGATATACAGCTAGTGCAAGATTTTGATCAATTTCGAAAAATACTGAATCCTGAAAAAATGACATGACAGCAAGCAGAAAAAATTTTTTTTTTTTTTGGAAAACTTTTTCATTTATTCTCTTTAGAGAATGACCGTCGCGAACGATTTCAATTTGCTGACTTTAGCGTTTGCGTAATCGTTTTTGATTAACTTAAACATTCTCTACTTTTCGACTTTTCTTTCTTTCTTTCTTTCTTTCGTTCTGACCAACTTTTGGGTTAATAAATAATTACATTTTATTGCATTGTCGTATAAATATTTTCGGATTTTCTGAAATTTTCCTTTGTTTTGCTTCAAATTCTTGTAAAAATTCAGCTTCAAGGATAAAAAGTGCGTAAATGCTAACGAACAGCATCAACAACAACAACGACAAGCAAAAAGCAAAAGAAACCAAGAAAATTGCGCTGAAAAAAAAAACTGTGAGAACGTTTTTCCGTCACAAAAGAGCGAAAAAGAGGAAGCAGCAGACTTTCTGGTGACGATTGGCGAACAATAAAATTAATTGCTGCAATTCAGTGTTCGTTCAGTGGCCGAACAGAGGGCGCACACAACCGGCATGCAACAATGTGGGCCGTAATCAACACACACACACAAGAATGTGCGATTCTTCATGAAGAATGATGTTCCTGCAGAGATCATAATAAATGTTGAGGATGATGATGATGATAATAGTGAACCTGGTGCTAATGATAATGATAATGTTGATAATTACAGAGATGTTAACAAATATTTTTATAGTAATCATGATGATGATGATGATGTTTATGGACACGATAATTATGAAGTTATGACCATGGTCATAACGATGGTGATGTTTATAGTGTGGATAATGAACATGATTATGATGATGACGTTGATGATAATGCTGTATAAAATTGCTAAGTAATTAGACGATAAAGGACAATAAAGAAACGCTTTTAAAAAAAGTTGTTGAGCATAAAAACGACTACAAAGATGTTGTTGAAAGAGATAAAGAAATAAAACGTAAAATTACAAGTAAGTGTAATAATAAAGACAACAACAGCAACTACAACAATAAAAGAGAGTATATATATTGTCATTAGCTCAAACATTAGCTCAAACAAAGAACTTAAAGCAAGAAATTCGCTCGGAAAAAAAAGCGAAAAAGCGACTTACAAAAAATTATAACCACAGACGATAACGTCTCAACAACAACAATCGGAACGACAACAACAATAGTCCAAGCAATACTAGAAATTAATTTAATTTCATTTCATTTTTTTCATTGAAAATTCATTTTAATTTCATTTAAAATATCATTACAAATCCTTCATGAATCTGTCACGAAAACTCGTGTGTGTCTCTTCACAGACACGAAGAACGTTCACAACAACAGCAGCAGCAAGAGTCTTGTCTTTTAGTGTTAAATCTTTTGTCAGAAAATAATTGAAGTCAGTATTTGTGAGCAGTTCTTCGAAAAATTAAGTTAAAGAAATAAAGTTGTGCCGTATAAAGAATTTTCCAGAAATGTTTTAAGGCCTACAATTGACTTTATTTTAAAGCCAAGCGCGCACATAATTTCCATATAAACATTATTAAATTGTAAAACTAAATAAACTAATAAGAAAAAAAAAACCAACGCACAGAAAACCCAAAAAAAAAACTAATTCAAGCTTCGCCATAATTTTTCATGCTCCAATATTTTTTTTCCAATAATTTTATTGTGTTTTTATTGCACAAAAAAATATTTTTAAATATGTTTATAATTCAATAAAAAAAAACACACACACACATCGAGTAGTCGAGTAGCCGTGTAGCCGTGTAGCCGAGTAGCTGGAGACAGAGAAACAGCAAAACAGCGAAAAGGTACAAACAGCGTAACAGATAAGAAAAGAAACGTAGCCACTTCAGGCCTCAAATCAAAACAGAAAAGAGAAAACAGAAAACACAACAAAGCAAACTACCAGACAGACGGGCTGGACGGACCGGCCGAACGTCAGAGCTCCCGTGAAAATTATATAGACTACGCGGATCTATAAAGAAATGTTCAAAAAGAGAAATAAGTCAAAAAGATTTTATACACAAATCAAACTCATAAAACATTTTCATTGGGGCTTTTTTTTTTTTTTTGTTAGTTTTTCTTGCCTCTTGCCTCTCTTCTTCTCCTTCTCCTTATCTAAAGCAGCAGCAAGATTTTTCCAGCATGTTCGAGATCGAAATCTCTATATTTTTAAATAAACTTTTCCAACTTTTGTAATATAATACACAAACAAATAAAAAGCTGTTATTTTTACACAAAACTATTTTTTATGTTTTTCTTTGTTATTCTGTTTATTTTATCATCTTCCTTGTAATAGTACAAAAGCTTTTTTGATTTTCATAAGATTTAGTAAGAAATTAATCAAGTAAGAACTGATGAAAATTTTGTCTTGGAATGTAATGAAAATGGAAAATCTTTTAATCGCCTTAAAACGATGAAAGATGTTAAGATGGTAGAGGCGTACCTAAATTTGTTCCTCTTGTCTTGATGCCAAACAGATTTATGTCATGTTTTCTTTTTGTGCGTGCGAAAGAAGGATTGTTAGCAAAATATACAATAATAAAATTTTAATTTTTATTAGGTTTATTATTTTTTATGCTGTTGCGGTATTACGGTTACGCAGTGAAAAGAAAAAATGATCTTTAAAAAATTACACTTTATTTTTGTGTCTTTATGACGATTTGAATAATTCTCCTAAACTTATTGTTGATGAAGATAAAACTGAGAGACGCACAAGCACAAGATGACTACTTTTTCTTGTAATTATCTTTCAAATTTTCCAAAAATTATAGCCTGCAGAGCCGCATTAAAACGAAAACCAAAAATCTGAATAGTTTGATGAAATCTATCAAAATAAGTAGGTTTTTTTTCTTTACTTTCTATCAAGATATCAATCGTTTATGCATTAATTTATCATTCATTAATTCTTACTCATAAAAGTAAGTTTTGCGGGCGGTTGTGAAGCCGAGGCGTCCAGATGCTGAACAGTCTGAAAGTGAAAATAAAATCAACCTCGTTTGTAATGTTCAAAATTTTTTTAAATTAAATTCAATTTTAAACTACACAAGAGCAGCAATAAGAGATGAAGAAGAAGAAGCAGCGCAACTACAACGATCCCAACAACAACAACAACAACAACAATTGCAGCAAGTACCACTAAATGAAAAAGAAATTAATTGCAAAGAGAAGCCCACACATCGAATGACGTCAATGCGGCTGTGGCTATTTTAAAACTTTTAATTATCACAAAAACAAAAAACAAAAAAAAAAAAAAAACAATAACAAAACAAGTGCTAGTTCACATTACGCGAAGCTAGCTATTCATTTGCGAATGAATGCAGCAGTGTCCGTTTGCAAGATGCGTTCGTTTGTTGGTCACGCCATGGTCGGCAAAAATTCAATGCTCGGCCAGCGTCAATGTTCTTCTCCTCCCAGTCATCCTTCCATTTCTTCCCGGGTACATACAACATAACACTTCAATCGCCGCGAGACGCCGCAGGAATGACACTTTAAAGAGAGGAGAGTATACTGCCGCCTTTCATTTTCAGAGAATTGTAAAGAGCTCTAACGTTGTCCAAACTTTCGCCAATGAATTGAACTGATGCTTGCGCGCGCTTTAGAGCAATTTTCAAAGAAAACTTTTTTATTTCACTACGACTAATCCCCCCCCCCCCCCCCCCTCCCTTTTCCACACTAAAAGACTTTTATGTCATTCATTTTTGTCATCGTCTGCGCATTTTTTGTCGTTATGCATTCAGAGAATGTAATCATTTGGCATCCGCTGCTAAGAATAGATAACGTACATACTATATCTTTGCATCTATAAAATGCATCACTAAGCGCAGTGTTTGTTTTTCTCTTTTTTTTTATAATATTTTTAGTTAAATGCGTATTTTTTAAAATAATTTTTCTGCATGGAAATTATTCCGAATTTTGCGCTGTTCATGCATATTTTTTTGGGGGTTAAGAGAAATTATTAATTTATCAAAATTTCTAAAATATACATATTTTGCAAACAAAAAGAGAAAGAGAAAGAAAAGGATGGAAAAAATTCCTATGTAGATGGGAAAATGTTTTACGCTATAATACAATAGCTATAAACAGAAACTATTCCGGTATTTATATGATTATCCAAAAGTAGCTTTAGCATGTTGAATAAGAATATCTGTCAAACGCATGGGTTTCTTTCTAGTGACTTTCTGTTATTTCTAAACGACAATAATAGACAATAATAACAGTGTCACATTTTATTTTTGTATTGTTAAAAGTTTCTTTGATAAAGTAGGTAAAAAAAAAAAAATCTTTTTACTTTTTCCAGTTTATGCCATGTTATGTTTTATAATTTATATACTCTGCTACAATAAATCACTTGCGATTTTATTTCGTTGATAATACAACTATCATCTCATCATCATTCTCTTTACTTAAATTCATATTCATCTTAATTCCATCTCAAAGAAAATTGATTGAATTTAGTGGTTGAATAAACTCCTATCCTCGCTCTTTATCTTGCTAAAATCTAAGACACGTCGGTGGTATTACTTAATGCCAAAAACTACCAGAAGGCACCAAAGAAAAAACAGAATCCACTTAAAAGCATTAACAGGCTTAGTTGAAATCTTCTTGCAGAAATCTTGAAGAGCGAGCGAGAATAATACCATCCATCGTATGGCCAAAGAATTTCGGCACCGACAAACTGATGATGATGATACAGTTTGTAAGTGCCTCAAACCAAATCCTGAAGTAACCTGAAAACGGATGGAAGTAAGAGCAGAAGAATAAAATAAGGGTGGAGAGGGGGCTCCCCCAAAGGCAGGACAACAACTACTCAAGAGGTTGTTGCTTAACAATAACTAGAAGGACTACTGGAGAAGGGAAAAACAAAAAAAAAGTAACGCTCTCGAAATTTTAGCATGCAAAAAGAAAAAAAAAACCACAGAAAAAGACAACAAAGAACATAGAAATGGAAACGATTTTAAGGGTGGTTGATGGGTACAACAAGTACACGAAAAGTTCTTCAACTTTTTGCTTTTTGGCTCAAACTGAAAAAAATTAAGATCTGTGAGAAATTCTGCAAGTGGCATCAAAATGCACAGGAATGAATTAAGTCCACTTCGTGAAGATTTCTACACCACCCGCCGATACCACCACCCCCCCTCCCTTACCCCCTCCAACCCCTCTAATACGCTTCTTATCTTTCTACTTCAGCATTCTTGTCTTTCTTTCTTTCTTTCTTTTGCCGTAGAAAATCTTTTATTTCATTCGCTGGATTTCGTTTTGTGGTTGTCAATTTTTTGTTGTTTGCAAACATTGTTGTTGTTGTTGTTGTTGTTTTTTTTTTTTTGCTTCAGCAGTTTTGCGGTGCTTTAAGATGTTCTTGATGAAAAGCTTGTGATGTTCTTGATGATGCCACTGACATTGATGATGATATTATTGTTGTTGTTGTTGTTTTTGTAATTGATCTATTGAATTTCGACTTTTCTGATCAGCCTCACCATCAGCCTAATCTCACACAAAAGGATGATGTACAAGACGATGTGAAGAAATCACAAAAATCAACTCATTCAAGTTGATTGATTGATTGATGAGTTCTGCCAACTGCAAAAGTGCAGCCATAAGATTGGGTGGCCACTCCATCCGCATGAATGGTTATTAGTGGGAGGAAGTGGAAGACTGGTATAAATAAAAGCGATACTTTAAAAGCCTAAGCATCATTGCGTATCATTGACGCAACATCCATCCATCCATCGCCTTTCACATCAAATCATAATCGTTTTCAGCGTTTATAGTAGTCTCTACTGACTTCTCAAAAAAAGATAAAAATTTTTCCATAACTGAGCTGAAATTCTTCTATCAATTACAAACATACTCGTATGTAATATCGTACACTCAAAGCGTGTTTTGTACGCAGTAATTACATTTTAGTGCGTTTATAAATATAGGTTAATCCAAAAGTAGCTTCAGGATGTTGAATGAGAATATCTGTCAAACATTTGGGTTTATTTATTGGCAAATTCTTTTATTTCTAGCCTACAATAACAGACAATTTTAACAACTTCCTTTTCATCTTCGTTTTCTTTGCAGTTCGTCGGTTGGGAAGAAGTACCCAGACCCAGTACCAGAGCTGAAATCGTTCAAGCGATGCGACGCATACGCGTAAGTAAAATTATTAAAAATAACAAATTCTTGAAGAATTCTTGAAAAGAAAAAAATAAATCGTCAAATGTATGTATGTAGTTCGTAAATCGTCAAATGTAGTTCAGAAATTGTCAAATATTTTTCAGAAAGCGTCATTTGTAGTTCAGAAATCGTTAATGAATTTGCGGGAATATATATTTATTTAAATTAATTTTTTTTTTTTTAATTTTAAAGACAATATACAAATAACCTTCAGGCGGTTCGTAGTTTGTCCATCTCTGAACTAGACCAGCGTGTGGACGACGAGCGTGAATACAAATTTAAATTAATAGTATGCCTGCTGCTTAAAACTAAAAGTGATAATATTTAAACAGCTGTTACGAAGTCCACGAAGCTGTCGCAGTCTTATCTAACGTTATATCTTTGCGCCCAGTTTGTAATACAAATGTGTATTTCGTAGTACCGGCGTCTTAGAATCTTAGGAGTCTCAGAGGTCTTCAAGAATCTTAAAGAAAATGGTTGTTGAATCGATAATAAAAATAATACTGCTCAAAATTTCTTTCAGAATTGTCAGTTTATTGAAGTTAATGTTAGTATAATTAATGTCAGCCATTGAATATTATACATAATTTTTCTCCTGGCTCTGAAGTACACATCTTTCGTTGCACTCACTCCAAGTGGCGAAACGATTCCTCACCCGGTAGTGGCGGTGACGGGCAGCCAGAGCTATGCATTCTCTCAGAGTTCCTGGCTCAGCTTCATCGCAAAAATTTAAATCGGGGCGGAAGTAGAATCGGTGGCCTGCAGTGTGACATCGAGCAAGTACGTTATCGACTGTTCTCTCCTGTAAGATGCTTCCCAAACATTGGTCTGTGCAATAGAAAAATTTTTGATTAAATGGGCGGGAAACTTCACGCCCATGCTACTCGTATCTCAGGAATTTAGATTAAAACTCGGATATAGCACGATACTTACTTACGTAATTCGCTCCAAGTGCTCCAGTCGCCTGTAAGTTGTTTCTCAAAAATTGGTCTGTACAATAGAAATTTTTTGATTAAATTTTTGATTAAATATGAAAACTTCACGGAATTTATCTCAGGAATTTATCTTAAACCAAGGATATAGTACGATACTTACTTACGTTAATCAGATTACGCGCCTGGGCTGTAGTGACGATTACAAAAATAATAACAAATGGTTTCATCTCCTCAGCGATATATGTACATATGAACTTTTTAGTGTCTTTACACTGACTATTTAATATAAGTAGTAAATTCTCGGGGATTTTGTAAATTCAAATTTGAAATATTTTAATGTATAAAAAACACACAAGTGTATGTGTATGGTAGGCTTTATAATGTTGGTGTCTAATATACAGGGTGCTTGGCATAAGATGTTATTTAAAGACAAATTTTATGATCGCTAGAAATGCGAATCTACGCTTCACTCTTTCATACGTTGATATATTCGCTGAAAATAACTATTGTTTGATTCGTTAAATCGCACTATATCGGTTTGTGTATTCGCTAAATCGCCTCCGCCCATTATGCATACATATGAATGTGCATACATGTGTACAGAGAGAGAGAGAGAGAGAAAGAGTTCTTTCGTCGCCATCAATTTGGATAGTATTTAAACCACTACAAAAGCCTTTACATACAATAGTAATGGTGTAAGTAACAACAAGAAATTCTTTCACTGAACTCTAAAAATGGTAAAATTGCTTTAATATTTAAACAGCTGGGGCGAAAATGATAAATTTAAATTTAGGCTAAAGCTAAACCTGACAGGCGACAGAATATTTAGAGACACTTATTTACATAAATATAGTGATTATAATTAGTTAATTGAGAACTATCGAATACAAACTATCGAGTTATTCGTTAGTTAAAAATTTTTCATTTATTCGATTGTTTTATTAAAATTAGGTATTACTAAAACCCAATGAGTAATTTAACCATTCGAAAGTTTTTAGTAATTCCGAAAGCATTTAACGAGTAAATTCGTTTTCCAAAATTAGTAACTATAAAAAAAATTATCGAAAGTTTTTTCAAGTTTTAGGTTAATCTCATTTATATAGCTTGTAGTTACTAGTATCCAAAAAACACGTATATATTTACTAAATAGTGAAATATTAATTGAAATAAAATTTTAAAAAACTTCATCAGTATTAAAAACAATTTTTGTAGTTTTTTTATATAGTCTTGTATTTCAAGTAAAAGTAAATTTTTTTGCAAAAACCAAAAAAGAAATATTCAATTCGTTACAATCGTAAGATTTATGTAGACAATATATTTCATTATATTGATTAAAGATTTTTTGTTGTGTTTTTTGAGTGTTGTCTTCTCTATTATGGCTGCGAAATGGATCAAGTGACCGAATGAGTAAAAAAATCATTCGATAATTCAAATCATGTAGTAACTAACTATCGATAGTTGAAATAACTTTATAGTTCCCAACACTAGATTTAATTGAACTTAGATGTATTCGTATGAAAAACAATTTTCAAGGTTTTTTCATATGAAAAACAAACCAAAATTTATTGAAGCATTTTACAGAATTATCATTTAAAAACACAAAGTCTGTAAATATCTCGAAATCCAGAAGAATGGACTTGTGCCACTTTCAAAATGAACGGTCCATATCATTGTTGAGGTAAAAAATTAAGCGAGCTTCATAAAATGTGTCTATCTTTTTGAAAAATGTTTCTTGGTCCTCATTTCTTGTTATGCTAATGTTTCTTGTTAGCTATGGCACATTTATGGTTATATTTCTTAAACAACAAAATCCTCTCGGTAATGTAAAGTCTTTTTGCATTTAGGATTTTCCTGCGTGGAAACCCGCATCAACCGCACCGCATAACTTTCAAATTTTCTCCAATATCTAAATATTCTAATTCTAAATATTAAATCGGAATTTGTTGCTTATTGAGTCCACTTGAATTTTGATTTTTTTGTTGATTTTACTCGATCATATTCAATAAATTTCAGTTTAAGTTCAGTAAAATTTGTTGCTTCATATAAAATTAGTTTTTCCATAGAATCGTCTGTTATGCCGTAGACAATATATGCAATAGTGTCATTTTCTTCAAGGCAAATTTTACCCTCTCACTCATTTCGTAGACACATTCTCTTAGATTTGAGCCTTATGCTTAAAAATTATACCCCTCCCAGTTGATAAATTGTCAAATGCGGTTCAGAAGGCGTCAAATGTATAGTTCAGAAATTGTCAAATGTATTTCGAGAATAGTCATTTATAGTTCAGAAATCGTCAATTGTGATTCAGAAAGCATCCATTTTTTCAACTGATGATTTTTTATTGACACAATTGGAAAAGGTGTAGAGTGTAATTTTTGTATAGTTGAAAATTTATACTTATAT
This sequence comes from Conops quadrifasciatus, assembly GCA_949752815.1. Taxonomy (NCBI): domain Eukaryota; kingdom Metazoa; phylum Arthropoda; class Insecta; order Diptera; family Conopidae; genus Conops; species Conops quadrifasciatus. The sequence continues at coordinate 33,106,084 of OX457079.1, read as the reverse complement.
TTTGAAAGTGTAAAATATCATCGAGTAGACATAATGTGTGCAAAACCACTGAAGTCATCCGTATTGATGAAAGGCAAGTTTGCTAATGGTATACTAATAGCGTAGAACCAACAACAACAACAACCCTCTATAAAATAGCGATATCAGTAACAGCATTTTTTCTTCAGGCAGACAATCAAACCGCTAAATACGCGTAGTTCAAAATGTTATGGTTACTGAGATGTTAGTTCTGGGTACGGTTTTGCTGTTGATTCCGCTAACGCTGGAATTGGATGATGCAATGTTTTATAATCTTTCTATGCGAGTACTTCTTCAAATGCTTCAAATCTCTTTCAAAGGCATGAACAAGTATAATGCCTTTAAGCAAAGGATAATCTATGTCTTTGGACTATTTTCATATTCATCAAAATATTTAATAACAAATAATTATTTAGATTTTCCATAATAATGAAGAAATAGAAAAAAAACATGATGAAAAAAACAAAGTGGGCGTGGATAGTTAATTTCTAATCCTAATCCTAAATATTGCATTGTCATACAGTTGTGAGCTATGGTTAAATTTGGAGTCTCGAGCTCATCGAGAAGATAGTTTAAAATCAATTTCAAAATTTGTAGCGAACATGAAAGAAAGCCACCTAATAAAAACGTTATAATAATAATAAAATACAATTTAATATAATAAAAAGTAATAGACTAAATAATAAAAAGTGATAGACTAAACTAATTTCAATTCTAAAACCAAAGACTCTCATTCTGAAATTTTAGACGATTCTTTTACGCTCTTTTACGATTTGTCTTTCAAATTAAATAAGAAATTATTATAAATTCTTATTTTATTTATTCACACAAAAAAAAAACATTATTATGAATTTTGGTTGATACTATTCCAAATGTGAATTCCGTAGTACCAGCGTCTTCAAAAGGTTTTATGGGCTTATTAGGTTTTATAGCGCTTCAAATATCAAGCGCATTCCGTCAGTAGCGGCATCAGTTAATCTTCGGGAAAATGGTTGTTAAATTAATAACTAAAAAAAAATACTGCTCAACATTCGTTACAGAACTGGCAGTTTATAAACATAAATTACTGTTAATATAATTATTGGCAGCCATTCTATGTTATCCTTAATTTTTCTCCTCGCTCTGGAGTACACATTTTTTGTTGCACTCGCGCCAAGTGACGAAACGATACCTCACTCGGTGGTTGCGTTGACCGGCAGCCAGAAGTAAACATTCTCTCGCAGTTTCTGGTTTAGACTCTGTGCAAAAATTTAAATCTGGGCGGAAGTAGAATCGTCGGCGGCTTGCACTGCGACATCGAGCAAGTACGCTACCGACTGTTGTCTCCTCTAAGACGATTCCCAAACATTCGTCTGAACAATAGAAAAATAATATTTGATTAAATATTAAAACTTTACGCCTATGCTATCTCAGGAATTTAGATTTAAACTCGGAAAAAGTACGATACTTACTTACGTAAGTCGCATCAAGTGTCTGGGCTGTAGTCGTCTTTACATTGATTGCCGAACCATAGTCTGTAGAATAGAAAAAGAATTTTTGATTAAATATGGAAACTTAATGCTATTTGATTATATGGAAACGCCATCTCAGGAATTTATATTAAAACAAGGATATGGTACGATACTTACTTACTTTAATCGGATTACGCGCCTGGGCTGTAGTGACGATTACAAAAATAATAAGAAATGGTTTCATCTCCTCAGCGATATACGAACTCTTTAGTGTCTTCACTCTGAGAATACTCGTAGTGTACTTCACTACACTGAATGTGGGCTGAACTGTTTTCCAGCTATTTAATACAGTAAATTCTCAAAGATTTTGTAAATTCAAATTTTAATTATTTTAAAAAACATACAAAAACATACAAAGTGTATGTAAGGGTAGGCTTCATAATGTTGGTGTCTAATATACAGGGTGCTTGGCATAAGATGTTATTTAAAGACAAATTTTATGATCGCTAGAAATGCGAATCTACGCATCTTCTCTCTTTATACGATCAGATATTCGCTGAAAATAACTATAAGGATTCGCTAAATCGCCTTCGAATTTGTGAATTTGTGAAACTATCAGGCCCAAACACGTATTGCCTCCGTACTAGAGAGCTGCACAAAACGTTTTAAAACGACTTTCAAAACACAGAAAGTTTTGGCACTAAAAACTGACAAAACTTTTTCACGTTGCAGTAACATTTCTCACTGCTAGTGCTCTGCTGGAAACAAAAACATAATTGACAGTCGAAAAAGACACAGCAGTTTTAATGCCAATTATTGCTAAATAGATACACATACGAAGTACTCATACACATATATTAGATAGGTACATACATACCTACGTTTATCCGTCTTTCCTAGTCTTTTAGTTAGAAAATGAGCATTGCGTAGTTTGAGGGGAGGGGATGAGGGACAGAGGAGTTTTTCTTCTTAATTTGCGAATACTTTTCAGACCCTTTTGTTTTTAAAAACTTTTTGACTGTGCCTAACCACCATGGCACATCACCATCACCATGTAACAACGATTTATTAACAGAATGGCTTTACCATTAAACTTTATAAGTAAGCCACTACTAAAGCCTTTACATACGAGTAATGGTGTAAGTAACAACGTTAAAGTTCTTTAACTGAACTCCAAAAATGGTAAAATAGCTTTAATATTTAAACAGTTGGGGCGACAATGATACATTTAAATTTAGGCGAAAGATAAGTCTGACAAACGGCAGAACATTTAGGTACACTTATTTACGTGAATATAGTAAATATAAGTGAATATATGTAGATGTATTCATATGAATAAGATTTTTCAAGGTTTATTTAGCTAAAAAGCAAAAAAAAAAACATTTTAAAGAATAATAATTAAGAAAAATTCAAAACAAGTATACAAACATTCTTCGATTTACGGCCTAGAATCGGAACTTCTTGAAAAATCTGTAAATATCTCTAAATCAAAATGAATGATCTTACGCTCTTTCAAAAAAACGGTCCATATCATTGTTGAGGTGGTAAATTTAGAGAGCTCCATGCAATGAGTTCTTTCTGGGCTTAACGAAAAAACAAACAGTATTTTCCAAGAATATTTCCATTAAATATTTCGGCTTAAACTTTGTGAATGCTGTCGTATATCGGCACTATAGCAGATCTTCTTTTTTGTTCATTACTGTTCATTACCCTGTGGAATTTTTAAATAATTTTTAAGCCCTTCAAATCTAACGAGCCACAAACTTCTTCTCTAAGTTGGTTCTGCAGTAATGTTGTTGAGGAATCTCAATCCACCAAAACTTTGTAAAGGCACAAGACTTCAAATTAAAGCGCTTCACAAAAATGCACATAATTGAAGCCATAGTGTTAACTGGTTGTGCACGAGAAGAGGCAGTAGGCAGTAAATACATTTCAGAAGCATTTTAGAAATGTATTTATTTATTTATTTAAACTTAAACTAAGCACATTGCTTTATAGTTTTCCGAAGAAGTTAAAATTCAAAATAAAATTATTTAAGAATTACATAAAAAGCTTAAATTTTTTCGTTTAACTAACTAAACGGAATCAGAATCAGAAATTGTCAAATGTATGTAGTTCAGAAATTGTCAAATGTAGTGAAGAAATCTCAAATATATTTCGGGAATAGTCATTTGTTGTTCAGGAATCATCAAATGTAATTCAGAAATTGTCAAATGTTGTTCAGAAACCGTCATATGTATTTCGGAAATCGTCAAATGTAGTTCAGAAATCATCAAATGTAGTTTAGAAATCTTCAAATGTAGTTCAGAAAGAAAGAAATGTAGTTGAGAAATTGTCAAATGTATTTCGGGAATAGTCATTTGTAGTTTAGAAATCGTCAAATGTAATTCAATAAGAGGGAAATGTATTTGTTAAATTGTCAAATGCGGTTCAGAAGGCATCATTTGAAGTTCATAAATTGTCAGATGTTGTTTAGAAATCGTCAAATGTAGTTCAGAAATCGTCAAATGTATTTCGGGAATAGTCATTTGTAGTTCAGAAATCGTCAATTGTAATTCAGAAAGCATTTATTTTTGGCTGAGTGTCGCACAAAACAAATAATTTTGTTCTGTTCGCTGACGCTCAGAGCGTATGGCCTACTACGGCATGTGGCGCGATTGTTTCGTGTACGCTATACAACTATTTCAAACACGTTTTGGACGCTCATAAAAATGCTCATGGAACCACTCGACGCTCGTAGAAACTGGCTCACAACGATTCTCGCTACAAGCTGCAGCGCTACTTGTGTGGCCTTTCTAGATTCAGCTTCAACGCATACATTTGCTTTGGTCGCTCGGCGCTGACTCTTGCAGCGCAGAGTGAGTTTGCTATGAGCGTTGAGTCTCGGGGCCCTCGGGTTAGAGTACCTAAGGGCGAAAATGGTTGTTTAATCAGTAATAAATAAAATACTACTCAACATTTGTTACAGATGTTGTCAGTTTATTTAAGTTATTGTTATTATAATTAATGTCAGCCATTAAATATTATACATAATTTTTCCTCTGGCTCTGGAGTAAACATCTTTCGTTGCACTCACTCCTAGTGGCAAAACGATTCCTCAATCGGTAGTCGAGTTGACCGGTAGCCAGAGTTAAACATTCTCCCATAGTTAGTGGTTCAGCTTCTACGCACAAATTCAAATCGGGGCGGAAGTAGAATCGATGGTCTACAGTGCGACAACTGCTTCGTCAAGATTTGTCTCGTCTATGATGATTCCCGAACATTGCTCTGTGCAATAGAAAAATAATTTTTGATTAAATATGGACACTTCACGCCCATGCTATCTCAGGAATTTAAATAAAAACTCGGCCTGGGCTGTAGTGACGATTGCGAAAATAATGAAAATTGATTTCATCTTCTCAGCGATATACAAACTCTTCAGCGTCTTCACTCTGAGAAAACTTGTAGATTACTCCACTGATTGTGAGCTGAACTGTTTTCCGCCTACTTAATATAGTAAATTCTCAAGAATTTTGTAAATTCAAATTTTAAATATTTTCATGTGTAAAACACATACAATGCGGTAAAATCGAGGAATGGGTGTATACTTGTTTTTGATATTTCTTAATTATAATTCTGTAAATTGGTTCCTTTTTTGGTTTGCTTTTTAGATGAATAAACCTTAAAATTTCCTATTCATACGAATATTCATGTAGATAACTGTACCCAAATGTTATGCCGTATGTCAGACTTATCTTTCGCCTAAATTTCAATGTCTCATTTTCGCCCCAACTGTTTAAATGTTAAACCAATGTTACCGTTTTTGGAGTTCAGTGAAAAAATTTCAGTGTTGTTACTTACACCATTACTACGTATGTAAAGGCATTAGTAGTGGTATACTTATTACGGTTAACGGTAAAGCCATTCTGTTAATAAATTGTTGTTACATGGTGACAGTTGTTAGGCACAGTCGAAAAGTTGTGGTAAATTTTATATATTAGCCCAATTTCCGCGGGACGTCTCTTAGGCGCTGTTCAGACATGGGACATATGTCCCGAGTTTGGAACTATTCATCGCTCGTGTCCCCTGAAGTGTTCACACATGTGTCCCATTTGAATTGGGGGTCGTTCAACCATGTCAATGAACCATGTCACTGTTGATTTTATGACAAGTTTTTTTTAATACTTTTTGATATAATTTAATATCAACAATTAAATTGTTGTGTATTTAATTATATAAATTTGTATACATTTTCTTCTCAATTTCACTAAAATGCATACCTAATTACAGACATATTATTTTTTTTCGTTAGTACGACAACTCTGCTTACTCTTGTCTGTCGATATTTCAGGGTACACGTGTATTGCACAAGAGACAGATTCATTTATTCATAGTTTACAGTTCATTTTGTAGTTTTTTTGGGAAACAATAACAATTTGTGCCCCTCGTGCGACATACATATGTCCCTCGTCTGATCTGTCCAGCGCCTTAGATCTTATCCAAATTGATTGCGATGAACCAACTCTCTCTATTTTTCCAACACTAAAAAAAAACCGAATATTCTCGCTTTGTCGAATATAAAGTCTGACCTTTCTCACGAAACCGGTGAGAAACCTTAATGAAGTTTATTGGTGAAGTAAATGTGATAAGTAAAGTGAGCAGTGTTTTCATACATACAATATAACCAACATTTCCCCTTCTCGTACAACATCTCATCTATTTTTTTTTTGATTAAGTTAACTCATCGATGGACATCTTACCCAGTTTCTGTATTCATTTTGGGTGCTGTGGGAATGCCAGGCCCTTTGTAAGCACGTCATTTCCGGCCAGCATTTCTTCTGTTGGAAGATATTTCATATTGATATCGCCTCTTTCCACACATTACCTTACAAAATGGTGGCGTATGTCGACACGTTTAGTTCGGTTGTGGAAAATTGGATTTTTGCAGATTTAAGAATAAATAAGAAATATAAAAAAAAAATACAATTAAGAGTAAGAGTAATAAAAAACTGATAGACAAGACTACTTTCATATCTAAAACCAAAGACTTATATTCCGAAATTTTAGAAGATTCCATTACGTTCTAAACTCTTTCAAATTAAATAAGAAATTATTATAAATTATTATTTTATTTATCCACACAAAACATTATTATTAAATTTCGTATAAAGTTTAAACCCTGCAAATTATTTATTAACAATAAAGCATGAAATATGATATCTTCTGGAGATTTTGATGTATATGCTAATAACGACAAATATCAAGCGTATTCCTTTAGTAGTGTCAGTTTATTTAAGTTAATGTTAATATAATTAGTGTCAGCCATTAGTGTATGCTATCCTTAATTTTAATCTCGCGCCGGTGATACACATTTTTTGTGGCACTCGCTCCTAGTGGCGAAACGATACTTCACTCTGTAGTTGCTATGATGGAAGGCCACATCTAAACATTGTCTAATAGTTCGTGGTTTAGCTTCATAGCACAAATTCAAATCGGTGCGGTAGTAGAATCGGCGGCTTGCAGTGCGACATCGTGAGACTACGTGATGTATTATTGACTGATTTACGGCGATTCCCAAACATTCGACTGTACAATAGAAAAAAAATTTTTGATTAAATATAGAAATTTCACGCCCCTGCCATCTCAGAAGTTAAAATTAAACTCGGATATAGTCCGATACTTACATGGGGCCACGCCCCGATTCGCTGTGTGTAAAGGGTGTAGTGCCTGGGCTGTAGCGACGATTGCGAAAATAATTAGAGAAGGTTTCATGTCCTCAGCGATATGCGTACGTATATCAGATTACTATCTTACTAGAGAACCCTTTAGTGGCTTTATTTTGAGAATAGTTCACTACACTGAATGCGGGCTGAACTGGTTGCCAGCTTTTTAATATAGTAAATTCAAATTTGAATATTTTATTGTGTATAAAAACATACAAGTATATGTAAAGGTAGGCTTCACAATGTTGGTGTATAATATACAGGGTGCTTGGCATAAGATCTTATTTAAAGACAAATTTATTGATCAAAAAAATTGCGAATTTACGCTTCACTCTTTTACACGAAGATATATTCGCTGAAAATAACTATGAGGTTTGTGTATTCGCTAAATCGCCTTAGAATTTGTAAATTACGAACATTATGTATCCATACATACATTATAAGTATGTGTGTACATGAGAAAGAGAGAGATAGTTGTTTCATCACAATCAATTTGGACAAGATCTAAGAGACGTCCCGCGGAAATTGCGCTAATATATAAAATTTACTACAACTTTTCGACTGTGTCTAACAACTGTCACCATGTAACAACGATTTATTAACAGGATGGCTTTACCATTAGACGTAATAAGTCTTTAGATTAGACGTCTTTAGAATTAGACGTAATTACCATTAGACGTAATAATAATCACTACTAAAGCCTTTACATTGTAATGGTATAAGTAACAAAACTGATATTTTTTCACTCAACTCCAAAAATGGTAAAATAGCTTTAATATTTAAACAGTTGGGGCGACAATGATACGTTTAAATTTAGGCGAAAGATAAGTCTGACATACGGCAGAATATTTATGCACACTGTTTTACATGAATACGAGTGTAGTGAGTATAATTGAACATAGATGTATTCGTTTGAATAACAAAATTCAAGGTTTATTCATGGGAAAAGCAAACTAAAATCAATTGAAGCATTTTACAGAATTATCATTAAAAAATATCAAAAACAAGTATACACTCAGCTTTAGGGCTAGATTCGGATCTTCTTGAAAAATGCAAATCCGTAAATATCTCAAAATCGAAAAAAATTTACTTACGCTCAAAATAAACGGTTCATATCATTGTTGAAGTGGCCAATTTAGGGAGCTCCATGAAATGAGTTCTTTCTCCGCTTAAATAAAAAAAAGCAGTATTTTTCAAGAATATTTTGATTGAATATTTTGGCTTAAACTTTCTTAATGCTGTCGTATATCGGCTTTATAGTGGATCTTCTTTTCTTCTGAGTTTATAAAACTTTTTACCGAAGAATAAGGTAATATTCTGTCAATTTTATGAAATGGAAAATTGGAAGTAAAGTTATGGCGAATACGTCTTGGGCTTACACATTTATTTTTTTCTCTCATTTTGAGAGCTGAAATTTTCTGAAATTATTGAGTGATTTTTTTAGCCTTATGCTAATGGTAAATTAGAAAAATACAAATGTAGTTAAGAAATTTTCAAATGTGGTTCAAAAAGTGTCACTTGTACTCCATGCTTTCAGACGTTATTGCTCTTAATATCAATGAAGAAAATTAAATGTAGACAACTTATGTGTGAAAAGAAAAAAAAGAATTGAATTCTTGAAAATAATTATGGAGCGCTTTCCGAATAAGGAAAGCAATTAAGTCTTATTTAGATTTAAAGACGGATTTAGATTTGGATTTAAATCCTGATTTAACTCATTGAATTTGTTGCTGTATATTTAAATCCAAACGAATTTGTATATTGTATTTGGTAAACAAACTGAATAGTAGAGTTGCAACTATTCGTTAATTTAACAAAATCAGTAATTTTGCAGGAGCATGTGTAATATTTGTGTATTAATTTCGATTGCTGGCAATACAGTTCCATGTGATTGTCAAAATAAATCCGGTTTTCTTTTATGTAAACACTCGATCAGCTGTCGCTGTTAGAAAGCATAAATCCAACTAAATCCGTTTCATGTAAACACCATATTAAAGTACCTCGGGGAAAATGGTTGTCGAATCAATAATCAAAAAAGTACTACTCAACATTTTGTTACAGAATAGTCAGTTTATTTAAGTTAATGTTAGTATAATTAGTGTCAGCCATTGTATGTTATTCTTAATTTTTCTTTTCGCTCTGGAGTACACATTTTTCGTTGCACTCACTCCAAGTGGCGAAACGATTCCTCACTCGGTAGTTGGGTTGATCGACAGCCAGAGTTAAACAGTCTCTCACAGTTCGTGGTTCAGTTTTTACGCACAAATTCAAATCGGGGCGGAAGTAGAATCGATGGTGTGCAGTGCGACAACGTGCAACTGCGTCATCAAGGTTTATCTCGTCTATGATGATTCCCAAACATTGGTCTGTGCAATAGAAAAATAATTTTTGATTTCATATGGACACTTTACGCCCATGCTATCTCAGGAATTTAGATTAAAACTCGGACATAGTACGATGCTTACCTATGTAATTAGCATCAAGTGCCTGGGCTGTAGTGACGATTGCGAAAATAATGAGAATTGGTTTCATCTCCTTAGCGATATACAAACTCTTTAGTGTCTTCACTCTCTCACTACACTGAATGTGGGCTGAACTGTTTTCCAACTATTTAATATAGTAAATTCTCAAGGATTTTGTATAATTATTAAACCACTACAAAAGCCTTTTTTATAGTAATGGTGTAAGTAACAACGCTGAAATTTTTTCATTAAACTCCAAAAATGGTAACGTTGCTTTAACATTTAAACAGTTGGGGCGACAATGATACCTTAAAATTTAGGCGAAAGATAAGTGTGACATATGGCAAAACATTTAGGTACATTTATTTACGTGAATATAGTGAATATAATTGAACATAGATGTATTCGTATGAATAAGAAATTTCAAGGCTTATTCATTTAAAAAGTAAACCAAAAAAAGAAGCATTCGATAGAATTATCATTAAGAAATATCAAAAACAAGTATTCAATTATTCTTCGATTTACGGCCTAAAATCGGAACTTCTTGAAGAATGCAAATCTGTAAATATCTCTAAATCAAAATGAATGGTCTTACGCTCGTTCAAAATAAACGCTCCATATCATTGTTGAGGTGGAAATTTAGCAAGCTCCATGCAATGAGCTCTTTCTCCGCTTAACTAAAAAACAAACGGTATTTTCCAAGAATTTTTCGGCTATTAAATATTTCGGCTCAAAGTTTGTGAATCCTGTCGTATATCGGCATTATAGCAGATCTTCTTTTTTTCTGAGTTGACAAAACTTTTTCTTATTCTTCGATAATATTTTGTGAATTTTATGAAATGGAAAATTAAAAAAAAAATGTATGTAGTAATGAAAATTGAATACAGCGTCTTGGGCTTACACATTTATTTGCTTTTATTATAGCTTTTCTCATTCTGCCGGAAAAGTAATCATTTCAGTACCAGTAGTATTTTTTTTGGGAAAAAAATTGGGAAAATAATTGGAGTTTTCTTTTAAACTTGGGCCAAAGCAAAAATTCATTATTTATTAAATTAATTATTATTAAATTTATTATTATATTCGTTTTTTGTTTTTTAACTAATTATTCATATTTTGTGTTGTTACAAGCTTCATAAATTCAAAAAAGCAAATAAAACAACATTTTAATAAATTTCTCTTTCTCTTTCGTTTTCTTTACAGTATGAATGTAAAGTTCAAAATATGAAAAAGCGAAAAGTCACCATCAACGTCTCGGTGAATGGAGTACGTGTCGTCCTTAAGAAACGTCGGAGAAAAGTAATTTTTTTGAAAAATATTCATCCATTGCTAGCCCGTTATTAATCAATAAAAATTAATTTTAGAAAAAGAATTGGTCCAATGATCCTGAAGAAGTGGAAATACTGCATCATCCCATTTATCGAATATTTTATGTGTCACACGATAGTAGCGATCTCAAGATATTTAGCTATATTGCAAGAGATGCTAGCACGGATACATTCAAGTGTTCGGTGTTTAAAAGTCATAAAAAGGTATGTAAAAGTATGTTTATAATTTACTTTATACGACTTTATACGCCTCTATCCATTAGGTAGAGTTATCCAAAAGTACCTTCAGGATTTTGAATGAGAATATCTCTCAAACGCGTTGGTTTGTTTCTGATCCGTTCCTTTTATTTCTAACCTACAATGATGAACAATTTTGAAAATTTTGAAATTAAAAGTAAAGCGCTTTTAAAGTGCTATTTACAGGTTTGCATTTTGAATGCTTATCGATAAAGGATGTTTTGTTTTATGAAAATTTTAAAGATTTTAAAAAGATTGTTCTATAAATTGAATGAAAATGTACAAATAATACCAGAATACCAGATCACTTTTACATACCACACTTTACAGAATTTACCTGTACTTACCTACCCTCTATTCCTCAATCAGTTCATTATAATGATTAACAAATTCACAGTCATAATTTAATTTTAACTAAAAATTTTACTGCCTGTTTTTTTTTTTAATTTAAAAAATTCAAAGCAAAATACTTGTATCGTATCGTACGGACAAGTAGCTATGAACATTTTGAAATGACAACCACAGAAAATAGATATAGAAAAATAATTGGTATTCCGTGTACATACTTTTTTCTTTGATGAATATTGATTTTGTTTTGGTTGCTGGCATTTTGGTCAAATATTGGCAAAACTCCAATGAACTGTACGAGCACGTAGCCGTTGATGGTACCCAATGTTCGAATGGTACCCGAAGCCAGTACTTTTACTGAGAAGAAAATTCAAAGCGTAATCAGAAGATAAAGTTTTTGTCTCATCCTCATTTTAGTTATGTATGTATGTATGTATGTACGTATGTGTGAGTATATTGATGCATGAAAGGACAGCACGTTTGCCACATTTAAAATTATTGCTACGAGTATTATGATCGTGTATGTTTATACATAGTATATACAATAGCTGCACACATGTACATATGTACATACATGCGTATATATTTTCTATCTTTGGGAGCGGGTCGGAGTCCAAAAAATTATTATTATTATATTATTTCATTTAGGTACTTGCCAAACTAGTTTATAATTTAATAGATTTTGTGAAATATTGTACAGCAACAACGATGAAAAACTCTGGTTGATTTTCACAAGCTAAAAAATACGAATGTAAATCATTTATAAACTATCCTAAATACCTACGAAAAAACGCGTAAAAACAATCGTGTAAAAAAGTACTCTTTACCTATGGGAAAAAAACCCAAACCTAAGCTCTTTTATCCTCACCGCATGAGGGCATAATTCCCAAAAAAAAAAATTAATATTTCTTAGAACTTGGGTGAAACCTAATTCGTGTAAATAAAATACGCGTGTACTAATTTCGAATCTTTCTTGTATTAATTTTGAAAATGCAGCCCATTTTCTTCGAAATGAACCATGAAATGCTTCATGAAATGCCGGAAGGTTACTACTACTTACTCTGTTGTATCGCACTGTAAAATTTAGTCTGCTTTTACACGATAAAAGAAAATTCGCATAAAAAGTAAATTGTTTTTGATTTAACGGCATTGTGTTACTAATCACCAATATGAGCTTTATATCACCCTGTTTCCACAATTTTCAAAATAATTGATGAATTCATGATCAAGCATGAACAATTTTGCCGTAGTTCTCAAAATAAAATTTATATTCTTAATTCTCAAAATGAAATTTTCTTTCCATTCTTCGAAAATGGAAGATTTTCTAGCATGGTTATGATTATTATTTTATGATATATACTCGTTTGTTGTATATAATAATGAATAGTTTTGTGATATTTTTAAATTTTAAAAAAATACTCCATCAACGTTCTTTCACCCCGCGCCCCCTTTCCCCGCACTGAATATACCATCGATTTACCTGCTTACAATATTTCAAAAATTCAGCGAAAAGAAAAACAATCAATTTTATTCAATAATATTTGCTTATTGAGATAATAAATAAATTTCGAGCAACGTTTAGAAGTTTTTTTTTTCGAAACGAAATTTTTCTAATTATTTTGAATCATATTTTATTTTAGTAAATACTTAGTAAATACTTATTTAGTAAATATTTAGTAAAAAAGGCAATTTTAAAACACTGAACATAATTTATATTGTACAATAGTAGAATAATTAATTTTAATTTATTTGTATTTTTCTTTTAATTAAGTTTTATGTGAACATAATTAATTCACAATTATCAATTTCCATTCAATTTAATATTAATGATGATAATTGTTGTTATTTAATTAAACCTGATTTTATTTTTAATCAATTAAACCGAAAAAGTTTTGGAGAATAAATACAGTAATTTATTTCTTCTTTAATTAACACGTGACAATTAATATAATAAATTTTTATATACTATACATTTCTGTCGTCTGTCTACGCTGAAATTCATACCATATCCATTGGGCGTACCGCCCCCTCTCTTCTCCTGCCCACCGCGCGTCAAACAAAAATATCAATAATTTTTATATCACTTCCGTGAAAAACGATGATGCAAAAAGACACACACGCCAATGACGTCACACCAGCTCACAGCTGATGTAGTTAGCTTTGGCCAAAATGAATAAAATTTTTCCAATGCAATGAGATAAGAATGAGAGAGAGAGAGAGAGAGGAAAGGAGTGAAGAACGCGAGTGAAGGAGAATAAAGATAGATAATTGGAAAAAGATATGTATTTTTGGAAAAGAAATATTAAAGAGTAAACAGTAATAAATAAATAAATACCTTGACAGCAGTCTGCAAAAATGAAAAAGTATGTCAATAGAAAATTTATCAGAAACGAGAGTTCTCAATAAAGAGTCATCTACGCCGCCGTCTTCGCATCGTTTGTGGAAAATGAGAGCAAAATAATGCAGAGTTAGAAACGTCTTTGTTAAGCAAAATATGTTGTTTTTAATGACGTCACATTGATTAGTTCAACACACAACGCTCTTTCGTTCGTTATGCCGGTCGTTCGTTCGTTCGTTCGTTTGTTCATTTGCCCATTATTTTTCTTTTCTTCTGTTTCGTTAAACATTGTTACCATTGTGCGAGCATCGAGCGATTTTCTCGTTTCGTTCCTTTCGCCGTGGAAAATCATGTAGCTGTGAGTATAAGAAAATCTTAGCAATACCAACTAGCGGTAGACGCAGTCGCCGTTCTTCTCTGCTGCTCAGCTGACGCTCCGCGATCATAGCGGCAGCGGCGGCGGTAGCATAGCGGCATGAGCAATATTTTTTGCAGAGCGTTCAGTGCGTAATAAGCTGCTTTGCGGAAAAGTTGTTCCATTTTAGCTGCAAATAAAGCTTAATGGAAAAATATATTGTATATACATTATGTATATACGATAATTCGGTGAAGTCGTTGGGTGAAAACGTAGTAAATGCAATTAATTTTGAGTGTATGTGTTTGCACAAATTAAGTGAATCAATAAATTTATTAATTTTTCAACTAAAAGTTAAAAATATTAACTTAAAAAATTGTGACACTTAGTTGAAAGCAAATGAAAGAAATGCACTTTAAAAAATTAAAAAAAAATTATCTTGACTCTCAATAAACAATACGTAAACAGTTTTTCCTTCGTTACGAATATTTTCAAAATTATTACATATAAATTTCACAAGAAATTTTACTTAAAAGTACATAAAAAATACATACAAAACAAAATAAAGTGCATACAAAAATATTTAAAATTTCAATTAAAAGTAACTAAACCGAAAAATCGTTACAAATCGGATAATCCAGTATTTTTTTAAAATCCCTCAAAGCCGCTACGAGTTCTTTAAAAAAAAAATACTGACATTTATAGTGCGAATATGTATAACTTGGTCGCTTAAAAAAATATACAATATAAAAGAAATTATTGTCAATAATAATTCAAAAAACAAAAAAAAAGCATAACGTGGGAGAATCTCTTTTCACATCAGGAAAAAATAATTTCCATTCCATCATATCGTATATATTTTCCATTTCGACCTCATAACCATAAAAAACTATCGAACGGAATAGAACAAAAATATAACAAATAACAAATTTTGTGAACACACGCAGCACAAAAATAAATACGAACTTATGAAATATAATGTACACAGATTTTAGGATGTCAATATGTACTACATATACAATAAATGGTTTTGGACATACAGGGTGCCCGGCTTTCAATAACGCACTCATATAAGTTGTAAATTATTTTTTCTCTATGCAAAATGTACTCTTACTTGTACAATTGATTGCATTGAAATAAATAAATAATTAATTAAAAAAAAAAATAAATAAATAAATAAATAAATAAATAAATGAATAAATAAATAAATAAATAAATAAATAAATAAATAAATAAATAAATAAATAAATAAATAAATAAATAAATAAATAAATAAATAAATAAATAAATAAATAAATAAATAAATAAATAAATAAATAAATAAATAAATAAATAAATAAATAAATAAATAAATAAATAAATAAATAAATAAGTAAGTAAATAAATAAATAACTAAATAAATAAATAAATAAATAAATAAATAAATAAATAAATAAATAAATAAATAAATAAATAAATAAATAAATAAATAAATAAATAAATAAATAAATAAATAAATAAATAAATAAATAAATAAATAAATAAATAAATAAATAAATAAATAAATAAATAAATAAATAAATAAATAAATAAATAAATAAATAAATAAATAAATAAATAAATAAATAAATAAATAAATAAATAAATAAATAAATAAATAAATAAATAAATAAATAAATAAATAAATAAATAAATAAATAAATAAATAAATAAATAAATAAATAAATAAATAAATAAATAAATAAATAAAAGATCATACATACTTATTATATTAAAATAAAAACAAGCAATCAGACTTTTAAATAATATTCGGTACTCATAATTCTCAAATTTTTAAATACGAGTATATTATTAAAATAAAAAAAATATAATAAAATATAAAATTATAAATTAATGAATTAATGCCCAATAATCTTTCATTAGAGATTAACTTAAAATTTATGAGCATTTAACTAAGAAATTAAAACGAAAATGTTTCATATATTCTTTTTGGCATCGTCACGGATGAACGGCAATTTTGAGCGGCAAATTATTTATTGGTTCAAAATGTTAGCCATTGTTCATCATTCTTATCTCACTCGAAATGAGTAGAATACATATGTGTATATTTTAAATTAGTATAGATTATTTTCAAATTTTATGAGGTTATAAGACCACCATAGGACCACATGGAGATTGCTACCATTCGGTCGATTCATTTTCAAATCAGTAAAATATTTAGTTTTTGCAAGTCACTTTCAATGAAGTGGTGTACAGGAGCGCCACTTTTCTGATACTTCCGTATTCCAAAGCTTTGAAAGTTTTTCTATCCATGTTAGGTTTATATCTGGGAGCAATAGTTTGATCATGGAGTCAACGACTCCGGGTTATTTTCGGGTTATTTCATCTCAACTTTTGGATTATGCAATAGCATACTTTTTATGCCATTTTTTTGACATTATGAACTTGAAAAAGGACCCAATTCTTATCCTCTTTTATACCTACTTATTCACTGATTTAATTTATATCATTTTCAATACTCAATTAATGCGTTTTGAGTGCCTGCCACTTACGACGACTCAGTTAATACTCACAGGAGTTCACGGTTAAACTTTTTCTAAATACTCGTAGTAGTTTCCATTAAACACACTAAAAAAAAAAGATAATAGAAAAATTCTTTCCTACCTATAATTCGTTTGTATATCGAAATGTATTGTTTTCTTAAGGGCTAGAGCATTTTTAAATTTTTCCGAAAATATCTTTCTTTTGATTTATTAATGTAAATTGCGTTGAATGAATGTTTATTTGTGACTTTTAATTTTTCCGGCACAGAGTCGATGATTTGTTTTCATTTCTAAATTTTCTGCGGCAAAGTCGATGGCAGAAAACTTTCACAATAGAAGAAAAATAAACGAATTAACCATATTTCGACAGCTCTGGCTATATTTAAATTTTCCGGAAAACTTTAATCGATGAAAGCACAAACATCTATGAGAAATCAGAAGGAATAATAATAATAATACATATTGAAATTTATTGATAAATTAAAGTAGAGTTATTTAAAATCATGTTCGCCAATTCATGAAATCAGCTGTTTTTGATTTTTATTGTTTAATGAAAATTTGTTTTATAATCATAATATGTATTTACATATAGTCGATACGAAAAATTCTATTAATTTTTTTAAGAAGTATTTTTCCCGCTTTTCTCGGCTCTGTTTTGATAATTAATGGTACTGCAAAGAATTAATAAAAAATTTCAATTAAGTGCAAAACAAACAATACCGAGTAACGGCACAATTAAAAGTCAAGATTAAATAGTAATAAAATGTGAGCATGTCAGTGAGTAAAATGCGAAAAAAACTGCATTTTATTTGCTCTATGAACTCATTCTGCTATTTTGCTGATTTGCTATTTTTGTTGAGCAAGTTTTTCTTTTCATTAAGTTTGGATTTTTTTTTTTGGATTTATCTACGACCTTAATTTCTTAGTTTATCTTTTTTTTATTCTTAGTTTGCCATTCATGCATTCGTTCTCTAAACTCTCAGCTCGGTTTGGATGAACTTGAATGAAGTTCTTACCGCAGAATTACTCTTCATTCCTTTTTCCAAAGCTTACCTTTGTTGTCTGAATTGAATGAACTTTGTAACGAAGAATTGCTTTCAATTTAAAAAACGAATATATTTTTTTCTTATTTAGTGCAAGTACTCACTTTAACTCTGTACAACTGTCGTTCGTGTAGACCCAAATGTTGCGCCTTTTTTGATCACTGTACAAAAGTAATATACAAATACAATGTGTTTAATGTGTTTATTAATTATTTTTTTTTTTTTGTTTTGTTTATTTTTTGTAATTACGAATTAATTACGTATATCAAAACGAAAATTAAAAATGGAAATAATTTTTTTTTTTTCTGTCATAAATTCACAACCACGAAATTGAATCGTTAAATTGAAAATGGTTTAAATGTGTTTAAACAGAACTTTCTAAAAATAAAAATTTTATTGAGTTTGTTTATTGAATTTTAGAAAAAATCACCTTCAAACGCAAATCGCGTCACAAATCAAGAGTTGATAGCATCACAATCTGCCTTCTTCTAAATCACATAACAATTCCTTTTGTCGAAAATTGTGCAATTTGTAGTCAAATCCAATCAAATTTTGGAAACATTTTCACCTGCAGTTTTCAAGATTTATATATGCTACATGTAAATCGCTTACAAAATGTTTGTTTTTTGGGGGCGTTCTTTTTATGGTTTTCTTCTGAAAAGACTCAACTAAAACTGTTAAATATTTACGCTGGTAAATGTTTAACCTTTGGTTAGAGTTAAACTAAAGTTTATGCGTTTGTTCTCTTAAAAACAACCGCACACAATTTGCAACGAAAACGGAACGGCTAAAAACAATTATTCTCAAAATTATTCGAAACTGTCGCGTCAAAACATCGAGTACTTGTCGTGAGGCGAAAAAAAAAAGTGAGAGGCTCATGTAAACGAAACGCTGAAACCGAAATCATAAACATTTAAAAAAATAAAGAAATAATTAAATATAAATAGAAATGTTTATGAAGAGCATAAATTGAACGGCCTTCAACCGTTAAAGCTAACTAAATAAATTGTAAATGTTGTTATTAATAAAAAAAATATTTGATTTTTTTTAAGCGAAAATGAAATGCTTCCCAGAATTGCCGAGTGTGTAGTTCTTAGTTTAAAAACAAAAAAAAAAACAATAAATTATATAGACCATAAAACGCAAAAATACATATATCAATTGCGTGGCAATTAGGAAAAAACCTCAACGAAACCAACCAACTACCAACGACGCCCATAGAGCCAATAGAGCCAACAGGCGGGGACATGACGAAGCACGAAGTACTTGCCAGCAAAACGATACCGATTGGTATTAACTTCGATAGTAGCAGCACCACTAGTCGTCGCAACATGCCCCTTGCCACCTCGCCCCCTTCTGGCAAGCGCAGCTTATGGCGTTCGCGCAGTTCCTCAGAGGCGCCGCCGCCCGCCATGCCACGCAGTCCCATAACCAAGGCCTTTGATTTTCTACCTTGGGCGCGCCATAAAAAAGCAGCCTCAGCCGCAGAGAAAGCGGCGGCAATGGCAACAGCAACGGCCACAGCAGCAGCAACAACTGTAGTTACGGTAGCATCATCTGCATCGACCAACACCGACAATACCACAACCACTACCACCACAAGCAGCACTCGCAACCATACGCAAGATTGCAAAAACAATGGCATCACATGCCATCGCAATATTTTGCGTAATGGCGGTAGTGTCGCACGCGATATCCTCGGTGATAAACTGCAGCAGCAGCAGCAACTGCTAACAGGCACCAGCACGTTGCCGAATCCGCGCAAAAAGTGCAATCAGCGCCAACCTAAGAAAATTGAAGCACGCAACAAAAGTCTCGACATTAACGACCTGATCGACTGCGTCGAGAATGAGTTGGCAACAACAACAACAACAGAGCGCAGCAATGGCTCGAAACGCTTTCTAGATGATACTTTCGTAGAGAAAATCATTAGCACCGACAATCGGCATCGTCTGAAGAGAGTTCAGCACCCAGAAAAGGACTATATGTACAGCAATTATTTGTATGAGCCTGCAAATGGTTACGACTGTTACGATGACTACGAAGATGATTACGAAAATATATACGGCCACAAGTTGAAAAAGCATGTCGGCAATAGCAAAAGTAATAGCACCAACACCAACCATTCATCCACAAACGCCTCTGCCTCCGCCTCCGCCTCCGCCTCCACAAAACATATACTCTTCAATGACGAAAATTTGGTCTATTTGATTAAAAATGAACTTCCGGTGACGCGAGAAGTAAGCAACAGCAAAGCTAAAGCCAGCCTTGAACATCACTCGAATCCAAAGAGCATCAAGCTGCCGTTCAGCAAAGAAAGGGACAATAATAGTAGCATGAATGTGCTGAAAGCGCGCTTGAAATTCAAGAAACTGCCACCAGCCGAGACCGAAACCGAAACGGTCCACAAGAATTCGAAACCAAATCCAAATCCATCAGTCCTGAATAATCAAAAAAGTAACGGCATTCACGCAAGCAATCAACAACAACAATCAACGAATTCCGCTGCTGCTGCTGCTGATGACTTAAAGGCGGCTAAACGCTGCGGAAAACGTTGCCTTCTGCAGCGACAGAACACAACGCCGGCTGCTCCGCCCAGCCATCACTCCAGCATTGCCCAAACGGCACTGAACGGAACTGGCAGCAGCAGCCACAGCCACCACCACCACCATCATCACCACCCAGCGTTGGAAGAAGCTGGCGGCGGCGGCATGCCACCACGACGCCGATCCCTGACAGACACCGCTAATATATTGTCCATTGGATTCGATAACAGTAGTTCTGGCAGCACGTGCAGCGCTGCCGCGGCGGCGGGAAATGCAGGCGGCAAGGGCGTCGGCGTCGGCGGCGGATGCATTATTTCTGATCGCCCCAAAACCGATAAACCGCGCAAAAAGCTCTCGTTCCGCGAGCCGGTAGTATCAGATAAGACGCGCTACAGGCGCCTCAGTACACCGTTGAATCACGCTCAGACCATTAATTTCGCCATGGATGATGGTTATAGCCATCACCACGATGCTGTGACACGCAACGTGCACAACGGCATACAGAGTATGCCGGCTAAATCACAGGAAGATCATCAGCATCATCATCATCATTGCAATGGTAACCACCACAAACTGAGAACTGAGCCACCACCAACGTCTGTGGGCGGCGATCGTAAAAACAACGATCAAGAGGTGAGCGTTGAGGTTTTTTTTTTCAAACTGAAAAGGTTCTTTCTTCGGGTCTGCGTCTCCGCGGTAATTGGGACTGCATTTGTATCATTCAAAAATGGACGCCTTCAAGTGGGTCGTCGTCGCCGTTTTTTCTTTATTAATCCTGAATTAGTGCTGAATGTTTAAACATATTTTTTTATATTGTAAACTTATTGACAAATTTGTAATTTAACCCTTAGTACTCGTATTCTTAAAATTCTATATATATTTCTTTCAATCATTTCTCTTTTCAGTCACAAGCCATGCGCATCGTGCGCACTGTGGGCCAAGCATTTGAAGTATGTCACAAATTTAATCTTCATAAGAATTCCTTAGATAATAATGACGAACGATCAGACGTTTCATCTGATCTTCTAGATGTAGAAAACATATCTGAACCTCAGCTCAGCGAAGACGATATAGCCAAGAAAGGTGAGCAAATTTTTAAAAAAATTTTTTAATTTTTTTTTTTTTTATTTTGAAATTTTTTTTTTTTAATTTTTTAATTTTTTTTTTTTTAATTTTTTTTTTTTAATTTTTTTTTTTTATATTTTTTTTTTCTTAATTTTTTTTTAATTTTTAAATTTTTTTTTAATTTTTTTATTTTTTTTAATGTTTTTTTTAAATTTTTTAATTTTTTTTTTTTTAATTTTTTTAATTTTTTTTTTTTTAAATTTTTTAATTTTTTTATTTTCATTTTTTTTATAATATCGTATGTAATGTAATATCGTATGATATTATCGTTCATGCTTTTTCATTAATTTTTAACTAAAGTACTTTATGTATTGATTGTAAAAATATTCAATATCGCCCTGCAACCACAACGACCGCCGACTCTTTTAATACACATAACATACTACATACGTATTTATTTATAAATCCTCGATCGTTGAGCAGTGACCACTTCGACCATCCATCCGCCTGATGCCGCACCATTCGACAACTCACTATCGTGCGTTGGTAGGCGCATGCACAACTCAATAAAGCTCTTGCGAAACACAAAAAACTTCAACAATTTTCAATTGCCGCCGATTCTTTTGAGAACAAGGTAGACTTTGACGTCATCGAGTGGCCGCTGCGGCTGCTGCTGCTGCTGCTGCTGCTGCATTGAAGACATTCAGAACGACATCACTAAAAATAAATGCATCAAGTAAAAATAAAGTATTTGAATTGTGTAAAAATAAATCATATCGCCAGCAACATTTCACTGCTGCGACTCGCATGAACGACATCAACAAAACTAAATAATAAAACTTAGCAATAATAGAATAATAACAATCACACAAGTCACAACCAAATGAGTTTGCAAAGCTTTTACTTAACGCTGCTGCGTATCAACGACAAATGACCGCAGGCCGCAGACGGCATAACGCGCTCAAAACTATGGAAAAAGCGAAGATGTGAAAACTCTTAAAAGCCATCAAAAATCTCTAGAATGTAGTAAAAACATTTTTATTATTAGAAATAAATGATATATTGCTAAAAACCAGGAGACAAATAGACAACAGACATATGTATGTATGTACTATATAACTGTGGCCAAGAGTGAGCGGTATGAATTGGACGGAATTGAACAGACAGGCATACTCGTATGTACTTTCAAGTGTGAAAGTGGCAGACGACTCAAAAACCAAACTGATGGCAATTTTGTCTTTATAGTTATTCTTATTTATTTTTAGCTGTTATGTTGTTGTTGCTCTAGCGCTAGAGCAGCTTATTCTAACATTACACTTTGCCAAATCGTTAATCAATAGAATGATAGATTATATTCATAGATGATGAATTCATATGCTCCAACAGTACCGAGAAAAGAGTGTGAGAGTGTACAGTATGAACCATGTCCCTCTCAGTGACTTGAAAAATTAAATATTTTTCTTGGAGAGAATAAATGTACCCATTTGTTCCGCTTATAACGTCCAATAGTATGCGAGACAGGCAAAATCCCAAAACGACAAAATATATCCCGATTCTTTTGTAAATCCGGAAATGAAAAAAATCCCAACGCGTCAAAACTTTGCCAACTCTTAACAATTATCATACTAGGATTTTGAATCTTTAGTCTCTCTCTCGCAGAGGTACCCTAGACCGCTTTAGTAAGCGAGTAAATTGAGGTAATCGACTTATTGGCGGTTATTGACTCCCTTTTTTGCGGCCGTAGGTCACTCTCGCAGACGCACTATAGATGCAGAGAAGCTTGGGCAACCGAATAGATGTTGAAATTGCTGGAAAATGGGATAAACATTCAACTATATTCTTTAAGAATTTAATTTCAAAATGTATTAAGTATTCCTCAATCCATTATTTCATGGCTTTGGCCTTGTTTGTTGCCTAATGTGCATACATATTTTTTGGGAACGAATAGGTTTATCCAACGTTGCCGCCAGCCATAAATACGTCGTTTCTACCCTTAATTAGTCTATCGTTGGCACAATCCAATCGATACGAGCTGTCGAAACTGAAATAAATAATACATTAAAATACCAAAGTAACCAAAACAATATAAATTATCGAATCTCTCACACTCGTTATGATTTGGAAAACATTTCAGATTTCATTATAATCTAAACAAACAAAAAATACACATTTCGCACGTAGCAGAAATTGGAAAATGCTTCAAATTTTTCCCTGAACAAAATAAGACCAAACTTGAATAAAAAAAAAAAACAACAACGACGAGAACGAGCTGAATCAAATTGAAATAATCGTAAAATCATTTAAAGAAAAACAACAACAAACATTTTTATGGCAAAATTTGATGAAATTATATTCTAGTAGATAACTAGAATAAAAGGTAGTTGAGAAGAGAGCGAAGAGGAATAAAAGAAATTAAAACAAAAGTTTTTTTAGGAGAGTTTCGTATAAAATATCAAGAACTTTTATTACAGTCATTTTGTTTGAGCTTATTAACATTTTTTCTTACTATTCATATTAATTTTAAATTTGTTTTCATTTCTTCTTTTTCTTCTTCTTCGTTCGCCTTTAGATGAAATTACTATTACACCGGATCTAAATCCAACACAAAGGCCGAAACATCTGGAGCTAAAATCACAATCCGATTTGAATATTCGCAAGTCACCGAGTGTTTTGTTGGTGAGTATGAATGGAATTTTAACGTAATATCATAAGAGCTTAACGTATTCGGAATAGTACGATAGTACTTATTTGTATAGTTTTTTAAAGAATGCCTTAAAAAAATACCATTTAAAAAAATTATCGCCAGCAAAAATTATCGCCAATTGTTGTCATTAATCTACAACAATTTCAACACGTTTCTCTTTAGAAAAAAAATTTCGATTTTGAGATTCGAAAATTGTTTTAAAAAATAATGGTCTTGATATACGGTACAAAACGCTAAGATTTAACGTATTCAGCTGTTTTTTATGGTTTTTTATGGCTTAAAAAATTATGTTTTTCATTAAATCATAATAAAAAAAAAAATCTAATATAAAATAAATCCTAATAATCAAGCGTTTGCCTGATTTTCAATCTATAAAATAATACTTAATATTCAATTTTCTTTAACATACATAAATATGTAAAAGAAACAAAGTTGCCAGATGCAACTAACCGCTTCAAAGTTATGACAACTTACAGCAAAGCGATGAGAAAGACGCCGAATACTTTTTCCCCAACCTAAAAAACTTACTTACTTACGGTTGAAAATAATTTATTTTGAATATTTTCTAGAGCGATGACGAGAAATCAGCCACCACCAACACCGCACCTTCGTCGCCCAGTCGTGAGATTCATAAGCTCAAGGATCAATTGGAACAACAAGCGTTACAGACGCGTCAAGCGTTAGCGCAATTGATGTTAGTGCGTGAGCAGCTGATTTCGGAAACCAATGCACGCATCGAGGCACAGGTGGGTCCTTCCTTCCTTTCTTCCTTCCTTCCTTCCTTCCTAGATTATTTTCTATCTTCCATTTGAACATTATAATTTAATTAATTTATTGAATTGTTGCAGGCTCGCACTCAGCAATTGTTGCAGCAGAATCGTGAGCTGCTTGAGCACTTGGCCTCGTTGGGAGCGTACACGGAGCAACAAACGCCCGGACTTACAACCGCCAACATAGCGATGGCACCTCAGGTAATAAAAATACCTTTTGGTTACTTTCTTGTTATCAACGCAATCAACGCTTACGATTTATTCTCTGTTAATCGATTAGTGCTTGCTTTGTTTGCATTTGTTACATTTTCGCTGTTTTTTAACTGTCTTGAACTCTGTTAACTCTGCTCTTGTGTAATGTTATTGACTTTATTGACTGTATTGACCTTGTTTCTTGGTCTGATGCATGCAAAGGCCTTTTTTTTTGGGCCTTATTTCCGTGCTTTTGACTCGTTTTGACTTTTCCTCTTTTGCTAACGTTATTGGAAATGACGTTTATGACGGCGTGATTTCATCATTATTGTGTTTTGTTGTTGCTGTTGCCTTTTTGTGCGCGTTACTGATTTTCGTTCGTTTCGTTTTATTTGTTCAATTCGTTCAATGCGTTTACAATACTCAAAATTAACTCTTGGTCCCTCTTCCTCGCCACCAGTCGCATTTACAAATGCTCTTGCAAGCTACCAGCAACAACAACAACTTGGCCACCATCAACCAACAGATCAACAGTCTGGGCTCCATCAACCAGCAGCTCACGTCGCTCAGCCACCAGCTGAGCGGGCTCAATCAGCAGAGTCAAAATCTGCAAAATCTGCAAAACATCGCGAATTATCAGCAGCAGCAGCAGCAACAACAGCAGCCGCAGCATCAGAATCAACAGCACTATCATCACCCACAACAACCGCAGCAACTACAACAACAACAACCGCAGCAGCAGCAGCAGCCGCATTCACTGTCTCCACCCACGCCCTCAACGTCATTGCATCAGCCGCAGCTGCATCTGAACGTCTCAGCGGCCAACAGCACCGGCACCGGCACCAGTCTTTCCAGTAGCCCCATCCCTTTCGCGTCCATGAATCAACTGCACACCATTAATACGCAATTGCAAAACCTCTCCCTGCAGCAGAGCAGCCAGCAGCAACATCTGCTGCAACAGCAACAGCAGCAGCGACCGGATGCTCAGTCTAAGGATCTCTTTCATGTCAATCAGGAGCTGCTCAATCGCCTGCAAGCGCTGAATCTCGGCAATGGCGGCCACTCTGCCGCCAGCACCGCCACCATCGCCCTCAACGGCTCGCCGCTACCGCCCACCACTCACCAGACGCCCTCGCCGCACTCCTCCTTCTTCTTCATCAATCCGATGTCCTGCAGTCCGTCGAACAACAACAACAGCGCCAGCAATTTCAACTTCCTGGCCTCGCCCAACAGCGCACTGGGCAGCGGCAATCTAACGCCCTCGCCCATCGGCACCCTAAACCGCAGCTCCTATTCGCACAGTCCCATCAACTGTGATGACTTCAGCATCGGTCTTGGTCTCAGCATCGACAGGAATCTGAACAGCTTGGACGATCAGACGCCGCAGAAGTCAGCCGAACAGTTCTGCGCTATTGCGCCCAACGGCAACGTGGGCGGAGCAGCCACCATGAGCAGCATTGCAGACTCGCGAGACAACAGTAGATCATCATCGACCCTAGAATCGCCTGCGTCACCAACTTCACGTCACTGCAGCGGCAGCGGCAGCAGCAAAAGCAAAAGCAATGGCAATGGCAATGGTTGCGGCAGTGAGTCGCCTGCGACGCCACGCTTCAATACGGTTATGCTGAAAGTTACCGACGAGGCCGGCAATGTAACGAATCAACGCAAGCTTTCGGCCACGCCGAGCTTCATAACGCGCAGCACCAGCGAAAAGGTACCGAATCGCAGCCAGATGATGAGTCAAGTGCAGCGCACAGCATGGGCACGACACACCACGAAGTAAACTCGAGATAAAGACCACCCCCCTCCCCCCCCACAACACCCTCTTCCCCACATAAACATCAATCAATTCAGACTCTCAACATAAAAAATGGAGTTTGCAGAAACAAAGCCATTATTTTATTAACCCAAGCGGAGCAACTTTTATATGTGCCAAAGAAAGGAGAGCAAAGTGTCAGCCAAAAAAAGAAAAAAACCGAATACTTTATGAACAAATAAATTTAAATTATTTTTAAGTATGTACTCACTCGTATCTTCTAAAAAAAATCTAGTCTCTTACTCAACTGAATAAATATACATATTTAGTTTACTTTAGCATGAGAAATTTATCATGAGCCTCTAAAGTCCTCGAGTTCGACACTCGAACAGTTAAGCATAAATGCCATCTATCCCTCTCTAACCACTTCGATCTTCAGTTAACGTACGTAGTTGTATGAAACAGCTACGAACAGCATTAAATTCATGAATTTCATCAAGTTTTAATTAATAAATGTAATTAATCGAACCGAACAATCACGGTACACCTTTTATCCATGGAATACAAATACACAGTACGATTTTTGTTAAGCGTAATTACTATTAAATACTTGTAATTACATTATCCGGCTAGAATGTATTGTACATAAATGCATACTGTTAATGAAGAATACAACAAATGGAATAAATATCTCTTTATTTATTGGTTTAATATCGTATATTTATAATGATTTAGTGTATATAATCATATTGTACACCACTACTTGTATATCTAGCGTGACTATATGTTAATAGACATTTTAAAAAAATGTAGATTTTAAAATAAAAATACAATGTTACTACAATTTGATGCGACTTTTATTTTATATATTTTTAAAAAATTTCAAATAGAATATTAAGTACAAGTAACGTTCTAAATCATTTTCCATTATGATGCATTAATTTTCGTCATATACATATAATTACTATACTAGTATATGTTCAAATATATGAATATTTGAGTACTACTGTATACTCATTCTGTACTCATAGTATACTCATACTATTCTCATCATAGAATAACAATGAAAGAAAGATAAGTATGAATACGACTCAATGTGAATTAAATGAGTTGATGTAGATCTAATGAATTAAGTGGAATCGAATGAATTTTGCGTGGATCAAGTGAATGGATCAATGGTAATGATGTGGCTCATTTGGAACTGAATGAATTTGTGTAAGTCGTATATGAGCCGACGTCGAATCGATTGAAATTATGTGAATCAAATAAACTGAGACTCACATTGATTTGGAATCAAGCTAGAATCGATATTAATCAGTATGTCCAGTGAATGGAAACAACAATTAGAATCGCATTTAATGTAAAATACAACGGATCAATCGTTGGATTGAATTAATATGAATAGTGAATTGGATTGAATCAATTGAATTGGCGTGAATCAATTGTATAAAGTGTAACAAGTGTAACGATTTGATTCATTTGGACTTGAATGAATGTGGGTGAGTAGAATGCAGTTGATGTGAATTGATTAAATTGGTGTGAATCGAATGAATTACAATGGTTTTTTATCAATTGGTGTAAATTGAATTAATTCGTATCGAATTGACTGAGTGAATCGATGTGAGTCGATGAGAGTTCTAATTTTAAAATAGTCAGCGAGTTTTAGTAAACTTTAGCGAGTTTAGTATAGCAAAATAGACTTTTGCTCAAATTTAAATGTTACAAATTCATAAGAAAAGCACTGAATTTGTAACATTTGGAATATGATTTAATGAGAGATTACAATTTTAAAGGAAAATACCAGGACTAATATAAACTTAATATAAACTTTTAAATGCACTTTTTTAACCAATAGAAAGTTATCAGCAAAATTTTATCTCGTATAATTTATTATTATATTTAATGCTCTGCTGATTTGTCATTAATTTCGACGAAATTAGTTCAAAAAAATTTATCAAAATTTTTTAAAATTAATTTCGGTTAAAATAAATTTTATTCTTAATTTCGTTTTTTATTTTTTTTTTTTTTGGTTTTTGTACTAACGATTTGATTAATTGAAATTGTATTAAAGCGAACCCAAAACAGAAACCAAAATTGTGAAAATTTTTAGTTAAAGTAAAAGAAAAATTTTGAAATAAATGTTAAATGATTCATATTAAATAATATTGTGCAATCAACCACTTTCAACAACAGCTTCCAATTTCAATATGTATTTTAATCCTACAAGAAGATACAAGAAAAATGATATCGTTCATACAAAAATTAAATTTTTAAACCGAACAATAAAAAAAATACAAATGAATTTGTGTTGGTGGCATGTACGAGTGCATGCGTTCAAACCTGCATACATTCATACATACATACACACACACACACACACACACATACATACGTAGGTATATTCGTATTTTCGCAGAGGATTTTTATTGATTTTAAAGCCTTTAAGCACTTTAAGTGTTCGCAATTCAATGAATTGCATTTTTATTAATGCACACACATTAAAAAAAACCACAAACACGAGCATACGCATACAAATGCGTACACATACTCTCACAAACATTTCAACTTCATGAGAATTGTTGGTAGTGAATGTTTGATACCGAAAATTACTTGTAGGCAAACATTTTTTTATAAAAGTAATAAATTAAAATAAAATAAATAAAAATTACTTCAAATCGTGGAAAGTTATAAAAACAATTATATATCAATTTTATTTTATTTTTAAGAGCTTTTAAATAAAGTCGCGAAGTTAAATATTTTATTGCAAAAAATTTATACTGAAAATAGGAAACATTAAAGTTTCAATATTTTATAAATAAATTGTTTTCGGAAATGCGATTTTGAAAAAAATCCGATTCCAGTCATGATGTCTTTGATTCAACTCTTTCCGGAGTTGATGATCTTTTCGCCGCTTTAGTGAAAATGTAATGAATGCAACGCAGTTCTAAGGATTTGTGGGCTCGCCTCATCACAGATTTGTTAAAAAATTAATGATGAGCGAGTGACATGGATTGATAATAAGCAAAAATGCAATATACTTTTCATTACAATCGTTGACCAATATTTTTCCATCTACACAATTTCGTCCATACAGCTCTCATCGACTGCGAAAGTAGCTCGCTGGTTCCAGCAATTTCCTTGGAATACAACATCGCTATCACGGCCCGAAAGTGGTTTTGTCTCCGGCGATTCGCGTTCCGAGAAATATCATGAGGAGCACAATTATTTAGCCAAAGATACAGATGATTTGTGTGACGAATTCCTGCTGGTGGAAGGTAGCAGTACCATTTGGACCAAGTTGAGTGCTAAGAAGAGGCGAAAGTTATTAGGGATGCGTTTGGGCAAAGTGACCACCTTCTGACGTGCACGAGCACGTTTCAATAAAGATAAGTTATAATGTTAATGATAATGATTAAGTTTTGAAACGTTATTGTTAATATAAACGTACTTTTTTTAATTTAATAAAATTTCTTTCGAGAAATGACAAACGGATATAAAAACAGGTATATTTTTAGTTGAAACTATTCACATTGTAATTTTATTAAATGCAATTAATAGTGAGATAGTTACGCTCTTTTCTATGATTGTCGCCTCACCTTTTTCTGAAATATGGAAAAATGGTTTTAAAGGCAAAATTTCATGACACAAGAAAATTTTGGAAGCATCAAAGAACAGACATTATTCGTAAGTTCTTTGGTAGAACATAAGCAATTTTTCTATATAGAAAATACGTCTGATATGTTGCATAAATTCCAAACGTAATATAAATTAAAAAAAAAACTATTTAAAAAATATTTTAAAAACATAAGAAAAGCATGAATTTCAGATTAGAAACTCGTTTCAGAGAGCAGCCTAATTCTGTCTCCGGCCTGTGTAGTTAATTATGTTATTTTAATCCTATTAAAACTAAGGACTAAATGATGTGAAATTAAATAAAAATCCTGAGATTAATTTCTGAAATTGCCATTGAATATCATTCTAATTTCTTTCTGCTGGCCTATAATATGAAACGTTATCCACCGGGTTTTGTTTTATTGATTTTTTTTTATCAATATTAACTAAGATTTGAATTTTTAATGTCACAAATTTAACTTGCTTTAGAAGAATTTTATTTTAAAAAAAATCAGTTAAACTCGAATATATCCCTCTACGCCTCTATAATTCATATACGCGTATATTAATTTAATATCTATTAAATCAAATTTTTTTTGTGTTTTTTAAACACAAACAATAATGCAACGATTAATCAATGATATAACATTATTATTAATTAAAATAATACACAAATAATACAAAATAATTTACAAAAGATTAAACAATTTTTCATAAAATCTTGCTTATAGTACTTAATATTAATTATTAAGAT
Source organism: Conops quadrifasciatus (assembly GCA_949752815.1). Lineage (NCBI taxonomy): Eukaryota > Metazoa > Arthropoda > Insecta > Diptera > Conopidae > Conops > Conops quadrifasciatus. Next base: position 33,074,884 of record OX457079.1, on the reverse strand, counting down.
TCATCATAAGTCTACATGCAGAATTCGATATAGTCAATAGGTTTCTACTAACACCTTAATTATTAATTTGATTAATTATTATTAATTATTAACTTTCTATATTCTATAGTCTCTTATATTGTGTTATTTTTAAGCAATCCATTACTTACTCCTTAAACTCGTTGTTAATTGACTTAATTAAGACTGAGATTAATGTTATTCGAAATGTAAAATGCAGGCAATTAATTGACTTAATGACTCATACTTTTAAAAGAATTATTTAAAATAATAGAAAATTAATGCTTCAAATCATTCTGTTGTGATCAATTCGATCCTTAAGAATAACAATAGAATTTAGCATAGAATTCTTAGCATTAAAGAAATAGCGTAAAGAAAACTGTGTTAAAATAATGGATGAAGTGAATAAAATTTAATACCAACTTATTGCGATTATCTTAGTTTTTATGTTTTCTTATTGCATTGCATTGCAACTTCTTCAAGATATTTTTAAATGTGCCAAACAATAAAGAGAAAACTATTATTGCTTACTCTTCGTAAATTCTCTTTCTCTCTCTCTCTCCCTCTCTCTCTCTCAAATTACCTTTAGAAATGCGTTTTGTGCGATTTTTCGAAAATATCACAAATATCTTTGCGTTGGACGCTTTGCCTCAGTGTCCAAACATGAAAGAAATATCGAACACATCTATCAAATTCAATTGAATACAAAAGCAAGCATGCTTTTAGGCACTTTATTAAAGGGAGAACGCATAGAGCTATCGCCATGAAATTTGGCAAGAATATTCTATGTATATCATAAGCTGTTTGGTATTGATGAAATAGGGAAAATCGCACTAGTGCCACGCCTACTTTGGAGGTAAATATGAATGCATCGAATTTGAGAGCTAAATTTCTCAGCTTGTAGTCCGGATTTAAGGCTGAAATTTCAGTGCCGCGTCTGCCGCCTTAGTGGGAGTCATCGCACTATCGCAAAATGGGCGTGACACGCCCACTGGTATACCATACTATATAATGAAGTGTTTGTTGAGAAAAGCGTTTTTGTAAATGAGTTAATAGATCAAAATTTACTATTTGTAAGTGATATGGAAGTGGGCGTGACCGGACCACTTTTTATCCTCAATTCGACACGTTCGGGTGTAGAGTATATAAGCTTCGGCTAGGCCAAAGTTAACGTTCTTACTTGTTTAAATTTTACATTTTTTTTTGCTTCTTGTAAAGAAAATAAAAGCCTAAAATTGAGAAAAAACTAACGTATTGTATAATGAAAGGTAGGAATTGTTATTAGTCACATATCAAGAGAAAAAAAAAAAGTTAGTTCTCCAAATAGTCGGTAATGTATAAAGAATGTTTGTCGTTGGCAAATATTGGCTAAAAGCCAATAATTGCAAATTTTTGTCTAAATGCCGGTTTCGAAAGGTATATATTTCGAGCACAAAAGGGCGAGGGTTGGCTTATATTCCAAAACACAGGAAGTGGCGTTGGTCAGTGAGGCTTATTTTGAGGGGATAGTCCACGTATCCGGACACCCCCTTACAAGAAATGAAGAAATGCAAAGGAAAAATTTAGTGTTTTTTAAAAAAAAAATTGTCACTTTTTGGCTTATTTTACTTTATTTTCCTTTTATATATTTATAATTTTTCTACGCCACTGGCATGGGAAGAATATGGCACACGTGCCCCAGGCGACTTCAACACTAATATATTGTGTTTCATTTTTTTAAACGAACCTGTACAAATAAAAGAGTAGCTTTCTAGCTACACGCATAACACAACAAAAATACCAACAACAGCAAGCAGAAAGCAAATATCAAAAAGGGTCAGTAGAATAGTTGACAGGATGACAAAGTGTCATTTTTATGATGTGTCCTCGCACGCATTTTTTCCAGTCCTAGTCCAACGCCTATTCATGGTATGTACACAATCAAACACACATAAATGCACGCACGCCCACCATATGAAAACGTAACGGACGAGTATAAACGTCAGTGCTGGACAGCAACAACAACACCAACAACAACCACGGCTAACTTACTTCAATTACAGCAGCTAAAACGGGCAACGACAACAACAGTTACAAAAACACAGAAAATAGAAGAGTTTAAGCCTGTGGTAAGTATCGCATAAAGCATTATAGCGTTTCATAAAGTACCGCGTAAATGTTGGGGGAAAAATTAAATTTATTTCTTTTATAATAGTATAATTTTTTACATTTTCCAGCTGACTGCTACCAGCAGCGATAATCATTTCTATGGAAGAACATAGTTTGTTGGAGAATTCATGGCAGAACGGACGTGCCTTTTGCCAGCATACAATACGCAGCCTTAAGAACAAGAAGATAATTTGCTCTTGTTTTTTGCTAAGTCTGAGTTTTTCAAACGTATTAAGGAAAAATTTCAGTTTTACTTTTGTGGAATGCAAAATATATCAACTACCGATGACGTTGGCAACTCTACACGCCAAGAAGATGCAAGACATGCTGCTCTTGATCATCAACGATGTCTGACGTCTTTTGTTTATCCACCGAAGCAGACGCCCGATGGCACACTTTCGCCGGAAGACTTGGCAATGTCAAACGGAAGAAATGATGACCATCCAACAACAACAACAACTACAACAACAACAACGACAACAACAACATTGCTCTCTGCTATCAAGGTAGCTGCTTCAGTACAAACGCCTCACTCCAAGGAATGTCAGCGAAGACCGAAAGCGGGCATATTGCGGTTGGATGTAAATAAGTCAAGACGTTCCTCACCATCCTCAGGCGGTGGTTCGTTGGAGTTTCGTGAACAACCGTCGCGAATGTTTTGTAAGGTGAGTCCAATGCACAAGACTTAGAGAAATAATGCATGGAGTGCGAAAGGATAAGAGAGCGAGAGAGAAAGTAAATGATTAATGAAATTGTTCAGGTGCAGTTAAAGCCAAATTGAAGTGTAGAAATCTCAAAGAGTACGAAAATATGGTAAAAATATTTTCCAAGAATAAAAGTTTTATTTAATATGTTTAATAACGATTGAAATAACTTTTGAACTTAATTTCATGAGAAAAATATAGAATTAGTTTATCAAAGTGAAGAAAGTATAAATAATTAGGTAAAAATTTTAAAACAAAAAATAATTAAGATCATTTTCGCTTACTTCTGTTACATCATCTTCATTTCATTGAAATAAACTCGTAGGTACATACAATATATTCATGTATGAATTAATTAGTATACAACAGCGTTTTCAAGGAAAATACTCCATCCTTAATCGACAGTCTTTTAAAAGACAATCTTTCTTCTCTGAGTAAAGAGTTTGCGAAACAAAACTACGAAACGAAATTCATTCTTAACAAAATTTTACGTTTTTCTAATCTTTCAAAATGTTCTAATCTCTGATAAATCAAACATACTTAGGTACAAAAATAAAATTAATGTAATTAAGCACAAATACGCATACCCCACAATCATTTATCCTTCCTCATTATTCTTAATTATTTAATTATTTGCCCTAAGGACTCATCAAGGAACACCCTTGATACCACCAAAATAGAACAAAATGCCATACAATTAAGCTTATGCAAGTAGTCTTTGTGTAAATCTGTCTGTGTCGAGGAATGACCATTTAAGTAGCCTGCAATTAACGAGTAACCTGCCGTCCGTGTAACCACGGTGCCGTTTATGTACAAAGCGGTGAGGAAGTTTCGTTCATTTTAAAGAGAACTAATGAGGTTATAATTGTATGCGCATTTTTCAGAAGTCGAACCTATTTGATATGATTTCAGACAAAATCATGATAAGACAATGATAAATTTATTACATCCAGAATTCGGTAAAAATTAAGAAAATTTCGCCTGAAATTCTTTCCGCCTGAAATCTTTCATGTTAAAATCTTTGATGATAAAAAGAAGAACATATATTTTTTAGGGTGAAGTAAAGGAATCATTAACAGCCAAAGCACATTGCGGCAGCGGCAGCAACCAATTGCAACCAGTGTTGCCAATTTTCACTGAAAATCCGACAAATTGTATTGAAAAATACACGGAGAGTAAGCTCTCTTTCAAGACGAGAGAATGGGATACAGAATACAAAAACAAATAGCCGACTTGCTGTCGCTGCTCTAATGTACTTTGCTGAGCAGCGAGAGAGAGTTGCTGCCGCTGTCGCTGCCGCAATGTGCTTTGGCTGTAACACTTTTCCACTTCAAGTCATTCGATTCATTTCCAGCCTGCAAAAATGTTGGTTTGTTCTTCTTTAATGTAAATATTCATGAGCTCACCTGTTTTCTACGAATGTGGCCAAACCTTTCCCAGAAAAGGTGATAAATGGAATCATATCCAACAAAATCAAGATAATAAAGTAGATTCGGGTTTCGTCGCTTTTATGTAGTGGGTTTTTTTTTTTTTTTGGAAATACCGGAAATATCGGCAGTCTCATTTTTGTCTGCTTGTTTGACTGCGTCTCGGTTTGGTTCTCAATTTGGCTCTCCATTTGGCTCTATCTGTCTCTTTTTTTCAGCTCGTTGTTTTGTTGCTGCTTCTTAGTCTCTCGTTGCCTCTCAGTCTCTCTCTCTCCCTTTTTTTTACCTTCATTTAACGATGTGCAAAATTGTTGCACACCAAACATTCGCATTGTTCCATAGACTGACTCTCATGCTATGGAGAGAGGACTCCGTCCGCACCAGCGCAAAGAGAGAGAGAAAAAGTTGGCACCACGTTCAACATGAATGTCGTGCCACTCCTTCCTGCATGCGTAAATTAGTTCTACAGCTTACGCTGTACAACATTCATTAAGTCACCGAATGAATGATGGGACAGGTCAAACAGCAAAAGCAGCAGAATTTTATTAGCAGGTGGTTGGTGGCGAATTGTGGTTTGTAAAGGAGGTGGTGGTGGTGGTGCTGAGGTAGTATATATGTAAATATATTTAATTAAACTACGAACAAACACGTAAACCTTATCGAGAGCATCACATAATGTTCTAAATGTCCGTTTAAAATAATGGATTACTAAAAATAAGGAAGAAAATAACAAGGAAAATTTATAAATTTCAGAAATAAATAGATTTTAAAATTACAAATTTAACACTATATTTTTACTATAGTAAAATGAAGGCTTTGATTATTCATAAAAACATTCATTCTAAAATTTCTCAACTGAATTTTTCCTTGGACTTAACTCACCAAAACCAGAAGCTATACACGCCACTGGCGCATAGAACGACGACGACTACAAAAAAACCATTTGTATAGAAGACAACTCTTTAAAGTAATTTCTAAGAAAAGTGTCTTGTTACTAAAAGATCCAGTCATTAGCATGAATCGTAACCAAAAAACTTTGAAATTGCAAGTTTAAGCATAAAAACTATCAAATGGTTAAAACTAAATGACTACAAATTACAAGAAAATCTAACTATAAATGTTTGAAAAAAGACTTAAATCAAAAAATCGTCGTGAATACACAGAGCAGTAAAACTGTGAAAATATCGTTAAATTTCCAAAACATCATAAAACTGTGAAAATCTCATAAAACTGTGTGGAATTATAGTAAAACTGTGAAAATGTAAAACTACTGAGAATGTAAAATAGTGACTGAAACGTTGGACAATCACTTGCGCATTTTACAACATTTTCATGAGCATACTTGTACTCTCTCTCTCTCTCTCTCTCTCTCTGTTAAAAGGACAGTTTCCTTCTTCCCAATGTCTTCTTCAGATCTCTTCTTCAGATATCAAGTACTAATCTTGAACAGAATGATTCTCAAGTACTTTTTCCATACTTTTTCTAACCACAAAGTGACCCAACTATTGACTATTATTGCTTTGCACGAAGGCTTATGTTTTTAGCTTTATATGACTTTTATTTTGATGGTAAAGTGGTTTTGTGTCTATTTCTTTGATTGTGAAGTGCTTTTGTGTCTATTTGTTGGAGCATCGTCTGTCTAAAGCCGTTTGAAGTATGCATAAACGTGCTTCGTTGCTATCGATAATGTTGTCTTACTCTATTACTACTATTACTACTCTATTACTACTATACTATTGCTGCCAAAAACATATTTGTTGTTATAAGCGCCTTTTTTGTAAATGCATTTCAGCATAATACGTTTTTCTCTCTCCCTTTTTTAATGTTATGCCATACAGAAATTCTTTTTCTTTTCAAAGTCTTGCAACTCTTATGAGAAACGTAATAATAATATTGGTAGATTTTAACCATACTATTAAGATTATTAACTTAAGTAGTTACTGTGTGTGTGTGTGTGTGTGCTTCCCGCCATGAGCACAACATGACGTACCGACTTCTTCCTCTTGTTATCTCATACATTGTTCATTAAACTTTCTTGCAGTTTTCTTGAATGTTTTCCTCCTCTTTTTATGTGCTCCATCTCTGAAGCTATCCACAGAATCTGTTCGCCGCTTCGCTTTCCGGCGCTTTCTTCTGCGTGGATGTTAGTTAATGCTTTTTACTTCTAAAGTTTTTCCTTTTTTTTCTGCTATACCCTTTTCTCTAATTTACTGCATGCATGCCATGCCGCCATGCTTTCTATAATATGTACTAAAAGCCTTCATCTTTTATGTTTTTATGACGTTGCTGTTTGTTAAATGCACTTTATTGCTACTGAATTGAATAAACATAGTAAATATCCGCATCCGCTTTTAAAATTGCTTTCAGCAAAATGTTCCATATAAATTTATTTCAATCTGTTCGATGGTTAGACGAGAAAGAGTATGTAAGACTTACGTGAAAAGCTTGCGAGCACTGTTATGTTATTTATTTTTCTGATTAGTCAAAGAAAGTCTTAAAGTGAAGCGAAAAGAAAAACAAACATTTTAATATTTTAAATGCTGATAATCTTAAGTATAATAATTAGGTACTTTATGGGTAAAATTTAAAATTAATACGTACCTCCTGCGTACAAACTGCTCAACACATCATCAAACACGCAAACAAAATCCTGACAAACATTGATAAACAAATATAATTATAAAAATAGTGACATATCGAAACATATACTAACAAAAAACCGATAAGAAATTCGACCGTTAAACACCACTAAACATACCGAAAAACACACATGCAAACATCGATAATTAAGCCGACAAAGACGCCGACAAACTTTGAGTCATACAGGTGGACAAATACATCGATAAATACAGCGGCAAACATCGAAAAACATCAACAAACAAACTGGCGGCAAACAAACGGAAATAAAAATGGCAAAAAAACACTTTGATAAACATTCAAACAAACAGAACGACAGACACACGGTCCTATAAATAAACAAACAAATCGGCAAACAAATGGAAATTAATATAACTACAACGACAAACATTCAAACAAACAGACCTTCCGACACAGCGTCCGAAACAAATCGGCGGCAAATAAACGGAAAAAAGTATAAATATAACGACAAACATTCAAAAAAACAGACCGATAGACATATCGTGGAACAAACACATCGCAAAATACATCGGGCAAATATGGAATAACACCAACAAACAAACAGACCGATAGACATATTTGTACCATACAACAAACAAAACACGACGACAAACACATCGCCTAATACAAGTCCAAACATCGGAAAACACCAACAAAGAAAGCGGCGGCAAACAAACGAAAGTGAATACGACCAACACTTCAACAAACATTCAAACAAACAAACAAACAAGCAGAGCGATAGACATACTTGTACCATCCAACAAACAAAGAAACAAACAAAACACGACGACAAACACATCGCCTAATACAAGGCCAAACAACGGAAAACACCAACAAACAAACCGGCGGCAAACAAACGGAAGTGAATACGACAAACATTCAAACAAACAGAGCGATAGACATACTCGTACTATCCAGCAAACAAACAAACAAACACGACGACAAACATATCGCCAAATACAAGACCAAACATCGGAAAACACCAACAAAAAAAGCGGCGGCAAACAAACGGAAGTGAATATGACAAACACTTCGACAAACATTCAAACAAACAGAGCGATAGATAAATTCACAAAACTCTGACACTTTGCCGACGAGTCGCGAGCGTGCCAAAATGAACTGAATTGAGCCTTGACATTCGATGCTTTAAAAATTAAAGAACGATGGAAATATAAAATTTCTCCATTCATACTCTTAAAGTGCCGGATAAAGTCAAAAGCTGTGAAAAACACAAAGAAAAGCAATATTGACTGCGAACCTATTCGTACGTATCAGAGAGAAAGCAAAGACCTTAAAAAACGAGAATATTCATAATAAATTAATGGAAAAAATTAAATAAAACCGATGGAGGTGTGTCATGTGAAAGGCGCCCTAAAACCATACAAGCCCACAAAGCCCGTTTTCATTCTTTTATTTACGAGAATATAGTATTCGTTTGTTTGAATAAACCATTTCGCGATTTTCTTTATCAACCCTTGCATGTTTGATTTTCATTTACATGCGACGATGACGGTGACGGTGACGGTGATGGAGACAGCGACAGCGACGGTGACAGCGAAGGTGACAGTGACGATGACCAAGAGTCAGGTGAAATGACCTGAAAGTTGTTATTTGGAGCACGGAAGAGACACCTGACTTCTTTACGGCCCTAAATTTATTATATATGTAGGTATGTACATATATGTGAGTGGCTGTATGAGTGTGTGTTTGTGAGCGACTCTGTGTCTGTGTGGGTGAGTTGAAGAGAGCTCATGTGGAGATTACAATCTAAAGAAAATTATAACAATTAATAAATTTCTTTTTTTATATTCTCGCATTTCGTTTCGTTGGCGACAGTCGACAGTCGACAGTCGACATACATATGTACGTTATTTAGTCCGACACAGCCAGAAATATGCTTAAGCCTTGGAATGACTATACTCGCGGTCAATAATCGCCCGACAGGATATTTTCGAGTACTCGTATCTGTTTAGAGCGCTCTGCAGGATGGAAGCGCTTAGAATGGTTAAGAATAGTAGTGTGTGTGTGTGTGTGTGTGTGTGTGTGTGTGTGTGTTTGTGTGTAGTGTGTTTGTGTGTGTTTGTGTTTCTGTCAGTGCCGCCGCGTATGAGCATCTTAAGCACTATTTTTTCCGTTTTTATTTTCTATCGAACTGTGTTTGTGTTTGAGGAAAAGTGTGTTTGTTGCAGACTGTGTGTGTGTGGGTTAATGTAAATTCCAGCGAAACCGATGGGCGGTGGTGTGTCCTCATCACATCAAAAGTCCACTCCTGTGTTCGATTCGGTAGTTCGGTAGTTGGTCGCCTTTGCTCTACATTCCATTCATTCATTTACTAATAACGAAAATGTAGTATGTACGATTGGGTATATCTATATACAGTCGTATATACGATAAAAGGCGCCAAATGTTTGATAAGACGGTAGCTGTTCGGTAGATATTCGATTGTCTTCTGGTGTCCAAGATTTCTGGACGGTTTAGTCGTCGTCATTAAGCCCGGAGAGGCGTACGAAAATACTTTCTCGCTAAAAGAAAAGACGCATAAAGAAACGGAAATTATTCGACAAAGAGTGTTTCGAGTGAAAATGTTGAATTAGTGGAATATTAAATAATTAAGTTCAGTTGTTTTTTATTTATCAAAAATTATAAAATTTTGTTTCATTAATAGAAAATTTTATTTTATATTGTATAAAGGTTGACAAGACCTTTAGTTGTTAGTGTCTATATATTTTAGTTTATTTTATAATTAAATTAAAAATAAATTTTATTAATAATAATAATAATTTTATATGCCAAAAAATTGTGTCACAAAATAACTGTTTCTTTCACTTGAAACGACACTTTAGTTGGTTTTTTACGCGACACATTCTTACATATATTGCGTGTAAAAAAATCGTTTAAAAAAAGTTTTATTGTAACGCTTGAGAATATTATACCTGACAAATTTAATTTGTGCAGAAATTTGTTCTTAGAACTTACGTGATGGCGTTAAATCAAGCAGATCGTGTAAAATAATTCGTGTTAAATCAAATTCGTTTAAAAAAAAACTCGTGGAACATGGATATAGACAACTTTTAAATACCGTACACGTCTCAAATAAATAATATTCTTCTGAAAAAACTCTTTTAGAGCTAAAATTAATTGAAAAAAAATTAAAACTTATAATCTTAGAAAAGGAAAATTTATATGGAATAACAGCAGTGTGTTTTTGCCGCAGTGATAATATTAAATATGTACATATATTGACAAGCTAAAACATAATAAACCAACCGCGTATAAAACGAAATATTTATAGCTGTACTCACCATTCATTCGCCCTGGTGTAACATTGTAGAAAACAATTAAATTTTTTCTGCAAATTTAAACCGATCTTAGCTACTAATCACCGCAAATATTGAATACAGCCTGTTTTTAAACGACAGATACTTTCTGTGTAAAAATAATTGTGTAAAATTATTATTATTATTTTAAATTTTTGAAATTATTTTATTTAAATTGGTTTTTAGATTAAAATAAACACAGTACCTACGGAAAAATAGATACATATAGTATTGATTCCAAAACTAAAATTATTAAAGTTTACCGCATGAGTCCACAATTCCCGACAAATTAATTTTTTTTAGAACTTGAATGATCGTGTTAAAAAAAACGCGATAAGTGTTAAAATTTGTGTTAAACTAAATTCGTATAAAAAAACCCATGTAAAAACAAAGAAAGATAGAAAGAAAGTAAAAACAAAGAAAGCCCTAAATAGAGGCTTAGATGAAAATTCTAAAAAATCGTAGTTAACGAAAAAAAGTTATTATCAGCTTTTGAATGATTCAAAGACACAAAGGACCTCTTGAATATGTTAATAATTTTCCTTATAATTTATTTCAGAATATATTCCAAGTCTTAGTTTTTATATTTTTCCTGACAAATTTTGTATTTATCTCATTGAAAGGACATCGATCCGTCCATCCATGGCCCAACAACAGCTCATCAGTTATCAGTAACGTGGGCCGAAGATTGTGACCTCAGAGAATTCAGCGACGAGTACAAATCATCAATACACAATAATTCAGAAGCGATTTCAACAGCACGAAGAGACAAAAGGTAGAGAAAGAGAAAGAGACATATCATACGACAAAACTAATGATATTACAAATAGCAAAAAATAAACAGCAATTTATTAAAATTGTTTTTCATTGATGTGAATCATTGATTTTATAGCAGTGAAGAGTTTTTAATGAAAATAATTTTCATTTTTTCCTGCTCTGTGACCCGCTGGCATTCGCGCTGGCATTCACACAAATACATACTCGTACTTATAAATATGTATGTATGTACAGTTCATCACAAGACGGAAAATTATATGAATTCAGCAGTGAACTTGGCACTCCATTGGATGAACGCGGTGAGTCGAAATAAAAAAGAAAATAATTAAAAAAAAAAAAAACACCGTCCATCAGAAAGTCACGTACATATCAATGGATGCACAAAAAAAGGACAAGAAGAAACAAGGATTAAAAAACGACAAGTCTTTAAAAAACATTTTCGACGCCGTTTGTGACGCTTTTAACGCGTTCAGAGAGTGCCAGACAGCATGTCCTGGCATTACAGCAACGCAATCGAAAGAATCGAACGAATTGAAAGAAGAGAAAATGAAAGAGTTAAAAAAATCTCATTAAAATTGCTGACTCTCCGCGTCGCCCTTCACTCTCTCCTCCCTATTACTCTTATTCACTCACTCCCATTCACTCACTCCCATTCACTCACTCCCACTCACTCTCTCCCACTCACTCTATCCCATTCACTCTCTCCCATTCACTCTCTCTCTCTCTTTGTCTCTCTACCTTACAACAGATTATCAACAGACTCAGTCTCGTCCGGCATCGTTTGAGAATGACAACCAAAACGATGAAGAAGAAGATTATTCACAGTCCGTCTCGGCAATAATGCAGAGGCGCGCCAGTGTACGCGGTTACCGAAACAAACGCAGCAGTATACGCCGCAAATCGTTGCCACGCAGAGCTTCCGCCAGTCCGATGAATCACGTAATGGATAATGCCGAAAGACGTCGCTCCAGCGTCTACACGACCAGTTCAGGCAAGTTAGACACTAAAGTGTGAGATAGTACATATTTATCATATAACATAATACTCGTAATATCTTCATTTACTCCAAAATTTTTAAAATTTACGCCAAAATTACTAAATTTCGAAAATATTCCGTAAACGTTCACTGAAAATCACAAACGACGCCACGAAATGTACAAAATAAAAACGCATTACGTGCGTGACGCCTTTAGACATCTTTCTATTCTTGCGTTTTTTATTAAAATAAATATCAAATTACTATAAAACAGTTAAAATTCTGAATATCCATATTATTTCCTTTTCATTATCATCTACTATTTCTCTTTTACATCAACCAACATTGCCGCCCATTAACGCCCGCTTCATGTCGACGCTTCATGTCGACGCTTCATGTCGACGCTTCATGTCATCGCTTCATGTGATCGCTTCATGTCGCCGCTTCATGTCATGTCATTGCAAATCGAAAATTAATGGCAAATCTTCGCTGCCGCAGATGAAGGGACAAATCAAGAATCTACACAGGAACAAATCTACGAGAACATACGACTTCACAAAGAAGTCATACAGTCGGTGAAATTGCAGCCTTGGCCTATGCGCAAGAAACTGAAGTTGGTGCGGCAGGTGGGTTGGGTTAAATGCGAAGAACAGACAGCAGATGGTCGCTTAATCGTTATCACCACAGTGTGACGGACTAATGATCATCCCATCACTCCATCCATTCGTACAATAACGATTTTATTTTACATATTAAAAGATTAATTCTTCTTTCATTTCCTTTAAAAAAAAAAATTCCATCTTTTGTGTTTTGTGATCTCGCCAAACGACCGATCTTCCTGCGTCTTCATCTGACCGCAAACCATGCACTTGCTGCTGCCGCTGCTGCTTTTTCCTGAAGGCAAAAACGTACGTTGCCCGCCATGAGGGGGCGCTGCAGGAGCGCTTTGCCATGTCGCGCAGCACCAAAGATTTGTGGGCCCGTTTTAAAATTTTACTGGCTGCGGTAAGTGAGTCCACACACACGGCAGCACCACTCACGCCGTGACACACACTCATGCCGTTTGTTGGCACACACACACACACACATACATACACACTTCCACTCATACAAATTCAAAAATCTGCTTTGCTTAGTATTAACTGCATTTTATGCTGTTACGCTGCCGTCGCTGCCTTCGCTGTATGTACACCAGAACACCCAGAATCCGCGTTTGCCTGCAATCAGTCGCACTCATTCACGCGCCACGTGTGTCGCCACAACAAGCACACACTCGTATAACACTTTGCTTGTGGCCGGAAGTAAAAGTTTGCAAATCGTGCAGCACTTATCGTGTGCGTTGCTAGCGTCACTCAGCGTCAGAGCATCAGAGCATCAGAGCATGGCGGAACGATTTTCGAATTAATATGTATGCTTATACTCGTAGTATGTATGTATGTATGTATGTACTATATGTACGAGTACATAGATATGTATTATACCAGCATTTACTGTGATGCCGGATACTGTCGCCGGATACTGTCGCTTTCGTAAATTGCTTTACGTTCTGATGTTTACAGCTGCGTAATCATGCGTTGCTTTATGATGATGCCGTTAGCGCTACTTCACTGTTGCCGGCACTTAAAATGTACAACTTTGTTTAATTTTATAGCCCTTCTCTGCTTCTTGGTTTTTTTCGTTTTTTTTTCTTTTATCTACGAGTATAACCCTTCAGGGATATATTACCATTTTTCTTTTTCTTTTGTTAATTTCATAACAAAGCATAAATGATAAACGGTTAAGCTGACAAAGCGAACAAACCGTATTGCAGTAACTACATAAAGGTAATGACATCAAGATAACACTTCTCGAGAGAATTGACATTGAAATGAGAATTTAATTTATCCCTGCGGCGGAATCTTTGTTGAAGAGAGACTTTTTGTTTTTTAGGTATTTAAGAAATAAAAGGCATGTTTACGAAACGATATGGTAAAATTTTAACACTCATATCGTACATCTTAAGTAAAATGAAGTTATATATCATTATGTCGTTAGTAAACGCACCAACAAAATATGTATATGCAGAAAATAACCATTTTAGATTTTGATTAAGATTATCCCATAATGGAGAATAGTAGAAATTAAGAAAATAAAAATGCTCGAATAATCTAAGCTGTTATGAAAATTTTGTGTCCGCAGATTATAGTCTATCCAGACCTATAATTACATTCATAACCACGCATATAAAATTAATAATTTTATAATGTTAATAACAGCGTAAGAAAAATTTCAATTTTAAAAATAATATAAAAAAAATAATAAAAAATATAAAAAAAAATAAAATCATATAAATTCAAAAAGCGCTTTTCATTATCCTCAAATAATATATTCTTAAGCAATTTCAATAAAATCTCTACCATTTTCAATCAAATAAAGCGATTTACATATATTCAAAATTGAATGAAGGCTAAAGTAAAAATGAAGATTTAAACTTTTAACTTAAAACTAAATATTTTAATATCTCAATCATCTAAAAAAATTTTTAAAAAACTGAAAGAAACTTCACTGAAGTTTCACAAGAAACTGAAAGAAAAATTCACAAAATCTTTTGTGCGTTTTTAAAAGAAAATCGAAATTTTAAAATAAAATAAAAATATTAAATTTTTTATTGAGCTTTCAGTAAAATAATCCTTCAGTTGCTGCCACTCGCTTTTTCTTTTTCGTCTTTTCTTTTTTTGCAGTCAGTCCTTTTAGTCGTTGGTAAATATTTTTTTCAGTTAAAGCAAAGAGAAATCTTGATCTTCAATATTTAACTGCCTTTCTGCCTCGCCCATTTCTTCTTCTTTTCCTTCTTCTGCTTATGATTTTTTATGTGTTTTGACGTCTTCGAAATATTTTATGCTTAAAAAAAATACAACCGAAAGAGGAAGAAAGTAAACAGCTTCCGAAATTGAAATCGCGCTATTTTTTATTCAAATTTTAAAATGAAATTTCAACTGAATAATAGCAGTATTTAATCATGTCACTTCTAGAGATTTACATTTTTTTTTTCTTATTCTTGCCTTGACCGTAGTCGTCAAATTGTGGCACATGGTTTTGGTTTCTTTCTTTTTATCCTTTTGAATGTTGATGCATGAAAACGCAATAAAAACGCTCTTTAAATCACAACCATTTTGTGTTTGAGTTTAAACACGTACACACACGCGCACACATACACATACACACAAAGTCGCTACGGTTTTTTCTCTCTCACGTAAAGTGTATAAAATGCTTAATCTATGTACAAGCTCGTTGGTTTGTTCCTTTCTTCCTTTCTTCATTCCTTCGTTGTTGTCGTGTAGCGTTGGCGGCACTGGAAACGCGAGACCAGCAGCCTGCTGACGGTGCTCATCCCTTGGGAGTTGCGCATTAAAGAAATCGAATCGCACTTTGGCTCCGGCGTCGCTTCGTACTTCACCTTCCTGCGCTGGCTGATGTGGGTGAACATTATGATTGCCATACCGCTGGTGGCTTTTGTAATCGGCCCCGAGGTGAGTCGTTGAGTTGAGTGTGGCGTTGTTGCTGCTACTGCTCGCTCCTGCTGCTTCACGGCACTGACAACATGACAAATCCTTACAATGTCATTCAAATATTTCATTCATTTAAGACCAAAAGCAACAACAGCAACAGCAGCTGCAGCAGCAGCATCAGTTTGCGACATAAAGTCATCCAATTTAACTCGATATTATTTTAATTCTCTTTCCGTAAATTGTTCAGTATTTTGCGACCAAGCACGACGAAACGGATCCGCGTAAAAAGATGACGGATCACGAGAACAAAGTGGCCGGCAACCTTTTCACTATTTGGGAATTCGAGGGTTACTTGAAGTATTCGCCCATGTTTTATGGGTGAGTATGGGTGTGTGTTGGTGTGTGGGTGGGTGTTGTGTCCTGGCGGCTGAAGCCGTTAAGTCGTTTGCGGCGCAACGCGATGCGACTGTGGTTTTATTAACACAATTTTCATTTAATCTCACGCAGCTACTATTCAAGCTACTCCGGGGCCAGCTCGCTGGGCTACAAACTGCCTCTGGCGTACTTTCTGACCACCGTCGTGGTCTACATTTACAGTTTTGTGGCAACGTTGCGCAAGTAAGTGCTTTGAGAGATGATTCAATTTAAATTTTAATATCAGAAAAGTGTATAGAAACGCTTTTGAACGATCCTTACGATTTCTATAAAGTCTATAATAAGTTCCGTCAGGATTGATGTTAATGAAATGAATTTAATTTCAAATTGTCTAATTGTTTAATTGCTCTAAAATATTGTGCAATATTTCTAACATAATAATATTTCTTTATTTTACATTAATTCAATGATTGATTGTATGAATTATATTAAAATTTATTATATATTTATTATTATTACGTATTTATTATATTTATTTATTGATTTCTTACTCTCTAAAGAATGGCGGAAAACTCTAGAAATTCCAAACTTTCTTCGAAGGATGACGAGTGTACTTTCTCTTGGAAACTCTTCACCGGCTGGGACTTCATGATTGGTAAATTTCTCAATACCACGTTTTGGCACACACAAACATACACTCGATCAACTACGTCAACAACCCACACGCACACACTCACACACTCACACATACCAAAAAACACATTTGAAATCCTTCACAAAGGTTACCTTGAGGCTGATTATGTGCTGACTTAAGACGTTGTCGTGCTTGTTCTCATTCTTGTTGCGGGCAGGTCATGCGGAAACGGCCCAAAATAGAGTCGCTTCGGTGGTGGTCGGCTTCAAGGAAGCTCTGGTCGAAGAAGCCGAAAAGAAGAAGGATAATCGCAAGTAAGCCGCAGAGGATTTCATCAATATATACCTTTTATACTTTAGCAGTTGCTTAGATTTCGCCTTTGTGCGTGACCGGAAGTGCACTGAGCCAAACTCCAAAGTCCAAACTTGTCTGTGTTCTCATTCCTTTTTTTTACTCTCATTTTCTTTTCTCTTTTGTTTCGCTCGCTCTTTTGCTCTTCGCCATCAGCTGGCGCATTATACTGCAGCGCATTCTGGTGAACATTCTGGTGGCCGGTTTGTTGGCCGCCTCGGGCTGCACGGTGGTGACGCTGGTGAATAAGTAAGTGCAAAAGCGGTTAAACGTCAACGTAAATGTACCGAATTCGCTTTAATACCTCGCTCCATCCACCATTACTCGTTCCTCAGCACCGAGAAGTATGCCCGCTCTGACAACTGGCTGAAGCGCAATGCGGTTAATGTCACCATTGGTCTGCTCTCGTTCTTCATGCCGATGATTTTCGAAGCGTTGGGTCTTTTCGAGAACTGGCATCCGCGGCTGCAGCTGCGTCTGCAGCTGGCGCGGTAAGTGCATTTGAAAAGGTCGATCAAAGGCTGGAAAGGATTATGTTTTTTCCTTTAAAAGGTTGCCTAAAATGTGGGTCTCTCTCTCTCTCTCTTTTTTCTCTGTTTCTCCCTTCTTCCTCTTTCAGCATCATGATACTGAACATGTTGAACTTGTACTCGCTCATGTTCTCCTTCATCTATCAAATCAACAGCAAGGAGAAGCCTCTGCAGAAGCTGAAGATTACAAATGAAACCGCCACGCAGCAGTACCTGGAACTGGAAGGACTCATCGAGAGCATCAAATCCGTGACGACCACTATAATGCCAACCTTCTCGGAGGCATTGTTAACCACTTTGGTGGCAGACAGCGGCGGCGACGGCGACGGCGACGGCGACACCATTAACATTCTCAACGCCAACACCGTTGCCGCCACTCTGCCTGAGCTTCCATTCAACGCTTTTTTGCCGGCACTTTATGGCGGCAGCAGAGACCGGAAAAAATGCTACAACATTACCGTTAAATGCTCCAAGCCGACAACACTCTTCGGTTACAGTACGACGGTGCTGCTATTGCTGAACTTAACAACAACGACACTACCACCAACAACAACAACAACAACAACAACAACAATCCTACCAACAACAACGACCCCAATAGCGTCAGCAAACACTAGAGAAGCCATAACAGCAACATCAGCAACCACATTTTGGTCTCCAAACCAAACGCCAGATCTCATAGAAACAACAACAACAACAGCAACAACACCAACAATCGAAGAATTCTCAGAGATTGAAGAACTAACCACAAATCATCCGTTTAGCACCACAGTCGATGACAGTGATGGCAATCTGACGGCATTGTTGCTCTCGTCAACAACAACAAGTACAGCCTCATCGACGACGAACCCTTTTGAAAACGTCGCATACCACGATGATTTTGCCAGCAATGGCGATGGTGAAACCACCACCACCAGCAGCAGCAGCACCGTTCCACCAGAGACCTCCACGACAACGCCGTCGGATAATGATAGCTTTTTCGACTATTACGACTACTTTGTCGGTCTGCCGATTGATATGGAAAGTGATGGTAAGGAAGTAGCAGCTGCTGGTAGAGTCGATGGAGAAGAGCCGGAGTCAGAGTCAGAGAAGAATACTCGACGAAAACGTGGAATACTATGGCAACGCGATGACAACGACGACGACGACGTCAGATCATCGACTAATGAAACGAATCATAATGATATAATGCCAATGGAGCCAGCAAGCCATGTCCCTGAGGAGACAATGCACACCTCAACAGTTGTTGGGGCACTAACGCCAACGACAATTTCGAATTTCGAAAATCCTGATAATACATCATCACACTTTTCTACTTCAAACGTTGAGGATATCGTCGTCGATGTTACCCGATCGGCATTATCTGTTGATGACAGTGACCTGGACGGAGAGAACTTCGAGTACTGCATTGAAGAGGTTTGCGACCCAGTGGAAGTATTGATGCCGGAGCCCAGCGGAACACTGGAAATAGTAACACCTTTGGAAAAGTATCAGAGACAATTGAACGAGGTCAAACTGACACTGAAATCGGTGCAGCGCAATTTGACCAGTATGTGTTGGGAGACCTCACTGGGACAGGAGATGTCGAAGATCTTGGTATTCGATGGAGTAAGTGATGCAGTCAGTCATTTTGTGTCGCCATGTAGCGTTACGTAAAGGAGGGAAATATTCTCGTATCTCTTCTGTAATAGAAAAAAGTTCTGACCGCATCGAGTCTCAACCATCATCATTATTCGCAATTATTTTCAATAATTTTAAATAGTTTTTGAAAAAACTTTTCACTACTTTTACAATATCATCCTTCTTCATCTTTTATACTTTTCATAGATTATGTTGATTGTGGCCTCTTTGTGCATGGATTTCTTACGAGCTCTTTTTGTGCGCTACGTCAATCGAAAATGGTGTTGGGACATGGAGAAGACATTTCCTCAGGTATGAAAAACATGCTGCTGCTGATAACTTGCCATAAAACGAGTACCTCGCCCCAATTAACCACTGTAGACGGAACCAGGAAGCGGCGATTCGGCGACGGTGCCTCTTTTTTTCTATTTTCTATACTATTATGAAAAGAGCCATCGCTCGCTAAACTCGCTTTGGACTGCCCAGAAATTTTCTAATATTTTAACAATAGACGGCGAGCGACTCTCATTTTCTCCGAAAAAATGTTGCCTACTTTTCAGCGAAAAGCTGTAAAATGCATGAAGTGGGGCCTAATTCTTATAAAAATTGTAAACAAAAACCATATGATTGTACACAAATTTAAGCACAGAATTAAAAAGGTAAACAAACTTTGTCTGACGTTGACTGAAGGAGAGAGAAAACCAGTCGCCGTCGCCGCAACGCCACATTCTGTTCCTACATTTGGTGTTCCTGTTCCTCATCTTCTTTTCTCCTCTTCTCTCTTGCAGTACGGAGACTTTAAAATTGCCGAAAGTATTTTGAGTCTAATCTATAACCAGGGTCAAGTGTGGATGGGTATATTTTTCTCGCCCGGCTTGGTCATCATTAATCTGGTGAAGCTGATAATCATGATGTATTTCAGATCATGGATTGTTCTCACGTGCAACGTGCCTCACGAAGTTGTTTTCAAGTGCGCGCGCTCAACACTCTTACTTCTGCTCTCACAAGCTTTTCTTTAACGAACTTCTCTTTTCTTTGTTCTTTGATCTTGTCTTCTCTTCTCTTCTCTTCTCTTACTATCAACCAAAACCAGAGCTTCGAAGTCAAACAATTTCTATCTCTCTCTGCTGCTAATGATGCTGTTTCTGTGCGTGCTACCAGTCAGTTACGCCATTGTTTGGCTGCGCCCTTCGTGGCACTGTGGACCATTTTCGGCCTACAACCGCATTTCGGAATTCATCACGAATACCACCAGAAATGCTCTGCCCAAGTATGACCGACCACCCAGAGCGCGCTAATAATTTCATTAAAGCTTTCATTTCATTTCATTAAAGAGAACTGCATGAACCGTTGGACTACATGACGTCCTCGAGCACGGTAATACCTTTGCTGCTGCTGCTAATTCTGATCATCTACTATCTGGTCTCGCTGACCGGAGCACTTCGCGAGGCCAATCAAGACCTCCGCACGCAGCTGCAGAAGGAACGCGAAGAAGAGCGAAAGAAGATCTTTAAGGTGCAAGATGCGAAGACTGAGGAGCAGAATCCAACCACGCTTTCGAATCGTTGGCGCAAGGTGCTCGAAGCCTCCTCGCCGCTGACGCCAACTGAAGCGCCCGACTTCGATGCAGCCGGCTACAAAAACCAGGCCAGAAAAGGTAATGCAAATACAACGTATTAAAATAAAATTCTCGTTTATCGTTCGGTTTTTCAATGCGCAGAGCTCATTACACGCATCATGAAGAAAGCATTGCGCAAAAGCTCTGCCACTTCGGACGACGAGTCTGCAGCCCGGGCTCAAGGACATGATGACGGTGAAGACACGGACAGTGAGCCTGACAGGGAGCCTTTGCCGCATGACGAAGAGGCAGCAATGGATAAGAGCCTACGTTTTGGCGCTTTGACGAAATTACAAAATATACGACGCACGCGAAAACCGTCTCTTGCGGATATCGTAAAGCTCGCCAAAAGTGAGCGCGAGCGCGAACGCGACCGTGTCACAAGCACCGTGTCGAGCATCACCGAGCCGCATCCGAACAGCCGTTTTAAAGTCGAGCAACCGAATAAGAAACAGGCGTTCGGAAGACCTTCACCACTCTCGTATAACGATGCTGCTGACGTCTGTTCGAAAATAGTACGCGAACGGAGAGAGAGTCTACTTTTTCAGAAAAAGGCTGCGGACGAAAATCACCAGAAGAAAACTGGTGAGAAATCAGAAACCAACCGAGACGACCATGTGAACAGAAAAGCACTGAAAACAGTGCTGCTCAGTAGCAGTAACTTTGAATTTGTCGATGAGAAGAAATCAAAGACAAAAACACAAAAACCAGAAGCAGAAAACGAATTTAAAATGAAACGAACAAAAAGTACACCGAAAGAATTAAAAGCTGGCGATAAAAAAGTAGCAGAACCAAAAGCATTCAAAAGCGAAGCTACAGAAACTACGAAAAAAAGCAGCAGCTCTGGCGATTTCAAACCAATTGAGGAGGATACGCCGATTACAGGCCGCGAGATGTTAACGCTTAATAAAAGCCAAGAAGTGACCGTTTCGGCATCAACCGCCAGACATCCTCCCAATTCCGAAATGCTGGTAAATTTTTCACGTCAAGGACGCAGAAAGATCGGTTCTTTGCTGGCGCTGGTGCGAGAGGCTGTTCATACCTTGAAAAACGACAAAGGATTGTCACCATTGGCGGCCCCGTCGTCAACATCACAGCCTTCACCAACGGGTCCGTCAGCAATGTCGCCGTCACCAACCGGTCCCTCATCATCAGCCCCATCACCATCGGCTCCCTTACAATCGGCTTCATCACTCGAATCTTCGAAGGGTAGCTCTGATCGCGGCGTTAACAGTGAAAAGAAACTCAACACGGTAATAGCGCTACCAACAACAGCGACAACAACAACGGCGGTATCTCCTATAACATCTATGGTGCCACTCATTGAAATTCCTCCACCGCCAAGGCTGACCATGCCTCTTACTTCTCAGCTAGCATTTGAAGCGACCAATACCACAGCGACCACCTCCACACCTCAACCGCCTTTCAATGCGGCGACATTAGGGCCACTCGAAGACTCTGAGAAACTAGATCGGTATGAAGTCATAAAACTTCCTGACCGTTGTGCTTCGCATCGTCAGAAAACCAACGGTCACACTGCGCCCAAACGTCAGGACTCTCAGACATCGGTGTGGTCAACTGAAAACATTCCTATCATTACTATTAGTCATACCGGAAGTGAAGAATGTATTCTTCCTTCAGAACCAGAAGATACAACACCATCACAGCGAACTAACAGTGCGTTGGAGAGCTTTAAAATCCAAATTGATGAGAAGTAGAGGGAGGGAGGGAGGGAGGGAGGTTGGCAAAAACTACGAAATTGCATAAACATAATTTAGAAATTCTGTTTTTAGGTGTATTAAAATATTTGAATGTAAACTGTTTTTTCCATGTAAAATGTAAAATTGCGATTTAAAATACATGTAAAATATTTCATGTAAAAATACATGTAAAACAATTGGAAATATGTCGAAAGATAATGTCGAATATAGTGGGGCTATTTATTCACTTATTCACTATGGCGCACCTATGACCCGCGAGTTACAAACTGACCTAAACTACGTTTTTATAGGTTTTTTTGATTCCTCGGAAATTTTGTCTGTTTTTTGTCCGAATTGTTCCATTCTGCGCAAAAATATGTTAAAAAGCACTGGAGCACTGATATCAAAAGTTAGTAAGCCACTGTTCTGGCCACTCAAACTATTCAGTTTGAGTCTCAACTGCTAGCAGCGTGTGTACAAATCTTTCAGGTCTTGTACTATTTCTCCACAGATGGCGCCGACAATACGTTAAACAATCATACTATTTATTACATTCTGCATACTTGTTATTTATTAATTTTTGTATAAAGACCAAAATTCAGTAGAAAAATTTAAACTGTCGATTTTACAAATTAATTTTTTTATGTGTTATTTTTGCACTTTTAAGAATTGGTAAGAAACTGATATAATATAAACACATTCCATATTTTTTTAATTGATGCATGATAGTAATAATGTTACCGACTTGTTGGTTGTTACTATTGTATAGAATGATTTTTTTAAAAGTTATTTGAAAAATGTATGTATAAATATTTTAATTGCATTTCTAATAAAAAAAAAAAGGTAGTAACAACGATTTTATGCTACGAATAATTTCAACTTTAGTGCTGCCAGGCACAATGAACCCTTATCAACTACTCGTCGTTATGCTACGATATGATAACCTTCTGGCATTCACTCACTATTCCTTATACTAATAACATTGCGAGCATAGAACTCTGTATGTTGAAATATGACCTAAATGGAAAAGTAGAAAATTTGTATTGTTCTGTTTAGTACGAGACCTATGATGCTTTTATGTTGTATAAATCCTATTTCCCTGCGAATATGCTGTTTATTTGATCTTTAAGTTTCAAATAGTTTACAACTTTTAATACGCTCCAGAATGGAATGCACATATTTTATTCGGATACCATCATCCATCCCGTATATTAATATCTAATTTTTCTCTTCCTATATCGGACGATGTTCGACAAAAATGAGAGAGAAGTGAGTTAATCCTCTGCTGCTCCCGCTGCTGCCGCTGCGCTGCTGCGCATTATCACAAACGTAACAAAACAACTGAAAAACAAATCTTTTTAAAGTTAGTAAATATTACATAGAATAAAACATATTTCAAAGAATCTAATGGACAGAGTTGCCATCATATATTTTATTTAATTTTATTTTATTTTGTTTTTTTTTTTATTTTATTCTATTTTATTTTTATTTTATTTTATTTTTTTTATTTTTTTTTATATTTTTATTTTATTTTGTTTTATTTTATTTTATTTTGTTTTATTATATTTTTTTTTATTTTGTTTTATTTTATTTTATTTTATTTTATTTAATTTTATTTTTTATTTTATTTTATTTTAGTTTATTTTATTTTATTTGTTTTATTTCTTTTTATTTTATTTTACTTTATTTTTTCTCTTTTATTATATTCTTTTTCAGGATGAATATAAATCAATTAATCAATTTATAATATGTAATTTCTAATTATAATTTACAATTTATAATAATTTCAATATTTATCAATTAATTACAATCTTTTTATATTTTTAAAAAAAACAAAACTTGGCAATCAGGCTGAAACCGCATTAAACCAAAATATTTATCTACACAAACGATCGCACCGGATGAAACTACAAGACTCAGGCAGAGCCAACCGATACCGGGACACCGGATTGCCAGGCAGTTCACTCAGTTCAAATTCAACAACGAGAGCAGCCATCAGTTGATCGCTGGACGTCTTTGCTTGCGGTGGTGAGAGCCAGTCGGACGAAGTGAGTGTGGACCGCAGTGGAAGTGATCTACCTATTGGTTGTTGTTCTTGTTGTTGTCAATTACTTTCTGCTAGTACTGCAATAAACTAAAAGTAAAGTGAAGTGAAGTGAAGTAAAAAAAGGAGCAACGCTTGTAAAACTCGTGAATTTGTTGTTTCTTCTTGAAAGCGTGCATTCATCCTAATGATGTAAGGTTTCCTTTCGTTAACAATCGGCAGCCTTTGGTAGAATCTCTTTCATTCAATGAAACTGAAGTTTCTTGAAATGCAAACAAAAAAGCAGTCATTACTCATTACACTACAATTGTACGAATACATATAAAGCTCAATGACCACGTTATACCAAAAATTGTACTCTTCTTTTTACATAGAAATTAGCCAAGAAAATTCAAGTGAAAAGAAAACACCAACAAAAAATCATTGAATCATTGAAAAGTGAGATATTTGCATGTACCTACACAAAATCGGGAACACTACTTGGAAAACTTTGGTGTACTCAATGAAAAACAAAAAAAAAACAAAAAACCAAAATATTCTCCGTATCTTGAAATAAAAAAAAAAAATTATAGTTTCTCTTCTTCTTCTTCTTCTTCCTCCTATTTTGTTGTAACTCTACGCTCTTTAACCTGCTGAGGTAATAAATAAAAGAAGTTCTATAGAGAAGCCGAGAAGAGAATTGTCTCTCAACGACTGCGAGAGACAATCGTTGAGAAGGTATCGATCGATTTTCGGACTGAGCTGAGCTAAGTATTGTGAGTATTGTCTTTAGTCAACCTGAATCGATCAACAGAGGAGCAATGGTTTGATACGATTAGCGCGAAAGAGATGTGTCGGTAGCTTAAAAAAATTACACAATAAATAATATAACATAAAAAAGGATATACAAAATTATAAAAAGAAATAACAACTACGAGTATTATGAATCTGGTCTACATCGGGAGAGGAGCATAGTGTAAAATCATAGAAAATTCCTTTTCAATCTAAACAAATTTTAATACTAGTAGTACAATATAAAAAAATCTATAAGAATAGAATAAAATCGAAAAGATTTGTTCGAAATGAACAATGAATGAAATGAAATGAAATTTTCGGAAATGGCCATTCCATTTTTTTGATGGAAAATCAGTTCTGGTTTGAATTTTACAACATTATAAGTATACTAACTAATATATGTAAATACAAATGCACAAATTAATCCAAGTTAAATTCATTAAAAGTGTAAATAGAAATAATAAAAAAGTAATAAAATAACAATGAATAACAAAATATTTATAAAATAAAATATAAAATATCATAAAAAAAATAATATAAAAATCATTTTATTATTAATCAAAATATTAAATAAAAATAAAAGTAAACATAAAATACTAAACTACAACAAAAAAAAAAAGAATAGAAAAAGGGCAGCAAAAGGAAGCAGTACTAAAAACACTTCGTGCATTGAACTGTCTTCATTGAATGGAAAAAACGAAAATATCGTTACTAAAAATAATATCGTAAATGCATTTTTGTCTCTACAATTAAAAGGCAACATCGATGCAACAAGTAATCATTTCGTAACGTTATAAGCCTGAGCATACAAAATCTCAACGATTCCAGTGTATCCCAATTTCTTATCTCGAAAGGAACTCAACTTAAGTCGTCTGTAGATTTATAAAGCAGTGCGTTCGTGTGTTGTACGTTGTGTGCGTGTGTGTTGTTTTTTTTTTTGTTATGGAGAGTGGGAGCACTTTTCTTTGTGTGGCTGTGTGTGTGTGTGTATTTATGTAGCAGAGGTCACATGAACTATACTCACAGCAAAAAGTCTCTCTGTGCGTTCTCGTTGATTAAATCTTGAGGAACTTCAAAAGAACGGATGTGTTTGAAAAAAGTATGTATTTGAATATAGAATTTTTGAATGGTGCTCAAGACTTTTTAATAAAACATCAACAACAACAACAAATTACGAGTAATTTTATTCAAAATTAAAAAAACGAAAGATTTTTGTGAAAGAGTTGTAAGCGGTGTTATCTTAACAGTAGACATTTTAATGAAAGGAAATAAGAAGAAAAAAATAACGACTTACGCGTATTGTCAAAGAAGAAATACATAACTACAAACTGATAATTTATGAGTAAAAAATTATTAAAAAATAATTAAAAAAAACCATATGCGAAATAGGAATTCTTTGAAATAGAAACTCTTTTTGTATCGTATATAAAAGTTCGCGAGGAGCATAATTTTGGAATATATGGATGATTTAGTAATAAACTAACACGGAATTGGCAATAATTGTGAATTGTGATTTCATTTTTTTTATTAGTATTATTTACATTTTTTTCAGTATTATTAGAAAATAAATAATTACAGGCCATTACAGTATTTTGATCCTAATATTTTTAAAAGGTCCAGTTAGATTGATTTCATTTTAATCCAAAAATTTGCAAACTGAAGTTTAATCGATTTGACAACGGCACAAACCATCGCTATGAGTACGATCACGCTCCTTCTATAACAAGTTTTCAAAAAAGAAAATAATATTTATTAGAAAATTTTGCCTTATCGTAAAATATTTTCTCTATTTCTTTGCAAATGAATTATGTATTATTTTTTTATAAAATAAAAGACTACCAATGTCGAACATTTTAATTTTTATTAATTTTTTTTTACTCTATAGACACGGTTTCATTAATTAGGGCTGAACATGATTCACTTAAGCTTAAGCTTAAGCTTAAGCATTATATTTTTTCAATATTCTGATGTGTTCGTATGTGCGTCTTGTATTCATTGTAATTATGTCATACTTTTTTTTACAATTCAATTATTTAAAAACAAATAGATCCAGCAAAGTTCTAGTGACAATTACATCATCATCATCATAAACAACTATCTCGAGTATAAAAGAAAAACTATGCAATTATGAATTAAACGAATATCAAGGATAGAAAAAAGGAAATTTTAAATTTATTTGTTTTAATATATCAAAATTAAGAAAAATAATAACCAACGCGCAGCAACATAAGCATGAAGCGCCTCCTCAAGTGTGCTATTCTTTGCTCTACTCAAAAACGTCTACTGTCCAATGCGTGGTCGTTGTTGCTGTTGCTGTTGCTGTCACTATGTGTACAACATACTACGGCGGCAATAGGTAGCCATGGCACCGCCGGCTATGGTGGCACCACTTCTTTGGCCGCCCTGGAATGCTACGATCTTTATGGCAGACCGCAGGTAAGTTAAAATAATCGGTTTTTTGTGCATTTGTCTAAGAATGAATAATACTTAATTCGTCAATACTTAATTATTGAACACCTTTATTCATTAATTCCATGGTAATGTGTACAAAGAAGGGTAAAATCTTAAACTAACAAAACAATCAACGAGAAATAAACAAAATAAAGACAAACATGTTTGATTATGCTAAAAGCTCTCTTTCAAAGTTTACCAACTTTATTTTAAAAAATTATCGTACTAAAGTCACCGTGGAATAGGTAGCTCCACGTTCCAGCTCACTTAAACAAATACAAAAATTGAAATTGAAAAGTAATACAAAATCATGCGTTGTTTAACTCGGTGAAAAAACGAACATAACCTAAAATTAAGCATACGAATGTGGCATGAAAAGTAGCTTTTATTTGAAAAATGAACACAAAATGAATGAACACACACACCAAAAAAGTGATAAAAACGCTATATGCCAGAACTCACCACAAATACTTGGATTAATTGGAATACATTTTAGAATTTTGCAAAATGTTCTTTTGTTAACAAACGCTAAGCAGCGGTCTTTTCGGCAGCGTTTTCGGTTGAACCAGTTGAATATTTTCACTTCGCTTCGAAGCTCAAAGTCATGACTGAGATTGTGAGCACAACAATAAGCGGCCACAAATGGTGACATGGTACGATGGAACAATGGATGGACGTGTGCATGCACGATTAATTAAAAATTACAAGCACCGGATGTTGTTTATCTCGAGCGTCAACACTCTAAACAAAATGAACTTCAAATGGAATGGAATTTTTTATGCTTATTTACAAACGAATATAAAAAAACCGCATAAACCAAGATATGTACATATGTTTTATAAGAGATTAGATGCAGAATTGTAGACACATACGCTTAAATTAAATAAATTCCTTACCAGATCTGCTTTCTTCTTCGTGGTTGAGTTCATTCGTGTCGTACGAAAAAATACTAAAAATTATTTTTATAAAATTTATTTAAAAAAAATTTAATTTGGTTTTAAATTTTGCGTTTCTTAATGTTGAAAATAATATTCAAGAAATGCGTGGACGAGAATTTTGGACAGAAGTTCTCCACTAAAAAGTCTGCCTCATCTCGAGATCTCTTCTCGCCGGCTATAAATGAAATAATCTCGTGCGTTTGTTAAAAATTACTAAAGCGCTCATTGTGTCATGTCATGACACAACATTTATTCGCTTAGCTTCCAACGGATCGACTCGACTGTATTCATTCCTTTTTGTCTTTGTTCTTAAAAACTATACGTTTTTGAAGATGAAAAAAATCAAGCCGGCGTCTTAAATAATGAGTCTTATTTGCAAAAATGTTAAATGCTAAAAACCTAAAACATTCAACGAGAAAACTAAAATCAAGCATGCCACACCAAAATCCACATAATCATTGCCGCCATCAGCCATGAGATCATTTCTTGTTATGTGAATACGATCTACAGTTCCATTTTTACCCTTCTCACTACACTCGCCTCTCTCTGCATAAGCAGAAGATAAGCAGCACGTTAATGTCGCTAGCTTTTTTTTTTGTCTTTAATAATATATCACATTCTTCATCCGCTAATTGTACGCAAAATAAACATTTTTATTACTTTCAAATCTAACTCTTTGCAGAAATGCATGCCGGAGTTCATAAATGCCGCCTATCAGTTGCAAATCGAGTCGACAAACACTTGCGGCGAACAGGGCGACAACCATTTCTGCATCCAAACCATGAATCCGAATCACAAGAACTGTGAGTTTTGTAGGTAGGCGTCGTCGAGATCAAGATTCAAGACTCACCAGATTCTAACGAATCGAATCTTATGCACATTCCATGCCATTCCATTGAAAACGAAACCGAAATGATTTGGCAAACTCTTTTTATCTCTCTTAAAGGTACCGTGATCATGATCCGGCATTCTTGACCGACTTACACGATCCACAGAATCCATCTTGGTGGCAATCGGAGACCATGCTGGAGGGTATACAGTACCCCAACCATGTCAATCTTACGTTGCATTTGAGTAAGTTTCTAGTTACATAATCGTACAGACTTCTTTTTATACGGCTTTAAATTTCTTGGGTTTTCTTTCTTAACTTCATTTGCTCGCTTCTCGCTGCCTTTTTGCTTCCATCCGCAGGCAAAGCTTTCGATATCACTTACGTGCGCATACTGTTCCGTTCACCGCGTCCCGAATCCTTTGCCGTTTACAAACGTACCTCACAGAACGGCCAATGGACACCGTACCAGTACTATAGCGCTACATGTCGCGACACATACGCGCTGCCCGACTCGCGTGCCATCCGCAAGGGCGAGGGTGAGGCACATGCGCTCTGCACCAGCGAGTACAGTGACATTTCGCCGTTGCGCGACGGTGAGATCGCTTTCTCCACTCTGGAGGGTCGGCCCAGTGGCATCAACTTCGAACGCAGCATGGAACTACAAGTAAGTACTCGTATCGTATTATCGTTGAGGCTCTAAGAAATAACGGGCCCAAATCTAAGCCTTTTTGAAATTTCCCCGTAGGATTGGGTGACTGCTACCGACATTCGCATCACTCTGGATCGTCTCAACACTTTCGGCGACGAATTGTTCGGTGATCCGCAAGTTTTGAAATCATACTTTTATGCGATCTCAGACATTGCTGTCGGCGCACGTTGCAAGTGCAATGGCCACGCTAGCAAATGTGTGCCCAGCACTGGCCTGCACGGAGAACGCACTCTGGTCTGCGAGTGTCGCCACAACACTGACGGAGCGGACTGCGAGAAATGTCTACCATTGTACAACGATGTCAAGTGGAAGCGGGCGACGTCCACCGAGGTTAACGAATGCAGAGGTAAGAGCGTAACGGGCGTATAGCGGGAGAGCATCGTCAGACCGGTAACCGACAGACACCATAAACGGTCTCAAGTATAATAAAATGGCGAGTTTATAGAAGAATTTCTATTTACGGAAAATATACACAGAAGATTAAGGTTTTTGCTGGTTCTAAATCTGGAACAAAAAGGGTCGCTAGATAACTAAGCTAGAAAAGAAGTGTATTTTGGTGCACTCTCTGGGGGGGGGGGATTTTTGGGGTTTTCTGCTACGAGCTTCCGGCATTAATGCTAGTTTCCAAAACTTTTTATATAAACAAAGTGCCAGACTTTTGTTTTGAGTGGAGTTAGTGAGAGAGGCTGGATGCTAGATGGACGTTTAACTGATCTTCCGTCAGTCGGAAGATTTACGCTACTAGTAGTCCATTAGCCTTTGACTGAAAGACACTTAAATGTGCTATAAAAACTTACTGGGTGTTTACTATTTACTGTTCTGTCTGTTCTTCGTCCATTTAATGGCCGCTTATTGGGACTGGGACTCGGCGAGTGCTAACAAGATCAGTTCTTGGTACTTCGGCACCTGGTATTATGTGAATTGTAAACGTCCTGACTACTCTCAATGCATTACCTTCTAATGCCCTCCCCCTCCTCCCTCCTCCCTTCTCTTTTTCAGCTTGCAACTGCAACGGTCTCGCTGATAAATGCTTCTTCGACGCCCATCTCTTCAACCTGACCGGACATGGTGGCCATTGCCTCGACTGCCGGGAGAACCGGGACGGACCCAATTGCGAACGTTGCAAGGAGAACTTCTACATGCGCGAAGACGGCTACTGCGTCCACTGCGACTGTGACTCCATCGGTTCGCGCTCCCTGCAATGCAACAGCCAAGGTAAATGCCAATGCAAGCCAGGTGTTACGGGACCGAAGTGCGATCGCTGCGACAGCAATTACTACCAGTTCGGCTCGCACGGTTGCCAGCCTTGTGGCTGCGACCAACGCGGTTCTTTCGAGAATAAGCCCTCTTGCGACCCGGAGAGCGGCATCTGTTATTGCAAGGAGAATGTGGAGGGAAAACGTTGCAATGAGTATGTTATGTTCTTCATGCAAGCCTAATGCTGACCAGGACTCTTTTGCAGATGTAAGCCCGGCTACTTCAACTTGGACATGTCGAACCGTTTCGGCTGCACGCCTTGCTTCTGCTACGGCCACACCTCCGAGTGTCAAACTGCTCCGGGCTATTCGATCGTGTCGATTGCTTCCAACTTCAACAAGCACAAAGAACGCTGGACCGCCATAGATCTGTACAACCGCGACGTGGACATCAAGTACAATCAGTACAGTCGCAGTATCGGCACAACCGCCCAAGGCAACGAATACGTCTACTTCCAAGCACCGGAGCGCTTCCTCGGCGATCAGCGCGCTTCGTACAATCGCGATTTGAAGTTCAAATTGCAGCTCGTGGGTCAAGTGGGCCCCAGCACCAGTGCCAGTGATGTCATACTGGAAGGGGCGGCCACGAAAATCTCCTTGCCCATTTTCGCTCAAGGCAACGGCATGCCCGACCAGGGCGTCAAGGATTACTCCTTCCGGCTGCACGAACATCGTGACTATCAGTGGCAGCCCAGTCAGTCGGCTCGTGGTTTTCTCTCGATCTTGTCCAACCTGACGGCCATTAAGATACGCGCCACCTATTCGGTGCAGGGTGAGGCCATACTCGACGATGTCGAGCTGCAGACGGCTCACAGAGGAGCAGCGGGACAGCCCGCCACTTGGATCGAGCAGTGCACCTGTCCGGAGGGTTATTTGGGCCAGTTCTGCGAGTCGTGTGCCCCCGGATATCGCCACAGCCCCGCACGCGGAGGGCCCTTCATGCCCTGCATTCCTTGCGACTGCAACGGACACGCCGAGATCTGCGACTCCGAGACGGGACGCTGCATTTGCCAGCATAACACTGCCGGAGACAACTGCGATCAGTGCGCGCGCGGCTACTACGGCAACGCCTTAGGCGGCACGGCCTACGACTGCAAGCGCTGTCCATGTCCGAACGATGGCGCCTGCATGCAGATCAACGGAGACACCGTCATCTGCACGGAATGCCCTGTGGGCTACTTTGGGGCCAGATGCGAACAGTGTTCGGACGGCTTCTTCGGCGACCCCACCGGCCTATTTGGCAGTGTACAGACGTGCAGAGCTTGCGACTGCAACGGCAACGTGGACCCCAATGCCGTGGGCAACTGCAATCGCACGTCGGGCGAATGTCTGAAGTGCATTCATAACACCGCGGGCCAGCACTGCGATGAGTGTCTGCCCGGACACTTCGGCGATCCGTTGGCCTTGCCACATGGCAAATGTGACCGCTGCTCATGCTACCCCGCCGGTACCGAACAGAACGAGGACGGTATTTCCAAATGCGACCAAGTCACCGGGCAATGCCAATGCAAACCGAATGTTATCGGGCGCGATTGTAGCGAATGCCAACCCGGCTACTTCAACATCAGATCGGGCAATGGCTGCGAGAACTGTTTGTGCGATCCCGTCGGTAGCTACAACTCGACCTGCGACAAGTTCTCGGGTCAGTGCTATTGCAAGCCCGGCATTGTGGGCCAGCACTGTGATCAGTGCGCCCTCTATCACTACGGCTTCTCGTCCGAAGGTTGCAAGTCTTGCGAATGTGACGAGAGTGGCTCGAAGGGTTTCCAATGCGACCAGTCGGGTCAATGTCCGTGCAATGACAACGTCGAGGGGCGCCGCTGCGACCGTTGCAAGGAGAACAAGTTCGATCGCCATCGAGGCTGTATCGACTGTCCGGACTGCTACAATTTGGTGCAGGACGCTGCCGACGAGCATCGTGTGAAGCTACAGAACCTCAGCAGGACGCTGGACGAAATTGCGCGCACTCCGGTCACCAACGATGACGAATTCGAGTCTAAGCTGAAAACGGTGCAAGAGAAGGTGGACATTTTGCTAGCGGATGCCAAATACGGTGCCGGTGAAGGTGGCCAAACGTATGTCGAGGTGTTGGCAGACCTGCATAAGCGGTTGGGCGGTATACGCCTGCACTTGGACAGCGCAGATGAGCTGCAGGACTCGGCGAACGATGAAATCGAGAAGGCGCGACAGAACTATACGCACGCACACGATATTATCGATGCGGCCAAGAGCGAACTACAAATCGCTCTGAACTTGCTCAACGATGAGGGGGCGCAGGCTTTGGCCAAGGCGAAGAATAAGTCCGTCGAATTCGGTGTTCAGTCCGAACAGATCTCGGACATATCGCGCGAGGCACGAGCGCTGGCCGATCGTTTGGAATCGGAGGCGAAACTGGATCTTAAGAACGCCAAAGATGCCAACGAGGCAGTGGAAAAGGCCTACGAATTAGCGAAGAGCGCCATCAATCTGCAGCAGAAAGTTAGGTGAGTTCACTCAAAGACGAATTCCTTCAAAAGGCCAAATAAAATATTCGTCTTTCAGCGACGAATTACGTTCTGATGTACGCCTGGAGTTAGATACGGTCAAGCAGTCGCTCGGCAGTGTAGCCCAGACCACCAAAGAAGCCCTGCGAAAAGCGAATGAGGTTTACGATGCTGCCCTAAGCCTGCTCACCGACGTGAATGGCCTGACAGCACCAGAAATAGATATTGTTAAGTTGAAAAGGGATGCCATGGCTGCCAACGAGCAGGTTAGTAATAGAGTAGCCGAAATGCGCATATAAAGAGAGCATATTTAACACTTAACTCATGATTTTATTATATAAGGCCGATCGCCTTTTGAAGCGCGTCAACGACATATCAAACAGCAATGGTGAGATATTCGCCGATTTCGATCAGGAACACGACCTTGCCGAAGTTATTCTGGAGAGGTAGGTTCAAAAGGCGTGAGTGTGGCTGTAAATCCAAGCACTTTAATTGATTTCTTACAAACAGAGCTAATAAGCAAAAAGAAGATGACATTGAACTGCTGAAACGTGCCCAAGAGGCCTTCGACAGAGCTACCAAGGCGGTGGAACAAGGCGACAATACTTTGAACGAGGCCAACAATACATACCATACGTTGGCCGGTAACTGGAAAATGATAACTCAATATCCAAAGGGACTGTTTAATACTTTGACTATAATTCAACAGGTTTTCAGTCTGAGGTACAGAAATCATCCGAAAAGGCTGATCTGGCGCTGAAGACGGTACCGAGCATTGAGAAGGAAATCGGAAATGCAGAAATCTTGATTCAGCAAGCGGGCGAGGTTAGTTTTCTGCAAACAATTTAACTCAAGAGGAGCTAAATTCTCCAAACCATACGCGCAATTACTCTTTGCAGGCTTTAAAGGGCGCCAATCAAAATGCCAACGAAGCTAAGCTGAATGCTCAAAATGCTCAAGAAAAATACGCCGAACAGGCGTCTAGGGTTAGTATCCATCAATCAATCAATCAATCGACCAATTGATGAAGAGAAATCGTTTTTTTTTTAGGATGCTGAAATTATACGCAAGAAGGCGAATGACACCAAAGTCAATGCCAGGAAACTACGTGACGAAGCAGATCAACTCAATCATCGCGTCCAAGTAACTGAAATTGATATCAGCAAACTGGAAGAGACGTCCAGCAAGGATGACAACCTGGTAGATGATGCCAAGCGAAAGGTACAGCAGCATTTCTTTGACATTTACTTGTAACAAACAATTTGTAACTGTATCCTCTACCTCTGCTGTCTCATTGGTCCCAGGTTGGCCAAGCGAAAGCTGACACTCAAGAAGCCAAAAAACAAATCGACAAAGCAGTCAATGAATTGGCTGCCATCAAAGATGAATTGGAGAATTTAAAGGACATCAACACCGACGACTTGGACAAGCTAGGTATTGCCACAAAGCAACAACATACGAGCGAGCGAGCGTATAATTTGGAAGCAATTTAATTTTTTGCAGAAAATCGTCTTGAAATCGTCGAAGGTGAACTGATGCGCGCCAATTTAACTGAACGTATAGACAAGTTCCGCGAAATGCGTAACATACAGAAAAAGTGGATCGACAAGTACGAAAAGGAGTTGAGCGAATTGGAAGAAGAAGTGCAGAATGTCCGACTCATCTCCGAGGCTCTGCCGGATAACTGCTACTCGCGAAATAGGCTGGAGCCATAGATAATATGTATAAGCGCTAAGAACATAACATATAATATATAATTAAAGTTCGAATACAATTTTATACTCGTAATAAAAATTGGAAACATTAGAATATCTCGTAAACTTTATTATTGAGAATATGTTACATATTTGTAGCTTGCAACAAGAACAGTTTTAGTGATTAGGCCATTATTAATGTCTTCCCTTTAACTTTTTATTTTAAAATTAATGTACCAACCTTTCCATTTCACACATTTCCAAATCCAAAAATCCAAAATAATAAATTAATACAAATTGCTTCTAATCGTTCAATGCTTGCTTGTTAAATGTTCAGCGAACCCTTAAAGTTATGAACATTTTGCTATTTACTGTAAGTGTATGTACTTTTCTCTAGTTACTAAAGTTATGACAACTCTATAGTGATAAATAAAGGTTTGATGGTTATCAAGTGTAATCTTGATAAGATCAAACCCTTTCAATTTGATCTTTCCCAAAATGCCATTTTTTAGAAATAATTTCAAACTGATCTTCTGATCAGGAAAGCTTTAAATTGACAATCTAAATCGGGCTCTCTACTGAATGTGTATCTACTTTTCTCTACATAGTGACTATGCTAATAAAGCTTTGTTAATAAATAAGGGTAACTTCAAAGCGGTTGAAGTTAATGAGTTAATAGGTCTAATCCTGAGTTACATTTTTCAGCAACAAGAAATACGAAGCGCTCGTATTCATTATCTGTAAAGAACAAGTATAATAAAAATAACAATAAAGTTTTCTTTTTATGCTCAATGAAGGATGCTTAAGACTGCATATGGTTTGTATGGTCTATTTTTTACTATGAGAAAACGAAAATTTATATGAAAATCATTCATTCATTTATGTACGAATAAGTGGAATATGTTTTCCATTTATGACTTACCGAAGCAAAGGTCGTTAAAGACATTGTCGTGAAACCGGCTACATCCATTATCATCTCACGATTCGAACGAAGGATCATCATTTTAACCAACTCTTTGAATTGCCTCGATTCCTGAGACCAATCACAATCATACCAAGACAAGTTCAATTTCTCACTCTAAAATACGACGCCATTATTATGCTGTATAAAAGAATTGTACATACTTCGAAGTACAAAGTTGAAAACATGAATTCTATACCTCTGATGCCAATATTTGTCCATTGTAACAATATATCAGTAGCCTTACCACAATTGTCATGACATATGCTGATATTTTAATAAATACTCTAGCATCAGTTTCCTGCATGGATTTCAACGGAGTCTCTATACAGTTCTTT
Source organism: Conops quadrifasciatus (assembly GCA_949752815.1). Lineage (NCBI taxonomy): Eukaryota > Metazoa > Arthropoda > Insecta > Diptera > Conopidae > Conops > Conops quadrifasciatus. Next base: position 33,038,105 of record OX457079.1, on the reverse strand, counting down.
CATATATTCAAGGAGATATAGCACTCTCACCAAACCAAAGTTGGCCTCGAAAAGTAGCACGCCCAACATTACAAGACTGACACCGAATACCGGCAACGTTATTATATTATATAAATGCTTGATTTCATTGTAATATCTGTTATAGAATAACAAAAAAAAAACCTATTATGTTTATATAGCCCATAAACGCCCCTCTCAACCCTTCGGCAACTCACTTGTAGGTACGCTCAAAGTGCTGAATACAACAACGCAAGTACGCCACCCTCAAAGGCGGCTCTATGGACGAATGAGTAGAGTAACGTATAATGTTGTGCAAAATTCTCACTAAACTGATACAATACATGATCAAAATAATAAATATACCATTGAAACTGGTAAAGCCTATGAAAAGAATAACATATCATTCAGGGCGACTTTTAAGCAGTTTAAAGACAACTTACAGAATGAGGCGCCAAAAGCTGTATTCGCTCCAGATAAGTATCGTATATGATAGTAAGGAAACTGAAATCCCTTCGATTCCCAGATCAAAAATTTAGCTGGTACCGCTTAAGAGGCAAGGGCAGCAACAATTAATGGTACCGTAGATAGAATAACCATCAGAGTTAATACTTAATTATTCAATTGTGCCGAGTGTGATTAGCTCTTGGGATAAATAAGGTAAAACTTACATGTTTGTAAAGTGTAATTTGCTGTGCCAGATATTTGATGAAAACTGGAGATTACCAGGCCGCCAAGAGCATACCACAATCCCGTTGGGCAGGCTATGCCCAGATACACTAAAAGCTGATAACGTACCATTTTCCACGAACGATTGAGGACATTAATAATATCATCAAATATTCGGCGTTTAATAGAGAGCGGTATATCTGCAAACATACAAATAAGTACAAGGCAGCGCCAATACATATTTTTAAACCCAAAAAGGTAAAAGTTATATTTTTTTTTTCCGAAACGCTAATTAATAAAATTAGAAATTAAAAACTCAAAGCTTCGACAAATCTTCCGAAAAAATTAAAATTTATAAGTGCACATTTATCTGGTTACGTTTATTTAACGAAAGAGAAAATTTTAAAATTCTTAACAAATCAACATTGTTAATTTTGATTTGAAATCAATTTAATTTACCATTTTATTTATTACTTAATTTAAGCTATTTAGCCCTAGCGGCTTAGTTTAAATTTTAATAAATAAATAAAACTATAAAGTATTAAATATATACATATATTAAATAAAAACTTGTAAAAGAAATAATTATATGTTTTCAGAAAATATGCTTGATATTGAAATATTGATTTAAATATTTTTATATGCTTGTACTTTGTGGGAGAGTAAAAGGCTCAGCAGTTCCTTCATTCGCACCTTTAAACATCGTACGCCATCTTACTCACCCAAATAGAATAATCCCAATTCTTGAACGTCTTGACTGGACACAACGACTTGCAACAAATTGTGTATTTTCCCTTGCATACGTACAAAATAACTTAGGACCAACATATTGATAATTGTTTGGGATGCCAGGGAAATACACTGCAAGAAATCGGAGTCGCTTAATGAAATTGAAAGCAAATACGAGTACCACCACCACCATTCCACCATAGAAATGTGTATGTATCTCCTCCTACCTCAATGTAAACCGTTAGATGATCAGCGGAGTGTTTGGCAATGAAACGGCACAGTCCATATATTCCAAGACAATTAAAAATCAGCATACATATGCTTATTCTATGATTTCGACAAATTATAGAATAAAAATTAAATATAGAATAAAAATTATGAAATTTAGGAGACAACTTTCATTCAGTCCTTACAATTTCAATGGATCCTTAACACCACGTTTCGGAGTTGTTAAATTAACACCACACAAAGAAGCGATTAGGAGCACTGGACGCAGTATCTTCTTATGACTTTCTTCGGCTTGTGCCAGGACTCCGTTTATGATGTTGTCCATTGTCGTTCCTTGCACTCGGTCTGAATTGTCGTTGGAAATTCGTGTACTATTTATAAAGTATTCTTTTGTCAAGCCATTGTAGCTGTACCGTATTTTTGTATTGGTTGGTTTTTTTTGTTTTGTGAAACAAACTAATCATTAGACATTTTGCGGTTTTTATTTAATACTAAGCTGTGTCTAAGCTGTATGTATTTAAAATTTTCTCATGTTTGGAATGTTAGCAGATGTATTAATAATACAGTATTATTACAGTTTTTATGTGAAATGTGCTATATTAATCGCATTTTTTCTACTATATTTTTTGATTTTTATACAATTATGTGAAAAAACTTTGTTTAACATATACATACATACATACATATATACGTATAATCAATAACGGTGCTGGAGATTTTGATAACAAAATTTAAATAATAAAGCTCTGTAAAACTATATACACTTTACTAACTTAATATTCTCAACTCTTACAATAAAAACACATACAATATATGAAAATAAATATTCATATTCATATAATAATATTCATATTAATCTTTCGTCATAATTTATCTTGCTTAAGTAGTATACTTTTTCAACTGTTATTGAAACTATTGACCGCAAGTGCATACAACTTTCCACAGAGCATTCGTTTTTGACTTTAAGGTGCTTCCATATTCTCTTCGTTATATTCAAAAGTGATATTCATAAACTCACTTTTATAATGAATATCAAAAGTTGTATTCATAACCTACCAAAAGATATGGTCAATGCGCCCAATTTAAGCAAAAACATAATCTCAAATACATATGTATTTTAAATATATCACAAAAAAGAAGCTGCACCTCCTCCTTTAACATTTCACAAAATTTTTTCTAATAAAAAGCTCTTCATTTTTTTTTTTTTTAATTTTTTATATTTTATTATTTTATATTTTATTTTGTTTAAAAGCGTAGCATTATTTTGATTTCTTTATTATTTCATATCGTGCTGAAAGCAAAGCAAAGAAACAGTGCTAAAAGTACAATTGTTAATGCGAATGCTTTTGATGACAAATTGTCATGTGCTTCGTCGTATTACTTTTGTGAATTTTTACTAAGTGAATTAAATAACATTTAAAGTATTATAACATGATTATATTCAAATACAGCTCATAATTTTTCTTCATCTGCAAAAATAGTAAGACGATAATACAACAAGACCTGTGCGTATCCATCGCCCGAAATCATGAGTTAACTTCTTTAGGAATTTGCTTTTACATTTTGCAGCAATAGAAAATAAGATACGCTCGTATTCAATATCTGTAAAAAAGAATTTAAAAATTAGAAAAGGAAAACTTAAAAACTCAGAATTTCTCAGAACTCAGAATATATAAAAACGTTGCACCCAACGAAAAGTAATATTAAAATTTCATAGATGATATGATGACTCATTTCCAAAAAATATTTAAGCTTTGTCCTTTTTTTTTTTAATTACAATTTCTATAAAAACTATCATTGACTTGAAATGTAAATTCCAAATAAAACCAAATAATCCAAATATCTGATCCCACGAAATCAAGTACAAATAATTTTTTTAAAATATTAGTAATTTTCAGATGCATTTGAATTTCATATTTACCGAAAGAAATGTCACGAAACTCATTGTTGCAAAGCCGGAAACATTCATTGGCATTATACGATGTGAACGTAGTATCATCATTTTAACCAAATCTCGGAATTCCTTCGATTCCTGATACCAATCGCAATTGTACCAGGAGAAGTTCAATTTTTCACTCTGAAATTTTCAGATTTTTAAATGACAACACAAAAACCACTTTTGAATTAAATAAAAACATTTGAGCGTTACACATTTGTACCTCTGTCGTTAACATTTGCCCATTATAACAATAGACGAATACTCCGAAAAGGGCCGCAATAAAATAAACTGCCGTTCTAATAAACATTTTTATATCTGTCTCCTACAAAAAAAAGTTTTCTTAAAAGATTAAATATTCTTTATCTTTATATTTTAATTAAATTTTCTTAAGAGCTTACCAAAGCAACATTGGCCTCGAAAAGGATCATACCCAAAATGAAAAGGTGTATACCGAAGTGTATCAAACTTATAATGCTATACAAGTCGTTGATTTCATTGTAGTATCTGTAGACATTCATGAGAGGAAATGAATTTATCAAATGATGGCAAAATTTTGGGACCTACTGATATGTTCGTTGAAAATGATGATTACAGTAACGCAAGTACACCACCCTCGAAGGCGGCTCCATGGAGGCATCAGTTGAGTAAGGTATAATGACGTTCAATATTTTCAGCAAACTTATGCCGTGCATTACCAGCGTGATAAATATACAGTCGAAAATAGTCGATCCTTAATTTTTCGAAAAATAAAGCATAAATGAGCAATTTTATTTATTATGTATGCACGTTTTTTCAATGCACTTGAGTACTCGAAAAAATACTCGCCTAATGCAAAAAAGTTCGATTCAAAAGCTCCAAACAAATAGTGCAGTTCATAATAAGGAAACTCATAACCTTTACTCTCCGACATCGGAAAATATAATGGATTGGCTTGGGTAAAATTTTTAAATACAATAGTATAGAAAAAGAATTTAAATAGAAACTGTTAAAGAGAACAATTTTGTGTTTTAACAGAGATTTTACCCGTTTGCACCGTGTAGCCTTCAGTGCCTACAGCCTTGTGGTAAATGTTCATAACCAAAGTGGTAAGTGAGAAAAATACACATGTACTTCCCATGGAGAAACAATATACCAGCAGTTGCCGACGCGTCAGACGCGATGAGTTGTTTAATATCTCATTGATTTCTTCAGAGATTCGACATTTTAAAGAAGGTTGTAGGTCTGTAAATAACAATATAGGTATGTACGTGCAATATACTTATTAAGAAATTTGCAAAGAAACCCTCGTCTAACTATTTTTATTTCAAATTATAAGAAAAGAATAAAATATTTGCAAATTTAATTGGAATTCAGAGACGCCAGTTGGATTATGAGTATGCATTATGGTATGCAAGTTATACTCAACCAACCCTTACCCATTTTTTTTATTTCCATTTGTTCAAGAATACTCCCGGTTGTTGCTGCATAAAATAAATTATACAATTTCTTTGGTATGAAGAGACAATAGACCATTTTTGCGCAAATAACCAAACAAGTGAATGATATACAAATGCACTGAAAACATTCACATTGATAATAAAAACGGGGGTATATTTAAACAGAAGTATTCCACATGCTTACCTCAATATAAACAGTAAACGGCTCCTCTAAATGTTTGACCACGAAACAAAAGTGTCCATAAAATCCACAACTAGCCACCATCAATAGTAATGCTCTTATGAACGAACAATAAATGAAAGTGCATATATGAAATCCATTAATCCATTATGTTTCTAAAGAGTCTTACAGTTTTAGTGAATCCTTGAATCGTCCAGGAGTTATTAACTTAATACCACACAAAGACGAAAAGAAGATCAGTTCGCGTAAGACTTTTCTATTACGTTTCTCTGCTTTAGCCAAAGCATTTGCCATCACGTTATCCATCTTATCCATAGCTGTTGACATGGTCGCCTAACTAATTACTACTTGAAGTTGTTGCCTACTTTTTGTTTCCTTGATTCGATATCCTTTAAGCAAAGAAATAAATTATTATATCTCAAGGACTTTTTTTTTTTAATTTTCTAATAATTAATTAATAACAAATTAAAACTAACTAAATAAAATGTGCATGTCATATCATGCATGGAAAACTTACCAACTCATTGAATTTAATAATCTAGGTACTAATGATCATTAGATTAATAATTGTATTTTTCTAAAAGAAACCTGGGCTTTTATAAAGCTTATAGATAGGTAGAAAAAGTATTTCGGTTAAAATTGGAGGCATTACACGGGAACGGAATCTCTCGAACGGGCTGAAATTTATACACAGAAAGTGTTGCGAGAACTCAGCTTCATCGCTCTTGTGTTGCCGTTTCTTTGTAAAATAATCCTTACTCATAAAAATCTATTTGTCATATCAATCTAATAATGCCATTAATTTTTGGGTACTTTCCTTTGAAATAGATTCTTAATAACAAAAGAGGTGCTATTTCGAATTAAACTCTTAATATGAAATCTGTAAATCAATTGATAATATGCGATAATTAAATATGCTTCATTATTTATATATAATATTAATATAATGATGAAGTATATTTATTCCTAACTTCTATAATGACTAGAATTATAAATTTGTAAAAAATATAGATACTTAGATGTAAATAATACATGCACAGTAAATAAAACTTTCACTATTGGAAAAATTAAAAAAAATAAAAACTGCGACGTAGAACAATATTGTCTAGTCATTAGTTTTTAAACTTAAGTTAGTCGTAAAGTTTGTTTTCGATCGACAACATGTAATTAACATAATAATATAAAATGGCACAGAAATTATCGTATATGGATATCAATACGAGGAAGAGAAGAAGGAAATAGAGACCATTATGTTCTAATCAGTCGAATCAGTCAGGCGACGAAGTGAACAGATATGGATAAGATGGATAACGCGATGGCAAATGTTTTGGCTAAAGCAGAAAAACGCAATAGAAAAGCTTTACGAGAACTGATCTTCTTCTCGTCTTTGTGTGGTATTAAGTTAACAACTCCTGGACGATTCAAGGATTCACTAAAACTGTAAGACTCTTCAGAAACATAATAGATTAATGAATTTCATATAGTTTTCATTTATTGTTCGTTCATAAGAGCATTACTATTGATTGTGGCTAGTTGTGGATTTTATGGACACATTTGTTTCGTGGTCAAACATTTAGAGGAGCCGTTTACTGTTTATATTGAGGTAAGCATGTGGCATATTTCTGTTTAAATATTCTCCCGTTTTTATTATCAATGTGAATGTTTACAGTGCATTTGTATATCATTCACTTGTTTGGTTATTTGGGCGAAATTGGTTCATTGTCTCTTCATACCAAAGAAATTGTATAATTTATTTAATGCAGCAACAACCGGGAGTATTCTGGAACAAATGGAAATCAACAACATGGGTAAGCGTTTGTTGAGTATAACCTGCATGACCTAATGCAGTCGATTATCCGAGAAGTATAAACGTTTTTTTAGCTATAAATATATAAATCGTTTATTAATCCAGCCGAACGCAATAAGTAAGTAACATATTTAAACCATGATTTTCCTTATTATGAACTGCACTATTTGTATGGAGCTGTTGAATCCAATTTCTTTGCATTAGGCAAGTACCTACTTTTACGAGTATTCAAGTATCTAAAAATTCAAAATGTGCGTAAATGAATTGCATTATTTCTGCGTTATTATTCAAAAAAAGGAACCATAATTTTCGATTGCGTTTTTATTGTTTTGGTCATGCACGGTATAAGTTTGCTGAAAATATTGAATCTCATTATACCTTACTCCACTGATGCCTCCATGGAGTCGCAATCGAAGATCGTTTTTTTACGTTATTGTATCCGCCATTTTCAACGAACGTATGAGTAAGCCGCTAATCTTTCGAACTATTAACTTATCCATCCATTTTATAAATAATTCTGAAAATGTCTGCAGATATTGCAATGAAATTAACGAGTTATATAACATTATAAGCTTGGTACATTTCGTCCTCCATCTGTTCATTTTGGGCATGGTGCTTTTCCAAGCAAATATTGCTTTGGTAAGTTTGTAAAATTTGCAAAAACAAACAATAACTTTACCATAATTTCTCAACCAAAACTTTTTTATAGGAAACGGATATGAAAGTTTTTATTAAAATGGTGGCTTATATTCTTTCGACACTTTTCGAAGTTTTACTATTTTGTTATAATGGACAAATGTTAACTACAGAGGTATTAATATATAAATTCTTCTATAAATATATAAATATATAAATTTTGAAATGGAATTGTTTTTGTATTTCAGAGCGAAAAGTTAAATTTTAATTGGTACCGTTGTCATTGGTATCAGGAACCGAAGGAATTCCAGGAACTGATTAAAATGATGATGCAACGTTCAAATCATATAATGACAATGGATATATTTAGCTTTAACACAATGTCTTTGATGACATTTTTATCGGTGAGTAGATGGATGAGATGGAAGAGAATCCTAATACTTACAATATTTTAAATGGTATTTTTGAAACCGTAATTTTTTGTATTTCAGAACTATTCAATTGTAGTTTAGAAAATGTTAGATCTTGAAGGTGGGCCATGGGACTTATTGAGTGATTTCTTTTTGCAAAAGAAGCTCATAGTATTTATTCTAAATAATTGGAAGCTGTTAAAACTGCTTCTACTACTGCTACTTTAAACTGATATGTAAATAATAAAATTGCTTCGCTAGAGCACTGTCTAAACGATGATCTTTGACCACGCTCTTGAAAAAACTATCGGTCACCGAGGCGAAATGTTTTGGCTCAACTTCTATAGTGAGAATGGCAAGATATAATCCTAAAGAAAATATTTGGAATTTTTTAAAGCCAAGATCTGTGTGGCGGAACAGTATTTCCAACAATAAATCACATATATTTGACATGCCAAATTGTCACTTGACAACTAAACACTAATGCCCGAAAGCTCAAACATCGTCTGTCTGTCGTCTGGCTTGGTTCAATCTGATCTGATCTGGCGTCTATCTTCTGTTTTTCAGTCTGTCACCTGCGTTTTATCTTAGTCTATCTCGTCTGCAGTCTGTCTATAGTTTGTCTGTGGTTGTCTGTCGTATATCTGTCAAGTTTACTCAACAGAAGAAGTGTTCTAATTTTGGGAACGTCAGGACTTTGGGATATCTCTTCTTAAGTGCACTACATGAACATATGTACATATGTGAAGCATTGATTTTCGCTTTCTAATTATTGGTTTTTATCTACAGATATTGAATACGAGTTTATCTTATTTTCTATTACTGCAAAATGTCAATGAAGGGCAAATAAATTCCTAAAGAAGAAGGACTATTCATAATAAAGAGTAAGGTCAGATTATTTACTTATAGGAGATTTGGATTCTTATGTTTTTATAATGTACTGTGAAATATTCTTCTTGCTTGTTTTATTTGTCAATAAACCACACGCTTAGAAATTCTTAAAATATTTAAACTTATTGACCATTTGTCAATGAAATAAATACACGCTTAAGCAAAAATACTTGTATTTAGCGCTTTTCCTTTAGCATTCTGTTTCCTGAGAGGACAACTTTGAAGCCGGTCAAATATAGACAAATAAAAAATATAAATAGGTATTCAGCCTTGTTCTGCATACCCATTTACACGAGATCGGATTTGGCTCCGATCAGTTTTTTCTCGGTGGTGTTCTGTATTCCGTTTCCGATATTCGAATCGAATTCTGTATTCCATTCCGATGTTTGCATATTAAGCGGAATTGAAGTGTTCTGCATTCCGATTTATCGGAATTTTCTGTCGAAAATAATCCGACCAACTTTTCGTTTTTGAATTTGGCAGTTTCAATAAAAATTAATTGTTTGATGTTACCAATATCTTTATTATATTAATATCCAATATTAATTGTTAAAAAATGCCGTATTGATTAAGGTTTATATTTTATTTTAAAATGTTTTGAAATATTTTTTTTTTATTGTTGAAAAGTTGAAATGTTTGAAAGGTCACTTTCTGCTAGGAGGGATGTATGATCCGATGGAGAAATATCATCATCATCGGGTGCAAATGATGGTAGACAATATTCAGCATTATTCTTCACTTTGTAATGTCGGTAAATATTGTATAGGGCCCTGCAGACGTTGATGATTTAGGTGTTTCTTAATAAGGTACGAGGTATATTCTGGCGCACTCAAAACTGCTCCAATAATTTTCGTCTTGTTTGCAAAAATTTAACGCCAAGTAAAATAATACCAAGTAGCCAAAGTTTATTCTATGTCAATTTTCAATGTTGAAATTTCAATTCATAAAACGAAATTTCTATTCCTTTCGAAATAAATTTCGAAATAAATAAGAAATTGTATTCCTTTCGAAGATGTGAAATTCAATTCGGATTGCAGAACAACTCGACAAATACGAGTCGAATTAATTTTAGAATCAATTCCGAGTCGGAATTTTTCCGATTTATGTAGAAACAATTCCGAATAGTCGGAATACAGAACAAGCCTGATTGTATTTGTCTTTAAGCCTTTAAAACGTCTCATGCAGCTCTCTAATACATACACATGTACGTATACGAATATGCCTACAATCGGTCAATTTGTATTCGATTGACAATGGTTGCATTCAGAGCGGTCAAGCTGTGTTGGCTTTTTCTTGTTAGCATAAATAATGTGCTCTGAATGCGTTTACTGAGTCTTTGCTGATAAACAACAACATTTAAACAACAACAACACTTCATTGCCAAGTTCCAGGTTGCCTCCACACGAGAAGTAAACAAAACACTGAAAATGAGTGACAGAGAAGAAAGTTCTGAGCAGATCCAGCATACAAATTTTTGGCTAGAAAAAATGGCGACTGCTTTGTCAGCCCTTCTGACCTTTCTACCCCCTCAGACAAAAATTCAGCAAAAAGCCAACACGGCTTGACCGTTCTGAATGCAACCAATGCCAACTTATTTAATTATAACAAATTAGTTGTGTTTTAGTTAGTTGCATAATACTCGTTTAAATATAAATATATTGTACATTTATATTTTTTAACACAGGTTTGGTTTTTTACAATGGTACTCGTATTACATATTACAATTTTTAAGATTTTCCAAAAGAGAATTGTTTATAGATTTTGGCCTTTAAAAGCTTTTTAAAATGAACTCATATAATAAGTAATAATATTTTATAATTATAATGCATATTAAAAGTCGAAGTTGAAAGCATAAAGTGGTATTAACAAAAGGATTAAGTGTAAGGATTAAGAGAACAACAAAGCGTCCGTCGCGTTCGTCCAAAAACGCGTTTGTCGAAATATTCTGTGATCGGGCAAGTCTCCGCAGTCGCAGTTCATGTAATCTTGACACTATTAATGCCAAAACTCTACATACGTAATCGATAAATTTGTTCAAGTGTTTTGTCAGAGCATTCGATTATTATGAAATCAATAATCAGCTGGTGTTATCTCTAGTGGTTAACATGTAAGCTGGTTTATGATTTTGTTTTATTGGATTTGATTTTAATCCGTGCGATAAGCATTAACGTATGTCTTTACTCTTCAATTATAAAATATATTTAAATCCTAAACTAAGCATAAGGTAGTAGTGGATCCCATGAGAAATCTCAGTGAGAATCTGCTGGAAGCAGCAAGTGCCACAAATCCCATTGTGTTCTTTGACATCAACATTGGCGAAGAATTCGGTAAAGATGTCGAATTTGAATTTGACGACGCTTTCCTGGTATTCATTACGATCTATTTTACTAACAGTTGGTCGACTGGTCATTGAACTACGCAAGGATGTGGTACCTAAAACGGCGGAAAATTTTCGTTCACTTTGCACGGGCGAGCGCGGTTTGGGTCAACTGGGAAAGCCGTTGCATTACAAAGGTGTGCGCTTTCATAAAGTAATGCGAGTATATGTAGCACAGAGCGGAGATACCGTCAATAATGATGGAACAAGTGGCGACAGTATCTATGGACCGTTATTCGAGGACGAAAATTTTGAGCTGCCCGTATGTTTATTTTAGAATATTGGCATGAAAAATATTTTTTGATTGGAATTCAGCTTACGACTACACTATTATTCTACTTATAGCACGAAGAAGGTGCTGTCAGCATGGCTAATTATGGCGTCCCGAACTCCAATAACTCGCAATTTGTCATCACCTCTGTTCCTTGCGAAAACTTGAACGGCACGAACGTGGTTGTGGGACGTGTTCTGCGCGGCTTGGGAATAATCGGTGACATGGAACAGAATACCACAGATGAAGGGAAACCAACAGAGGTTAGTTTTATAAATATGTAAAAAGCGAAAGGGAACAGGTTTACCGTTTGAGCCATGCCCCAATTTTTTTGCATTTTTTGTTGTTGTTGTTGTTTTTGGAGCTGATTCTAATAAAGCCATCAGTTTTTGTCGCTCTCCTCTAGTTTAAAAGTTATAGCCCTCTAAAGTTTGGAATTGACATGCCTATAACTCATAAACCAGAGGAGATATTTCGATCATATTGGTACCGTTAGAAAGCTCTCCAAAAGCCCTTCAATTTCTTTAAAATAACATTTTTACGAAAACTGTATAGTTTTTATGCAAATCGAAATTTTTCATTTTTGGAACTTTTTTTTTACATTTAATAATTTTTTTCGTTTCAAAGTGTGTAATTAGCCTATTAAATCTTTGGAATAACAATAAAGCTGAGACCGTAAGCTTTCTTTGAGTATTTTTTTCATTTTTATCAGTCTAGTATTTGAGGAGAAAATAGCTGTTAAAGGTCAGAAGAACGTAAGTAAAAACTCCTTTTTTCATTATACTACTATTAAGTTATTAATCTATTGTTGGTTTCACGTAATTTTTTTAAAAATATTTTAAATTTTTACATAATAAGAAGATTGTTTGAATCTGCGGCGCAGGCGAAAAATTTTGAAGAAAAATCGCGCGATTTTTCTTAAAAATTTTTAATTTTTAGACGAGTAATACAAAGTGTAGGTTTAGACTGTAGTAGTATAATGAAAAAAGTAGTTTTTACTTACGTTCTTCTGACCTTTAACAGCTATTTTCTCCTCAAATACTTGACTGATAAAAATGAAAAAAATACTCAAAGAAAGCTTACGGTCTCAGGTTTATTGTTATTCCAAAGATTTAATAGGTTATTTACACACTTTGAAACGAAAAAAATTATTAAATGTAAAAAAAAAGTTCCAAAAATGAAAAATTTCGATTTGCATAAAAACTATACAGTTTTCGGAAAAATGTTATATTAAAGAAATTGAAGGTTTTTAGAGGGCTTTCTAACGGTACCCATATAATCAAAATAACTTTTCTGGTTTATGAGTTATAGGCATATCAATTCCAAACTTTAGAGGGCTATAACTCGTAAACTAGAAGAGAGCGACAAAAACCGATTGCTTTATTAGAATCAGCTCCATAAACAACAACAACAACAAAAAATGCAAAAAAATTGGGGCATGGCTCAAACGGTAAACTTAAGCCAGCGAAAGCCTAAATCCATATATTTTCATTCAGGACATAATAATCACAAATTGTGGCGAGATTTTGCCAGGCGAGGATTGGGCATTTGCTGATAAGGATGAAACTAACGATACTCTGCCACCATATCCACAGGATTGGGACATGAAAATGCATGCTTTCAGTGTAAGTGCAAATTTTCGAAAATTCTTCTTAAAGACTTGATAGTATCTATGTATTTCTAGATCAATGAAATGCTAGAAATATTAACCTGCATACGAAAGGCCGGAAATCAATTCTTTTCCCAGCAGCAATACTATGAAGCCCGTCGCAAATACCGTAAGGCCAACCGTTATTATACTTTTCTACGCCGCCGTTTCAATTCGCAAGAACTTAAACACCTTAAAAGCGACCACAGTGATTTAAAACAGATTGATGACTTTTCTGTGACTAATAACGTGAATATGGCAGCAGTTGAACTGAAATTAGAAGCCTTCTCCAGTGCCAAGTATTTGTGCTCTGAGGTATCATACCATTAGTTTATATAGATACATACATATGTATATAGTAGACGCGAACATATAAACAATGTATTTATAATTTCAGGCCCTGCGTATCGATGACAAATGCGGGAAAGCCTACTATAGACGAGCCCAAGCGCAAACAGCTCTAAAAAATTACCATGAAGCTATTAAGGATTTCAAGATTGCTTACGACCTAATTCCGGGTAATAAGCAAATACTAAATGAGTTGAATCGTGTCAACGCTTTGCTGACAAATTACAATCGCGCGCAAATGAGCAAACTGAAGAATTTTTTTAAGTGAAGTCATTTAAATATTACAGTAGTATATTATAGATTATTGCCTAAATCCTAACCAAATTTAGAATATTTTTTTACCTACCAATAAAGCTTTCACCTGATGATTGAATCAGGGCAATCAAGCTATTGGCCGTTTTAATATGAAAAATTAAATACAAATTTTTTATTTAGTTTCTAATTATAACGTGGTAACACAATGATTAATGTTACCTTTTTATTATTTCTATAATTGAGATTTTCCCTTCGCTGATATTATGTTATAATTAATTTTATATGCGTGGTAGAATTAATTAATGAAGTAATTATAACCACCCATATAATTACTTAATTAATTTTACCACGCATATACATAAAATTAATAATAACATATTAATGTCTCCCACTAAAGGCTATTAAACTCTTATCGGGTTAACAAAGAACAGTTTTTTTATAGAATTAACAAAATTTTTATTAACACAAGAAATGCTACGTTATTCGTCGCCACTCCATAACAAATAATTATATTTTATTTAAAAATTGCTAAAATTTAAAAAATATTTTTTTTACTAAAACTAATATTCCGAAAACGTGGCTTATTCAATTGAATTTTGATCATAATTGTGCAAATTTCTATTGGTTTTGTTGTTATGACATGCATTAAATGAGAGAGACTTACAGCTAAACGGACTAAACTTCTAATTCGTTATACATAAGATTATTAACATTTATAAGTTCGTCACAATGTCGCTACTCTCGCCGGACATGCAAGCACGACTCGCACCTGCCGCCGCATTCACAGACGAACAGTTCTTCATGCTGATTTCCATGGTGGTCAATGCGCTAGAAACGTGATACAGATTCTCCGATAGTATGGCATATACCTCGAACAACTCCGAGTCCGATTTAGAGACAATAAATGCTTCTGTTTAATAATAAAAATAAATTAGCTCAATTTATGGCACGAATGAATCATAACAACAAACCAACCGGTTCGGTCTTTGATTACACTCTGGGCATACGCGTTCAATATAATCGACAGCTCATCGTTCTTTAGGCGACTTTCCACGCTGCTGTAACTAAATGCAATCAGATTGAGACTTGAAGACGTCATTTGTGAGATCCTCTTATACTGGCGCACATGCGCTATAGCCGCTGACCACTTTTGACCGTCGATGAGCTCCTGCAGGGTACCTTCAAACTCGGCATGTGTCATCGGCAGCCCGGGTGATGGCGTCGGCGTGTGTTCGCCTTCCGTGGACGTTGAAGTGTCCAGAGATTCGAGTTCGGATTCGCTTATGCTACGAACCAGGGAATCGCGCACCAGCTCATATAGATCAGAAATGTCCTGAATCTAATTTTACAGATAGGTATTCATTAGCAGCGAAACCGTTTTGATGAAAACTCGTTAGTTAACAACTTACGTTTTCATTTATGCGAAAATGGTTGACGACATTGGACGATATTTTGTGATTCGATTCGATAAGTAATAATAACTGGAACATTAGTTTGTAGAGAGATCGTCCCAGATCTAGGATGACTTCAGCAGAGGCTGGATCGAATGGCATGAAAGCAGCGCCGGAATTTGATGCGAATTCCATGTCAGCAGATCCAGTGTCGATATCGTTGAACAGCGATAGCTTGCACGATGTTTTAACCGAGTCCAAACACTGAAAATTCTTTTACCATTAGCAGCACGCACAAAGCCCAAAAGTAAATGTACAATTACGAACCTCTAACACCTGATCCTTGCGGTCGAAAAACGTTTCCAGGTGCTCTTGCACTTCGAGTACATTAAAGCGAAGTGTCTCGAAGAGTCGTGGAGTAGTATGTGCTTCGTGACACCACACACGCGGCGGTTCAGCACGAGAGCTCAACAAATCCGTAAACAAGGAGATCCGATTGCCCAACTGCGATCCGATACCGGTGAAGAACTTCTTCGATTCTCTGGAAATGCTGATCGTTTTAAAGGTGAGCTCCTGAATCAACCGGTATAGTTGCTGCAACAACTCCGAAGTGTGTGCCGATGGTTGGCTGACTAACATCGCCTGCAGCTGCTTGCGCCAGTTTTCTTCGGCTTCATCTCGAATCGGTGCACCAAAACGCAGGATACCCGGCAAATGTGGCGACGCATTGCACGGCGTTATATCACCCAAATCTCCAGCACTTGAGCCACTAGTATCACTTCGTGAAACGGAATTGCGGCGGCGCCGCTCGCGCAAACTTAATGATGTCGGCGGACCACCGCCACCGACATGAAAGGCGGATTTGATGAACGCTTGCCGGTGATCTTCATCAATTGGGGACTCGGATTCCGCCTCCTCATCCGATGAATCGTCCGCAGTTTGACGTCTGCGCTTACTGAGTATGGGCGTCTTGTCACTAAAACTATCCTCCAACGCAGATGAATGACCACCGCCTTTAATGGAACCGCCTCCCAGAGCACTGCCGCAAGTGAGACGCTCTTCGTCGCCCTCGAAGAGTGCATGTCGCCGCACACCCCAGTTGAAATTATCGGTGGATTCGCCGGCAATACTATCCTCGTATTCCAAGAAATCGAAATCCTTGAAGACGGTAAAATCAGGCTGACCATCATCGCGACGCGAGCCACTGCTGAGGTCACCCTGCGGACCAGAGGTTTCCTCTGTGGAAGAAGCGGCAGACGATTGGCGTTCCATAAGATCAGAAGACTGGCTGAAGATAACCTGAGGGTAGAAAGAAGCAGCAGCGAAAAGTGTGCAATTAGAATACAATTTCGCTGCTCTTGCAAACTTGTAAAATTGTTGTAAACTTGTAAGAGTTGTAAAGCGTACATGTTTACAAGTTTACGAAATGCTTGATAATAAAACTTGATATAAAATCAGGTAGAGAAAGGCGCTTACACTTTGTCTAGTTGTTTTAGATCCAGATAAAAGGGATACGCTAAATGACTAAAAGTAATAGAAGTCATAAAGAACAGAAATACAAAAAGGGAACAAAGAATACAAAGAGATTTGATGAAAACATGCCAACAATAGTAGTCACATGCAAAAATTTCATGGTTTTTTTTATGGTTTTGTTCAGCAGTTAGCGTTTAATGAATGAGGTGTTGGTAAAAAGTTTCCGTATAAGAGTTATCTCTAAAACGTACGGTATAATAACGTCATGCAACTTATTCAAGAACAAAATGGTATAATTATTCTAAAACTGTTTTTGAGCACATTTGAAAAAAAAAAATTCTATTCAACGCCGCTCTATTTAAACTATTTATAACTTTTAATACGAGATAAAAGTATCAAAAATATCTTTCTCACCTTCCGAGCAACTAGTAAATATACTCGTATATAGATATAAATAGAAATGTATGCCACTTACCGATGGCGATTTCGGCAGACCCACACGCTGACCGCAGGTGGTCAGTAAATTGACCAGGCATTCACGAACTCTGCCCTGAGACATCCACGGACGTTTCCAACCACTGAGTGGTACAGCATCAGCTGGCGACAGGCTGGCACTGCGTCGAGGAGAGTTCGGCGTTCCGGATGTTTGTGGTAGTGAATGAGAAATATTCCCACCACCACCACCACCACCACCATTGTTGGTATTCCCTGCCATCTGATGAGCAGTCACATTGCGCGATTGTCCCACTTGATGCAGCATGTCGCTCTCCTGACTGACGACGCCACCCGCAACACTTAGTACGGTCGTAGTTGTGCCTGTTGAGCTCTGATTTGATGCAGAAGCCATGGAGGAGGCTGCAACAGTATTCGCATCCAGTTGGCTCTCTTCTGCTTTGAGGAGAATGCGTCGACCGATAAGTGGAGTTTGCGACACATCGTATGTAAACTCCATGGTACGGCCGGCAAGTTCCTTCTTGCAAAACATGTCGGAATCAGGATAAGTGCCGTAAAATGAGAAGGACAATCCTATGCTGCCGCACTCCGTGGGTGGAACAACCTGCAGCGATGAGCTACGAGTAACCACCAGCTTTAATATCTTAAGTGAGTCCTTCCAATTCGGTGTCTGCGAGGAAATCATTTCAGAAATTAATACATTTTCATACAAATTTCTATTCAAATCTGACTTACATCCAAATGTTTGCCGATCACGCGCAGTAAATCGCAGTTAATTGTTTGCGCTTGCGGCGAAGACAAGTCAACATAGTGCAGCATGCAGTGAATCACATTCAACACTTGCACTTGCACCTGCTGCGGCCCCTTTTCCAGAACTTCGATGAGAAAGGCCAACATATGCAGGCCCATGTGAGCGTATGTGTCGTACAGATATTTGACGACACACTTGGTCCACTGAAATGATTCCTTGCAGAATGTCTTGCGGCTGTACAGCGTCATGACGGTACCAAGATTTTCCAGTTTCGCGCCAAGTTCTGACGAAATTTGAGCAATATTTTCGGCACTGCGTATACAGATTTCATTAGCATCCTCGTAGTGCAACAACATGTAGGGCAACAGCGAGATGACATTCATGGGAAAGGCGCAGCTTTGTGTGGGATCACACACGGGCAGACTTAAGAGTGGCGCCAGTTGAGAGAGCAACGTGATTGTCGGTTCGTAGGTGGCGGCATGAGTGCAGCCCTAAGAGAGAGAGAGAGAAAAAAATTACTCAATTTCCAAACAGTGACCACGGAACCATTGAACTTGCTTTTAAGAGAAGTGCATGCACACCCGGGTAGCCCGTCCACTTTAATTGTTGTTGCAATTTTTCTACTTTATCGCGCGCATCCGGACGATCTAGTGGCAGACGATGTAAAACACGCGTCAGCAGCCGTAAAGCCAAAAGAAACTCATGCTCATAATCACTTTCCAGCAAAGAAACCGACAGCCAAAACAATTGTGCCAGGATAGTCATCTTGTCATCCTGGAAGATGAAGATGAACAAGAAGTATCAAAATTACACAAGGCCAGAACATTATATTGAGAACTTTGTGAAGAAGGATTCCGCTTTTTGATCGTCGAACTCTTTCGGAGAATTAACATTAGAGTTTTTTTCTGGTTTAAAAATGCTGCCACCATTTTTTATAGGTCTGTATTGTTAAAATCTACCGTACCTGACTTGCGGTATCGCCAAGCATTTTCAAGCTCTGGGCACTACGCGATCGCGATAATGCAGATGCCCCAAATTTACCCAAACTGCGCTCACTGTCAATCACGGACGAACGATTGCGCAACTCAACTGAAATATAATGAAAATGATTACCGATTGTTTAAACCAATAACTGCATGACCATCATAATGAAAGTTCATTCTTCCTATAACTTCCCAACACTTACCCTGTTTATCGCACGGTGAGTTCGTGGTCTTTCGTGTGCAATATGACACCGAATAACTTGTGCTACGTGCGTGACTGGTTATGGAGAAATTCGGCGATTGTGGGACGCCTGCACCGGAGGGCGACTTCTTGCCCGGCAACATAGAGCTCACACCGCCGTCTTTATTATTCAAATTGGGCGTGCTCTTGAAAATATCCTTCATCACGTCCAAAGGGCGAAAGTCCGAATCCAAGCTGTCAACCGCAGCTTCCAAAGTCAGCAGTAGTTCCGTGACGTAGCCCTGCATATCTTCTCCCTGTTCGGCAACAGTCTCCACTAGACGGGACAGAATGTCGGAGAGCATACGCGAATTAATGGGAACATATAGAGCGCGAAATATTTGCAAACAGCGGCCGGCGTAGTGACGTGACGAACAACTCAAGCCTAGCTGCAGAGCAGTCTGAGCCCAACGTTCGGCAATGCGCGCCTGTGGATAACTATCGGCAAACACCTTTACCATGTGCCTGAGAAAGCAACATAGCTGCTCCGAAGATTTAATACTCCAAACTAGACAGAGAAGATAAAATGATGAAATTGCTTTTGCCTTGTCTTGCTTTTATTTCTTTTCGTTTTTACTACCTTTGGCAGTAATGTCCTCGTAGTTCCATAGCGGTTGACTCAAGTCATGAGCCAGAAACTTCAGCAAACTCTTGATTACATGAGCGATGGCCATCGTAGGACCCGGCTGTGGCGCTGCATTTTCATCGGTGCTAATAAGAGGCACCTCCGAATTCTCGGTGGTGTTAGGATTTATTTGAAGATTCGCCGAAGAATTGACAACAGTTGAATGAATTACTTGTAGTTGCTGTTGTTGCGTTTGGTTTACCGCTGGCAGATGTTGTACATTACCATGCGGTTGCTGCTGCTGCTGCTGTTGAGCACCACCACCACCGCCGCCAAGACTTCCTTGCGCTGCATACTGCTGATTTATAAAATTATGAGTATATATTGTAGCACTTGTTACATGAAAGTTGGATGCAGTTGCATGCTGTTGCGATGACAAGTTCATGGTATTTAAGGTGCTGACGCCTGTGGCAGTATTATTGCTAGAATTACTAACATTTAACAAATAGCTATCAAATTCTTGACGAGATTCTAGGGAGAGACAAAAAAATTATTAGATTTTATTGCAATCCAGCGCCGAAACCATCAGTCCGTCGTTCATAAGACCAAAAAACGAGGACGCGACGACCAAAATTCGTTTCTAAAAAACAAATAAAACGTTCGCCCTACCTGTAAAAATATTGTCAATCACCGGTAAAGTAGGCACCGTTAGGCCCAAATCCAACTTCGTGGTTTCACTGTTCAGCAGAATTCTAGCTACAGTCAGGTGATCATTGTGCTCAGCCAAAACCATCTAGAATTTAGTAAAGTGGGTTTTTATTTGTAAAAAGTGTACCCTTCAATTCAAATGGAAGCAGGCTACTTACCAACAAGTTCAGACACAATTGCTTGCAGTGTTCCCGCACAACAGCGCGCGTATGATCGAGGCCGAGAAAGAGAATGTGCAACATCAGTGGCAAATGCAAAGTCCAGTCAACACCCGGAATGCCATCAACAACAATATCTGTTAGCAGCATTACAGCCACATTGCAACTAACAACAGGAGAAAAAGATCCAATGAAATTATCACTTAATTACGATAACATCAACAAAGCAGTCAACACTCACCGATGAAAGCCACTTATCGGCAAACTAACATCCGGCAGAAACTCCGTAAGTGGTGCAAAGTAGCCGCCATACTCGGGCATTGGTAGTGGATGTGGTGCAGTAGCTGGTACTGCCACGGTTGAACGTAATTCGACATTTTCCTCTTGGCGTAACTGTAAGAAAGAAGGTTTAACACTGTTTAACCTTCTCCTTCATCAAGACAACAAAGAGAAGGGAATTTTAAGGTGGGCTAACCTCCGGATCATTTATTAGAATATCTTCTGGGCGGGGTAGAATTGAAGGTCCCGATGCAGCGCGTATTTTATCTGCACCGCGGGGCGGTCTATTCGTTGATTGTGTAAAGGCACGAATGCCACTATCGGATTTACAAGTTCTATATGTTAAATTAAGAACGGAAAGAACAGAGGTAAATAATGAAAATAGGCTTAAGCAAAAAAAGGGGTTTATAATGAGGCACACAAAAACTTTTTATTGCGTTCTTAAGCAATATGAAATACTCTTTACAACGAAAAGATAGTTTACAATACGAATTTTAAGCAAATTGTACGAATTTTACCTTTCTAGTCCTTAATCTTAAACTTTTTTTTAAGCTTTCAGCTCTTTTAACATTTTAATTGTCTAATAAAAATGTGTGTTAATGATGACCAAATTATTTTTCTTTCTCATTGCATTCATTAATTATTAAGTTAAGATGATGTACTTAATAAAAAAGGAATTAAAGGAAAACAGAAAAAGCAAATTAAACAGAGAAATTCGAAAGCTTTTTTCTTTAATAATTATTCATTATGGGTAAATAATTGATTTGAAATTACACAAATACAAAAAAAACACAAAAACCTACCCAGTTTTAATTGGATCCTCACCGCTGTGGCGTTTGGTATGGATGGTACCCTTTTCCACTGCCAAGTCGTGTATGCGAGAATCGTTAATGCCAGCCGCTTGTCCTTGGTTCAAAAGAGAGAAATTTTTGTTGATGGTACGTAATTAAAAGGCTTTAATCGAATACAAAGCAAGACGCAACCCAAATTAAATTTAAGTATAATTTCTTAATTTCGAAATATTTTGGAAAAGTGTAAAATGTTATAATTTAGTTATTTACATATATGTATAAAACCTCGACGAATAATTTTATAAAACAAAAACTGGGTTTGTCCTTCGGAAAAAACCCACCATCGGCCGAATGACTGGAAGCCTTCCGCATACTTGTTAAGCGATAAAACGGCGGAGTCTCAGTTCTTTCAATTAAACAATTCAGTGTTTCTACAGTCTGCAATTCGGCCATTAGTTCGTCCAGCAAACGGTCCGGGCAGGTACGTGCCAAATAAAGTGCAACACGTTTCGCCTGACAAAGAAAAAAAATCTATTGTAATATAAAAAGAACTTTTATCCATAGATATATAAATGTAATGCGTATGACAGTGCGTATAACTCATAAACTTACGTAAGGTAACAATTCATTGGGAGCCATGCCTGACATAATAACCAAATATCGCAATATAACTTTCAAATTATTCGGCCAGAATTGACACAACGTGCCCCAGAGCTCTTCAATATCGCGAGGATGAGAGTCAGAAAACTAAAACAGAAGAAAAGAAAAAATTCAATTAAGCTTTTTTATATAAAATATCTTATGTATGTACCTAAATAATAATAAAGATGTATTATAAAGTCATTAGTAATTCAAACTTGATCACTGCTTTTTTAATATTTTTCAGCATTTCGAAAATCTTTGTAATTAGAGAGTAAACTAGATATATACAAACGTATATATTATAGTACAGACCTTTGCTGTTATATAAAAAAGATTGTTTAAAATCATCTCGGTTGCTTCGGTGGAACCCGTACCTTCGCGGCGACCTCGTGTTCCAGAATCCGGAAAATACTGAAAAATTGTAAAAATGTATTTAAATTTAATAAATACATTTAATAAATACATACAAAAAGCAGTAATTATTTTTTCCGAGATTTTTTTAACAAAGGTATTAATAATTATTCAAATTAAAATCAAATTAAATCAAATCATACAAATTAATATATCATTAATCATTTTAAATTATTATTATTAATTATTAATTATCATCAACATCATAATTTTCCAACATTATGAATTTATCCGCGAAAGGGAAAAACTTTAACTCCATAAAATCAGTAAAACTATTTACCATTATGTAGGAAAGGGGTGTGGCAGGTGGTACACTGGTAGCCACCAATTCCATATTGTGTAACCATGGCATTAAACATTGCAACAATAAAGCGCGCACATCTTCACGCGCTGTCTGAAAACGATGAGTTATTTCTAAAAATAAAAGCGAAAATTTATACAATAGAATAGTAGAATATAGTAGAATAATAGAATAATAGAATCAAAACAAACAAAAAACTTACCGGAAAACATTGACATAGTCAATTCGGGACGCAAAGTGGCCAACTGTTTCGAAAGAAAGCGTTGTGATCGACAGTAGGCGGTACTCAGCAGTACATCCAAAGTGCCAACTTTCTCATCTTCTGCAAAAAAAATAACAAGGATTAGCAATTTTTGCCTAAACAACGTCTATTTCGATGGCATTTGAATAATGGTAACGAAGTAGACGTACAGTAGTACGTACATTCGGGTTAACTGATAATAATAGTTGATTAGTTGAGAATAGTTGACGTAATAGCTGATTACATTTCAACATTTTTTTAAGAAAATATAAAAAACAATAATTTATCCGAGCTTTCATTACATTTTATGAGTATGTCCTCTTTACGACAATACTGCAAGGAAATCCTGTCAAAAGGAAAGTAATATCAAACGGAGTGGAAGAAAGAGCTTTTGAGGGTAGCTTTATTTGATTTCAATAAAGGATAAAAGTGAAGTGACAGAGAGAGAGAGAGAGCTAGAGCAGTAGTTGGCGAAAAAGAACTCTCAAGTATTTAAGTCCAATTTATTAAATTTAATACGAGACTACAAATCGAATGATCTGAATTTGTTATATGTTCGTTCGGTTTATATTTAAAACAATATTACTTTATTGCGCAAAAAAAAAAAACAAAAGTATCAAAAAAATATTTAAAAAAAAAATTCTTGTTCTGCCAAAAATAAAAACCAATGTTTTGTTTTGTTTGTTAATTTTGATAGAATATTTTTACGTACAGTAATTATCTCTTTCTTCCATATTAACAATAGAAAGATGCAAGGCTATGTCATCTAGTTTTCGAACTTCGAAACAGTATTAAAAACTACTAAAACCAGAAATCTTTTTGGTTTTGCGCTGAACTTACAAAAATAATTTCTGTGGAGATTTATTGGTTTTATAATTAGTTTTGAGCTAAACCGAAGCGAAACCGCTTTATGAAAACAACATATAACTAACTTTTAATATTTACTTTAGCACTTAACAAAAAATTAAGTGTTCAGTTTATTAAAATTTATTAAAATCGTTAGAGGAACGATAATATGACACAAAAAATATTAAACTATTTTCTAGGATCATTGGCATTCAAGTATCTGAAAAATTACGGACTTTTTCAATGTCATCATCACTTTCTAAAGGCCATTAACAATGGTTTTTATCTTTCGTGTCAAAGAATACATTCACAAAATCATTATTATTTATAGAGCGCTCGAACAAAAGCAAAGCAATACAAACGAGAGTGAAAACGTAAACAATAATGTCCTTGACCTACGTTGAAGGAAGAGTATTGCAATGGGAAAGAAAGAAGGAGAGAGAGAGAGACAAAGAGGGAGAGAAAAGGAGAGAGAGATAAAGCATAAAATCGAAATTTATTGGTAAGGAAACCGAACCTGTTGCTGTAACCAAACGTCAACAACAACAACAACAACAACAACTAGTCAATAAAAGCAATTTCATTCATTCTTTTATCCTGACTCCTGAAATCAGCCGGTTTGGAAAAGCTAGTCGAAAAAGCTAAACGCTAAAAGGAAATAAGTTAGTTTAGAGAAACGTGTAAGAGAGTATGGTAAAAGCTCACTAAAGCTTCCTTCCCGAAAGGATTCGGGAAGCCGGAAGCCAATAAAGTGCGTATTTAAATACAACAGTTTAACACTTTTGAATTTCAGTGTAATTTCAAAATTCGAGCATGAAACATAAACTAATGAAATTTGAAGGATAGACAATTTTTGACATACAAAAAAAACAATCATTTATAACATATCTGAGTTGATTCCAATTAAAGTGTTTTAATTCTTTTTCAATAATAAAAATATAAAATAAAATATTTCCTATATTATAATACGATAATAAAGGCGTATTTTAATAACAAAAAAGTGAAATGACGTGATGCAAATCTTTAAATATTTCTAAAGTTATCTTAATTAACTGAATTCCTTGATTTAGTTAAAAAATCAAAGCTACGGACGATAAAAAAATATAAAATAAATTTATAAAATTTCCAAAAGAATGAAAAAAAAATTTCCCCAAATTTAGCAAATTAAGAAGCTATTCAATATGAAGCATTCATTCATTGGATCAATGAATTTAATTATAATGTGATTTTTGTAAATATAACGAAAAATAGAATCATCAGTGTTGATCATGAACGTGAAACCAATTAAAACCTTAATATGAAAAATGTGGAAAAATAAAAACATGCATACATATATACTCGTACATCATGGATTTTTGAAGCATGACCACAATTTGTTCAAATCTGCGTTGAAAAGGATATAATATAACTTGCGCAAAGTTTAATTGGTTTAACAGTGACGATAATTAAACATATGTATGTACGTACATATGCACAAATACAAGATTTACATAAATAAAACTTTTGAGAAAGTAAAATGCTTGAAAAATTGTTCAAAAGAGCAAATTAAAATTAATATATTTTTTGTCATAACAACCATGAAAGGTCAAAATCCAAAAAGATCACAAAAATCACAAGAAACAAGAACGACATCAACAACTTCAGGCAGGATTAATTAGCTGTTTTTGTTTCCAGACAAAAAATTTCACATAAAATAACATCACAAAATAAAAGCTAAAAAAGGCATCAATCATGCTTGGCTACAAATAAATGATGAAAAATAGCCGTCCGTCAAGAAAGGAAGAGAATCAACGCATATAATAAGAAACATATCACAAATTCTAATTGTATTTCTTTTTATATTAAATGAGATGAACATATCATATTGGTCTGATATCACTGCAGAAATTTTAATCATAAAACATTTTGGTGATGATTTAGGAAAGGCCAAAAATGTCATACGAGTATAACCGCATGAGTAATAACATAACAACGATTCAAAATATATATTCTCTACAGCATTAACTACAACCACAACAACAACAACAACGTCAGCAGCATGGAACTTAACAATAATCATAATAATAATTTCACTATTATTAACACTTTCATTAACATTAACACTACAAGCAATGACGACAGTTATGGCCACAATAACAGTCACCACAACCACAATAATAGCAACAACAACAACAACAACAACGACAACAACAGCAATTACAACCTCCACAACAATGAGACCATCATCATCAATACGGAGGATGACGGTAACGGAATGTTGTACACCGCAGAAGTTATCGGAACGATTTTGTCTATTTACGTGCCGATTCTCGTATTCGCCGGCAGCACTGGCAACATTCTGTCGGTTATAGTTTTCTTTCGAACGAAATTGCATAAACTAACTTCTAGTTACTATTTGGCGGCACTGGCCGTAAGCGATACCTGTTTCCTGCTGGGTCTGTTCGCCCAGTGGCTAAACTTCATGGACGTTAATCTATACAATCGTGATTACTTTTGTCAATTCTTTACATTCTTCAGCAATTTGGCATGTTTCTGCTCCGTTTGGTTTGTGGTCGCGTTCACGGTGGAACGGTTTATTGCGGTGATGTATCCATTAAAGAGGCAGACCATGTGCACAATACGTAGAGCAAAAATGGTTCTGCTGGGACTAACCGCCGTAGGATGCTTGCACTGTGCTCCGTTCTTGTTCTCATCGCAAGCGGTGTATTCCACCAAATTAGAGACGTCGATATGTGACATTAAGACCGAATACAAGGTAAGGTGGCACTACACCTTTTTCAATTGTAGTTCAGAAAACGTCAAATGTATTTCAGAAATGGTCATTTTTATTTCAGAACCCGTCAAATGTATTTTAGAAATTGCCATTTTTATTTCAGAAATCTTCCTTTTGTATTTCAGATATGGTCATTTTTATTTCAGAAACCGTCATTTGTATTTCAGAAATCGTCATGTGTATTTCAGAAGTGGTCATTTGTATTTCAGAAACTATAAAATTTAGTTCAGAAACTATAAAATGTTTCAGGCTACTTTTTCTTTTTTTATTATAAATTATATGAAAATTAAATGAAAAAAAAGAATTAAATTCTATTTCGAAATTGCCTTTCTGACATAGAGAAAAAGAAAGTGCAAGGAACAGAGAAAAAAGATACCAACAAGAGCCACAGACATTTTTAGGAAGAAATGATTATTGATAATAAAAAAATAAAATTAAATAAAAGCAAGGATTAAATATTATTTCAGAATTTCTGGCAAGAAAAAAAATTAAGTGCAGGGAACAGAGAAAACACAAAGCCACAGAAATTTTTAGGAAAAAAAAGATTAGTAAAGTGTTGTCGGTTTAAAGCACAAAACCACAAACTAAATCAATTAAATTATAGTAGTTTTTACTTTAAGTGGTTGTGGTTGTTTAAATTTCAAATATGTACATAAATTTATACAAATTAGCCACGCCACAAAAAAAACCATTGTCCATAAAAACTTTAAGGTTCCGTGTTGCTTTATAATTTATAATTAATAATTACAACATATCCAAAGTGATTTGGATCTAATCATGGATTAAGCTGGTTTGGCCAAAGCTAATTGATTTGTCATTTTTCAGTAGATTGACCAAAAAAAAAACAACTAAGTGCAGCATGAAGAATAAGCTAAACCCATGCAAATCAGTAGTTTGTTAAAAGAATTGTTTTATTGTTTTTCTAACACTTGAGGACGAAAACCTTCAAAAATTATTGCTTCATCGACACGACAAAATACCATAATATGAATGTGTCAGAAACATAATTGTGGACAAAAATTAACTGCTATTGATGTTAAAGTGTTAATTTAGGGTAAATACAACCATCTAACATTTGTTATTCTCTAGGAATACATAACCTTACTTAACTACTGGGACTCATTCATCGTATTCGCCGTACCCTTTTTAACGATTGCCGTACTCAACACAATAACCGGCTGCACGGTATGGAAATTTGCGACGCTTCGTCGTTCGCTGACGATGGAAAAACGGTATGTGCTATATGTATAATCTATAAATACTATTAGAAATTTGCCGACTGACGAAAAAACAGAACAAACAAATCGTTAAGAATTAGAGTGAAAATATTTTGTTAAGGTTTAGGCTAGCCGCGCGTAAAGAATATGACAAACAACAACAATAACGGCAACAAAATAAATATTAAAGTACTTAAAATAATCCTTTAATTGCTTAGTACTAATTCCTTTCTAATTGTATGTATTTTTGATCCCTTTCGCATTGTTTGCTTGTTTTCTTGAATTTAACTTTAAGCAGATCCAATAAGCCTTCCAGTCGTTCCCTTGAACGGAGCTCTTCTTCATCTTCAGCAACGACTTATCGCACTACAAGCATGAAGAGGCATAAATCATGCAGTTTCCGAACTTGTGGACGGTCACGTTGTGGGCAACAAAAGGGCTCTGGTAAATGAAAATGAATTTATCCTTTTGAATGTGTTTTCATCTCCATGCTATAGCTTCATTTTTTTTTGTGAATTTTTAATAAGAATTTCGAAGTCTTTTACTTTTGATAGTGAAATTGTATGTTTAATTATAGTTTGTATAAAAAATTAAGCGGAAATAAAATAAAATTTAATAAGAGACAACAACAACAAAGTCCTCTTCAAACAACGTTTCAATTAAAATTTTAAATATAAAGTAAACCTGATAAAGCTTCCACATTTCATCTCTTCACAGAAAAGCAAAAGCTTCCCAACTCTTCACAGCTGAAAGTAACAAAAATGCTGTTGATTGTCTCTACGGTATTCGTCTGTTTAAATTTACCGAGCTGTGTAGTGCGCATAAAAACGTATCTAGAGGTAAGTAAGAAATTTTAAGCGAACAGAATAAAGAATGAGATTAAATCAATGATGGGATCAAACAAACGAAACTTTTTAAAATGGCTTTTTTTGCGAATTTATAGTTTTCAAAACCATTTTAGACCTCACACGTTCGGTTCATTACATAACTATGTATATGTAATGCGGTCAGTAAGTTGAAAGTTCATATTAAAAAAAATATATTTGAAAAAATTTGTTTCCGAATATTTATTAAGAGGTAAACAAATTGTTTCAAAATATTTTCAAGAAAATAATTTTTAAAAAAAAACCATGCGCAAAATGATGAATTCTCGCTACAAAAATAATTCAAAATGAATTAACTCATATGTATCTAATAAGTTAATATGTGCCTCACAGAGTTAGTTTATTCCTGTGCACTTATTTTATATACTGCATTTAAAAATTAAGTTTATTACCTTGAAACGGACACAGATAAAATGACAACTTTCTTAATTAGTAAAATTTACAAGTTGCAATCTACATGCATATATAAATATGTACGTACGTATGTACATTCAAACTTTTACATTCAAGCAAAGAATCGTGCACAAAGTAATCAATGCAGTGAATGCAGTGAGGTAAAAGTTTATCCATTCTGGCGCTATATTTTATGTTAAATCTTCCAAGTCAGTTAACTTGGCAATTAATGAACACTTATCATGTCGAATCTAGTAGTTCGACAGTTAATGCTACATTAATTTTAAACACTCTAGAAAGTTTTGTTGTGTTATACAATATTATTCATTAACATTGAAAGGATTTGTGTTACTAAGTTACTAAAAAACCAAGCATATTAATTCTGAAACATTATGATATTTTTATTTTAATACGAAGTATAAACTCGAATTTTTTATATTTAAAAAATTCTTTGAAATTCTCTTCTTGCATTCTCCAATAAAGTATAATTACATTTTTAAAAAAATTGTACAGCTTGTGCTTTAGATGTAATAAAATAAGAATCTCGTATCAAAATATCAAATACTGAAAGTATTTTTTTGAGAAATATTAATTTCCAAAAAAGTTTGATATTCCAATTTATTATAGTGAAAAGCAAAGTTAAGAGTTTATCTTAAGAGTCAAGAGTTTATATGAATACATTTCAATACTTTTCCGCTAAAAAATTCCTAAAATTCCAGCAACTAAAGGATAGGTCTTTGACAAGATAAACAAACGCCTTCGTTAATTGGATTTAATGACTACAATACTAGGGCAAGCGAATAAATGACAGAAGAATTTACT
The DNA here is from genome assembly GCA_949752815.1 of Conops quadrifasciatus. NCBI lineage: Eukaryota > Metazoa > Arthropoda > Insecta > Diptera > Conopidae > Conops > Conops quadrifasciatus. The sequence goes on along the minus strand of OX457079.1, from coordinate 33,007,960 downwards.
TCAAAAGAATTTTGAAATGCGATGTAAAGTGATTCCAAAGAAAATTAAGTTAATTTGTTTAAAGAAGGGCAGAAAAGCATATTCTTCTTCTCATTCAGTATTTTAGCGACCAATATATTTATTTAGCGACTAACATCGTGTAAACATAAATTGCATTTTTAAAATATTGTATAAGGCTTAAGTAGAGTGTTAAAAGTTTAAGTATATAAGACGCACATATGTATCTGAGCACGCCAAGGCCATGACCATTCAAAATGACCCGTTAATCAGTTGGTAGATGGGTGGGTGGGTGATTCGGTACGCCAGCTTGTACACCGTGACTGTACTCTGCACTTACACGATGTGACAATAAAGTTCAAGATAATCATCTACTTCACTACCTTCGGAATAGATTAAAAATAAGTTTCTTTTCGGTAGAAGAAATTTTGAAAACATATTTTAAATTTAAAATGGGTAACACGTACTGCTGACTTCTGTCTTTAAGTTTATGTACTTGTTTCTATTTCTACTCTTCTAGTCCTCTCTGTTGTATTTCATCTTATATTTTTTCCTATTTTTCCCTCTTTCTCTCTCTCTCTCTCTGAAAATATCTGGCTTTGTTGTAACATTTGGGGCTTACAGACGAATACCTCGGCGAATGAGAAGACAACCGTAGTGCTTCAATATATTTTTCAGTTACTTTTCATAACTAACTTTGGCATCAATTTTGTGTTGTACTGTGTCAGTGGACAAAACTTTCGGTAAGTTTGGGAAAAAATGTAAGTAAAGCAGCTTTATTGGCTGTAAAAAAACTGTGAACAAAGTAACAAATGTTTTCTTAATTGACCACATCGCAACAGTAGCATACGCCTGAAACTCACGCCCAAAAATACAAATCAAATCAAATCATTCGAAACTCAAAGCCAAAAATACTTCAATTGTATCGATAACTCCAAAGCATCTTAAAGCTTTGTATTTTTGCAGCAAAGCAGTTCTAAGCATGTTTCGCCGCGTGTCAATGTCACATCGAGAAGGTATCACAGGTAATTAGATACTTTGCTAAGCCATAGCCACACACAAACACACACACACACGTACATACTGGTACAAATACGTGGACAAACCATGGATATTGGGCTAGTACAAGTGTTTTCCTTTCTGCTCATACCAAAATTTAAACACTTTCATTGATTACATTGACAGAAGGACAACAATGCGACTTTAATGGATTGGCTTGGAAGACGTTCAATATGGATAGTACAAGGATAGCTAAATATTAAGCTCGATCGATGGCGTTAACGACACGCGCAGACACTATCTCTGTTGTTACACTTACAGCAAAACACTCCTTAACTTAAATAAATCAATAACGTATAAAATGTACTCTATTACTTGTGTATTATGGATACAACTTCACAATGTACGAGTATTACAGGCTATTTTAGTCCTACTCGTATAAGGTGTTGCAACAGAGAAAGAAATTTCCAATATTTTAATGCGTTAATAACAATAAATTGGAAAACTTTCATCTAAATTTCATTAAATTTTTAAGAGGCTTTTAAAATAAAGAAATTATTTTAAACATGTTTAGAATAGCTTAAATTAAAGGCTTTTTTTGGGATTTTGGAGACGTAAATATGTAGGTACAAATGTCAAAAGATCTACAGAAATTCAATTATTAAAATTAATATTTTTTGTTGTTTGTGTTTAAAATAGAAAATTTAACATTGACTTCGATGATCGAAAATCGAATTTAAACTTTTCTTTTTATGTAAGAATTATGTATGTAATTATGTGAGAATTAAAGGGAAAAATACATTTCAATTCTTTTGTTTAGACTCTAAAGTATTCTTTCATTGCGTTTATATAGAAAGAATTTTTTGTTTTGTTCAATTTATTTTTCCTTTTTTAAGTTCGGTCTTCAGCTTAGTTTCAGATTAATTTTAGGTATTTTAAAATTTAAAAATTAATAATTCCCAAGCAAGGGATCATTTCATCAAGGGTTAAATAAATTTATTTAAATTACTAATGTTTATTCTGGATTTATGGTACTTGATGCGCGGGGGTTATAATTGTCGAAATTCAGTCTATCCTTAATGGACAGATTAACGGACATTAATGGACATTTAACATTTATTTAGAAGAAGAAAAATGATTATGCCCGATTTGAAAATGTAATGTACTATTTCCGCTCGTTCAAATAAAAAATTTAACGAATAATAAATACGTATCTAATACGTATCATAATCAATTTCACTTCTATTTGTTTTACTTGTAGTTACTGAATATTATCGCAACAGTACTAATATCGGTGCCAGCGCTTCATCTCGTCGCCATTTAAGTCAGATGTCACAACATTTACGGACCGCAAGTCATGAGATAAAAGTAATTAAATAAAACAGAAGAATACTCGTATTTTGACAAAGAAATGTAAATTATTTGTACAAAACGACTTGTGTATGGAACGTGTGTGATAAAAGAAAAAGGAGTTTCAGCGCAAAGAACGCTTGAAGCGTAAATGATTTGTAATCTCGAGATATCGTTTGTACACACATACATATGTACATACATGTATGTACATATATACATATATATGTGTGTATAAATTGACTAGTTTGATAACTTTTGAAATAAAGTTCTCTCTGTTTATAAAATTTTTTGTGGGTTTTTTTTGCTTTTACTATTTTTTACTTGTTTAGAAAAGTAAACAAGACCAGACCTACTACTAGATGTATATTAAAACAAACTGGGTTCGATAATTTAAATTCCAAAATAGAGAGATTTTGTCATAAAAAAAGCATTGACTGGAACTAGAAAATCCAATCAAAGTAAACAAGTGCGGGTGGGTGCATTTTGTGGGTTTGTTTCTTGCGTGCGTATTCTTCATGAGTGGGAGCGCATGTGGGAGATTCGTAAAGACTTAAGACGCATAAAAAGACAAGAAGCAATACATATTTTGGGATGTCTTGATTTTCTACAATTTTTCAGAATTCATTACACCCTTTACATACCCTTCTCATTGTCCGTGTGCAGTGGCCCGACAGTTCCGAAGAAACGTTTATCTAAGATCTGAAGCAATTGCAAAGCTGTTGAATGTACTTCCACGCGCGGACAACCGGTCATGAGCAGTGTAACATTTATGACAGATGTATAATGATCACAAGGATATTCCCTGAAATGATAAATGGATAGCATCAATATAAGTTATTTAAAAAAACGAAAGCAATTTAAAGAAATTAAGGAAAAATATTAGAAGCATTAAAGATCGAACATAACAATAAACAGAATTAATCCGCAGGGTTTTTAGAATTATGGAACTTTGTAGAAATGTAAACCAATAGGAATTTAGATGATTGACGTGCCAAACTTATGTCGCTATCTTTATTAGTCCCCTTTAATTGTGATTTCCACAAATAGAAAGACAGACTAAAGGGCACGACTAAATCCAGATTTTCTATACTTGCCACGCCTCCCTTAATAATTTTTCCTAAATCCTCACATTATCTATGTACATTTAATAAAAAAATATCTCTCCTGTCATGTTTCCTAGTTTTTTATGGAGGCAAAGGATATGCCGATAGCATAATTTTTATTTAAACGAGGCTTTATTTTGCAATCATATGTAACTACGTATATATGTACATATAGTCTCAGGCAGATGTACATATGTACATATGTTACATAATGTACATACGCAACGTAACAGATGCACACACAGGACGGACAAGGGTCATGTGACTATCGCTTGAGACCTCTCGCTCGCTCTGTATTGAATACGGGCACGTGATTCAACCGATAAGATTTAATGCAATCAGTATATATACCTACGTACGAGTATTTGATGATGATAGGTAGTAGATATAAACCTAGAGATGCCAGTATGCATGACCATTAAAAATGCATTAATACAGAAAAATAAAGAATTACTATCCAAAGAGAGAAAGAGCAATGCAATGCAAATGAGTAAGAATGAGATGTCCAATGCCATAAAGAATTAAGAGAAACAAGTTTACTGATATACAGAAAAGTATAAAAAAAAAAATTATTATACGATACGAGTATTTCCTTTTGAAAATGTTATCATAAAATGCGTTTCAATTCACGAACTACCAAAGATCATGATAATGATAGATGAATAAAGTAAAAGTATATAACAATTTTGTTATATTATTTTTATTTTTTTATTATAAAGGTATATAAAATTAATAAATTTTTTAAATAAATGGATTTAAATGTAACTGTATTCAATAGGAAGAAAATGAAACAATTAAATATTCTACTAAATTAAATGGAATATTAAATTAAATACAAAATTAAATTAAATAGAAAAAATTGGAATATAATTTTACTTTATTCATCCATAGATATAAATTTATCTATATGAACTTTTCCATTAGAAAATTTTACCAATCACAAGAAACTTTCACTTACTTTGCACTGAATATGGCCGTCAGAGCTAAGAAACAAGCATCAGCTTCGCGCGTCGTTGAAGTATAACATCGATCAATAACCCATTCCAGTAACTGACCCATATCAGGATTTGATTCCAGCAACAATACGACGGTATCGCGTGCCAATTGATAAATCTACAACAACAAATACAAAGAAAAAATCAAAAAAATAATACTAGTTGAGCTATAATTCCTGGAAGGAAGAAAAAATTCAGCTTCAAAAAAAACACCACAAATTCACCTTCTCATCTTTCGACGTTAGCAAAAGGTCAAGCCATTTATAAAGTAATCCATCGTCGGTGAGGTAAGGAGTATAGAAGATGTGGCCGCAACACAGTAGCGCAGACATGGCCTGCAAAAAGTAGTCGAAAGGGAGAGAGAGAGAAGGAGAAAAAGGAAGAAATTAATGAATGACCGAATACTTCATACCCTTCAAAAAATTAATAAATATCGTTTGTGCCATTCAACAGACGAAACGAAGGAAGTTGAATTATACCAAAGAATATACAATATCTGTAACTTAAATGATTGTACATACCACCTTTTAATCCTCTTACCTGCAGAGCACTGTACTGCAATTTTTCCTCTTCCGATGTTTGGCCAATTTGCGACGCTATACCGAGCGGTTTGGAGAAGCTGCCACACCAAGTGGCGAATAAATTGAAAAGATTCCGTTTCAGATCACGCGTCAGCAATGTTGCACACGATTCCACTGTTAAGCAATACCGATTGTCACAATTATTGTAATTAATATAGAAGCTCATTGCTTTATTCAATATTTAAATAATTTAGGATTTGAATATTTTCTAATATTTTAAACATTTTCGATAGAAGAACATTAATTGGTGAAGCATAATATAGTACAATGCATTCGCATATTATTAAATTATTAAATGGAGTAATATTAAATAACAAAAATCACATTTTCAGTCATATCAAATTTCGAATTCTTTAATGTAATAACTTTGCACTTACATGAAAAATTCTTTATCATTTTCCGAATGAAATTGCAAAAATGAGTTTTAACCTCCCGGATGCTGATATTGTCCTTATCCGTTTCCGCAACCAAGTACAACATAGCACCTTCTATGTACTCCACAAAGGTTGGATGTAAGGACATGGCATCACGTTCCAGAACACATGTACTGAATGAAATCATGCAGAAAACAATAATCATCACACAAAAATGAAGTCCATATTTTTAACAAAGAATAAATAAATAAAAAATATATTACATACTTTATTTTTATTTTATTATTATTGAATGATATGTTACTTTATTATTATTATACTGTATGTGTTTGTGCAATCCTCATTTCACCTTACCTCACGCCGAACGTACCATTCTCAGAAATCTTCTCTAGGACACGTACCAATTGAAGTCGCAAAGCATCACGTCGTCGGCGACGTCTCATATTTTCCTGTTTTCTATCGACAGCTTCCCTTATATACACCACAAGTTCCTCCATCAAATCCCTTTAACAATAAATTGGCCATTAATCATTGATTGATTTTATACCATTATTGTTTTTGTTCGTATTCGTTAACATGAGAAACGTATTGTATTTTGTCATGTCCAAAAAATCCAAACAACATAACAGATTATCATTATGTACTTTCTATTTTTTTGTGCTAATGATTCTCAAGGGCTCGGAAAAACGAAGGCTAGTAAAAATAACAAGGACGAAGAAAACACTCAAAGACAAACTTACTTTAGTGCATCATGATTAATCATTCCGAGCGCATTTACGGCTGCATCACGTACATCAACAGCTTCGCAACGCAAAAGCGGCACCACCAGTTTGTAGAGAGCTTGCGGCGAAGCGGATCCAAATGCAGATTTGTCACTACGGTCGGCGTTGAGCGAGTCGGGCGAGGAACTGCGAGTATTCGAAAGTTTTATGTTATTTCTTCACAATGCTGCACAGCAGTATTCATTTAAATTCTATTCTAATTTTACATAAACAGAAAACTTTTCTTTTCTTCTCGAAAGAGCTGAAAAGTTGGCATCGTTACTTATATTAGCAAATGGCGAAATTTGCATATGAACTGACACTTAGAATAAGGAAGAAATTTGTAAGCATCTTGTTAAAATTTAAACTCAAATAAAAGAAAAAGAAATATACATTATATTTAGCGAAATTAAGTCGTAAAAAAAATCTTCGATATAAATGAATTCATTTTTTTTAACAAAAACCAAAGGTAACTACTGTTACTTAATTCATTGAATTCACAATAAAATTATTAAAGATCTTGTCAATCATTAAATAGAATAGATTATTATAATAGGTTATAATAGCTTTAAAAAAATTAATTACCTCGTGCCTACACACAAAATATTCAATGAATGAAGTAACAAAAGCATTAAGGAAAGATTTAAATAAGTTCATTATTTCATTCGTTTTTAATAAAAGCAGACTAAAAAGAATTCTTTAGAGAATTGAAATAAATGAAATTCGCTTCCAGCAAAGCCAAAGGATTAATTTTCACGCTAGCAAATGTTTCATCAATAAAGCAATCCACACGAAGCCAGAAACATAACAGAAAATATGTAAATTTCAATCAAAAACTTAATCTACAATTAATTATTTATAAAAATATCGTATAAATGTAAGAACTAGGTAAATATTAATAAAGCTTTTTTCAATTCTTATTGCATCAGCTAACTCTACACAGTAGCATCTTCTAAAGGATAACTAAAGTAAAAAAAAATATGTACACTAAATCAACTTCAACTAAACCTACAACAACTACATAAAAGATCTAAATATAACTAACTAGCTGTTAACTAACTGTTAAATGCGTTAATTTCTACTGTTTACCCGAGACGTTTTTGTCGTGCCTCTTTGCGACCGTACGATAGCGGCAGCGTGAAACGTGTCACGATTCCTTCGGGGCCAAACACATTGGATGGTATATTATCCAGAGAATCGGACAAAGAACGCGAGTCCGATTGATCTTGTAAACTAAAAGTGTTACGTAATACGTATTGGTGTAATGGCAACAATTTCCAAAAAAAAAAGAAATGGCTATTTTTTCTAAGGGTGTGTGACTGATGGTGAATTATTAGATTGAGTGTAATGATTTGTAAACATAATTGCCGCAAATCAATTAAAATTTTAGATACTTTCATTCAAATAAAGTGAAGTGAAGTGATAAACAATGAATCAACAACGTATTTCGAGTTATTGTGTTTTCGTTTTCTTCTGCACATTTTAATACTCTAGTATGATTAAAAAACATTATCTAAGAAGAGTGCATGATATCTTCCTTTATGGTAAGATCTCTGAAATATGAATTTCGGTTTCACATGAAACAAGCACTCACTGAACGTTTTGTGAAATTTAAATAAATACAAGAATCTACTAAAAAATATAATATGAAAGGATAATAAAATGTTATGAAAATCGATTGTGTGTAAATTAAAGGTTTTTGTTATTTAAATTTAATTTTTTATAAGTATTTATTACTATATCTACATTTTAGTGTACGAAAAAAATGTGTAAATATTTTATTAACACATAGTATATATAATTATGCAATTATATTAAAAAAACAAATGGTGAAAAAAAGAAAAATTATATATATTACATAATTTGACCTAAAGTGAATTGACTTAGGTCAAATTCAGACTGATTAAAGTATGGATTGGCTTCTGAAAGAAACACACAATTAATATTGCATAATACGAAATCTGTTCAAAAAGTATTGCGAATTTAAATTCCCGCGGGTTACGTATGTATATGTAACAATTTTTCAATTTTTTTGTGGCGTTATGTTGGTACTCATGCCCCTCACTAACTCGTATGCTGACAAATTCGGCCACTTTGAATGTTCAGTTAATTTTTGATAGCTATTCTGCTTAGACGTGTTGTCAACATAAGTGCGGAACATAAGTACCAACATAACGCCACAAAAAAATTAAAAATCAAATATACGTAACCCGCGGGAATTCAAAATTCGTGATACTTTTAGAACAGACCTCGTATAAATATTTCATTTATACTTAGAGAATTTTGTTTAAAATATACAATACATAGTTTAAAATTAATGTATTGCTTTAAACCTAATATATCTAGGGACGGAGTTCATCGATTGGGCAAGTGAACCAGCCATCCATACGAATGGATGCATATCGAATTTAAAATGTATTTAAAATTAGTTGCAACATTTTTAAAATTAGTTGTAAAATTTGGTAAAATTACTTTGAAACCTAAAAGTAAGGAAGTTAAAAATCTTTCTATAACGATTATTTCGGAAGCATGCATCTAAAAATTACGCAAAACTTCAAAAATGTTAAAAAAAATCTAAGTATCGTATCGAAAGAATAGAATATAATTTATATTTTTCTGATTTGATCATCTAAAGAACAGTAAAATTCATAATTTTCCCAAATTTCGAATAATGTTATCGTTTATACTCGTACATCCAAATATTTTCACCATATACATTTGTGGCATTTAGAAACAAAATACTACCTATGCTCGATTCACGAATTAACAATTTTTAGTATCTGTGTAACATTATGACAATGACAATGCAAAATAGAATGCAACGCCCATATGATTATTGTACGATACATTAAATGAAATGAATTAAAATTAAACTAAATTACAGTAAATGAAGATTTCCATTAACAAAGCAACCATCGAACCCTTTTGCTTTACACTAAACATCGAGATCAAAAGAAAAAAAAGAATCACACTATGTAAATTTTAGAAAGAAAATATACATAATAAAAGCCATGAAACCTTGAAACGTGTTGTGACGACAAATGTAAATGCTTAATGGACTGATGGTGCATGCATGCAGACTTACCTCAAACTGAGATCGGGTGAGGCGCAGCGTACGGCGACACTTGGTATCTGAGGAACTAAGCGCATCGCACAAGCAACCTGATTGCGCCAAAGGCGCAAATAATAGTCTTTTTGACTCTCGGTGGGAATTTTTTTGGTGGGCGCTGAACTTCGCAAGAGAGAAGCGCGATTATCGCTAACAGGACTAAAATCAATGACAATAAAATACAATATTAAAATGCAAATTGGTCGGAAATTTAAAAAAAAAATCAAATGAAACCACTAGATTTCTCTTGAAATCCTTTCAAAAGCGGCCAAAACTCTAAGGATTCAGCTTATTGTAAATGTAGTAAAAAGTATAGCAGTTAAGTGAAGCTTACGTTGGATCGATAACGCTATACAAAGTTGTCACACGGGCATAGCAAATTGGCCATGCCTGCGCAACAGCCGACGGACATTGCTGCAGTATCCGTTGTCGTTCTAGAAAACCGCTTAAGCACACAGACCACGGATCGAATTGTTGCTGATGCTGCGAGCTACTAGCTTGTGACAAATTTAATGTTGATGTAGACGATTTCGACGAGTCTACTGGAAAGTTAGTATTATTAAGAAAATTGGAAAATATGGACAATCTGCAAAAGAACCTTCTGTATAGCCGGCAAGCCAAACGCCGCTGGTGCGTTCTGCTATCCATTGCAAATCAATCACATTGGCATTCAAAATCGCCGTCTTTTCCGCCTGCGGCAAATGCGGTAAGCATTTATCCAAAACCTTTAATACGATTAAACACAAAAGAAAATTACAATTCATATAAATTTACCGAAGAAAATATACTAATATCTTAAATTGAAATATATTAAAAGTATGAGAACTCACTTGAGGACAACACTTGTCAATTACATCGATCACAGGCGGCTCAGTTTCCGGAATGGCCAGTACCTTCATAAGATTCTTTACTTCTTTTAAAATCATAGCGGCCAATTTACGCAGGAAGGGTCGATAATTGCAAAGCAATACCAAAGCGAAACCTTCCACAAGGTGCAACGTGGTGGACAACGACACTTCGTTCTTCTTAGCTCCTGCGTCCGCCAGGTTTATGACGGTCGTTTGCGTTATGCTCGAAACGCCGCTCGAGGCAATACTCGAAGTACCGCTGGAATGTGTGTTGATGGTCTTCACGTTGGCGCTGGCACTGGATAGCAAGCTGGTCGTTGTGTCTTTGCCAATACTCGCTAGAGTAATGGTTGACACGCCCCCAGTCCCGGTTGCTGTGTTCGCCGCGTTTGCCGTCACTCCCGCAGAGACCGCTTTCGTTAGGTTCGCACTAACGCTGATTCCACCACCAGCACCGCCACCACTGATACCGGTGCTTCCGCCACCATTCGATCCATTGACGTTGATGGCACATCGCCATATATTTAAAAACACAAACAGCATTCGTGTGCAGTTCTCCAGCAATTGCGGATGGGTGTCGGTGACATCGCGCACCAGAAACTGTGTATAACCGTGCACGACATCCTGACGCCAATCCGGAAAATCAATCATCAACGTTTGCAACGACTGATGCGTTAGCATACGCAACTCTTCATCCATGTGGACGGTAAGGCGAGACAGCAGATCGACCAGCTCTTGCGGCGTCATGGTATCGGGTATGAGCCGTGGCACTGCCGCTACGCAAGTGCGGAAGAGATCTATGCGTGGCTTACGTTCGCCGGAAAGCATTTCATCGGGTTCTTTGTTCTGATTCTGCGTGTTGGTCATCATCAGCGGGCGGCCGTAATGCACATCTAGAGCACGCAGAATGTCCACAAAAACACGTCGAACATGAGGAAAGTACGTCGACATTCCTATACTGCGAGCCGTGTCATCGGTTAGCATTTTATTGATGTAAGTCTTTTTAACACGCAACGTATTGCCCGACGGTAGAACGGGCACCGTGCGTGGCATGGGCGGTTCACCGTCCTTCTGTTGCAGCGAGTCGGCGACAACGAGAAAAGCACGGAGACCGATACTCATGCGCTCCGGATTCAAAATCAACTGGAAAGAGAAATTGATTACTAAGCCTTCTATATTTTTTAAATGGACGGAGGAAAACCTTAATCGAACGACCCACACAGAGCAGATCATAAACTATTTCGCGCATAGCGAAATCAAGGCGCTCCTGCGCAATAAACTGTATTATCTTAACGAATATATTTAGGGGTGTGTCACGTGGTATAACCCCCTTAGAGCCCCTGCAAAAATAATTTACAGTAGTGTGAGAATTATAGACTTATAATTAATAGACTTTATTCTTTAATGAACTAACTCACTTTGGAAACAACGAATTCACTATACTCTGCAGGCGCGAATGTGTCGCCGAGTTGGATTCACATTTAATGCGTATCATATACACCCAGAGTAGACGATAAAGCGACTCCAAGGCCACTCGACTCATTTTTGCATCACGATTCTTCAGATTGCTCAAGCACATCGCCAAAAAATAATGCCAGTTTGATAGGAAGAAGGTCTTTTGAGAGACGCACAGCAAGCATGTGACCAGCGGGAAAAGAGCCAAACGATGTTTAGATTTCGTCGAAGCGTCCAACGTCTGTACGTACAGAAGCTCGACGAAATTTTTAACGCACGGCACATTAACTTCATTCTTAACAGCCTGCAAATAAAAAAATCCTTAACATTTTGCAATTGAAGAGATTATCAGAAGACTAACCGCAGCAACAGGAACCAAAATCTCAACAAAGAGACCTGCCAACGCATGCTTAATATCCTTGTCCTTTACCTCTAGAAAATACTGACCACACTCGTGCATAAACTGGAAGGAAGCCTCAAATTCTTCAATGGGCACCATCTGTAAAGAATTTTAACCCGGATTAATCAAATTGTGAATGGCTCGCGGAATGTCACGCGTATTGTACCTTTACACGAAAGAATTTCATGCCCATCAGCAGACTAATGATACTCTGGGTGGTATTGGGCGACGCTTCCTTTGTGCGTAATTCCTTCAATTCGTTCATGAAACGCTTTCGCACCGACGAGAAGCGACTCTGCGCCAGTACGCCAATCACTTCGGCATACAGATCAGCTATCATGTGTATATTATGTGCATTCGGATTGTTCTGCAGACCTTCTTTGTATTTAAAATGCTTGAAAGCCAAATTCTCAATGCTATGTATGAGATCCTCGTGGCCCGGGTGGAATGGCAATTGCTTAAGCACCTCAATGAGCACCAAACAAAATATAAATTCAACGGCAGTCTCACGACGTTGCAGCTGAAACTCCAAATCGTTAACGAGTGCTGCTGCTGCTGCCGCTGCTGCTGGAGTGGCGGCAGGCTTTGCGCCTGTCGATGACGTGGATGTGGATGTACCCGCTGGAGCATTACCACCACTCTTTTCCATGCGTTTAAGATCATTTTTTATTTCGACATCTGCCAACTGACGCCGCTGCCAGGCCAGCAACGTATGGAGCAGCGAAGGCAAACAGTGTTCGGCCACCGAACCAAGTGCGGACAGCAACTGATCAAACTGCTGATCCTCACCGCGTTGCAATAACTTCGGCAGATTCTTGTCGGCGCTCTCCAGCATTACTAGCTCTATCTTCTTCTCCGCCTGCACGACGAAATCGCCGAAGAGGTTCCGCATAACGATTTCACCCGGCCGCATAGCCATAGTCTCGTTGGCATTCGATTGCGAGGCCGCCGCCAATTCGTTGGAATGATACGGTATACTATTGATGATGGAGCTGCGCGAGTTAGTGCCCCACGGCAGCAGAGACTGCCGAGGTGGAACAGCAGCAACAACAGCGACAGCGACAGCAGCAGCCGCAGCCGCAGCGTTTGTGCTAGAAAATACGGTTGAGACACTTGTAGTGGTTGTTGTTGTTGTTTCAGTTGCTGCTGTTGCGGTAATGGCGGAGACGTCAGTTGATGTTGTGAAACTTGGGTTGTTGGTATTGGTTGTTTCTGTGCTATTGCCGCCGCTATCTGTTGCCGCTGGATCTATGCCCAATTCATGTAATGCAGCGTTTGCGGGCTGCGTCTCGTGTGAATTACTATAGTAATCTAGTTTGGTTTGATGGGAGCCTTCAGATTTGGATGCGTCGGGCGGCGGTACATTTGTTGGCGAATTTGTGAGACAAACGTTGTCGCAATCGCCAGTGCCGCCGTTCCTCGACGATTTTGATGTTGGGGAGGAGCACTCATTGGAATTCAAAGAGTTACGCTGTCCGCCTGCCAAATTGTTGTTACTGTTATTGTTACTGTTGTTGTTAGTGCTATCAATCGTCTGATTGTTGTTATCATTTGAAGACTGCTGCTGCTGCTGCTGTTGCTGCTGCTGTGGCTCCTGATAAACACCTTCTTCAAAAATTGTGTCTACTGCAGCTGTCGGACTGCCAGCTGTGGGTGTCGTCGAACCACATTGAGTTACGTTTGATGCGGCTACATTCTCACTGGCAGTTGCGTTTGGGTCTATGAAGGAAAGGGTAGGGAGAGAGTGAGAGTGAGAGTAAGAGAGGAGTGAAAAGCAGGAGACAAAGAGAAAGAGAAGAGTGATTAATCGTAGCACCAAATGTGACGCTTGATCGATGAATCATTAAGATTACTAATAATTCATGACTACCTCAAAATGGCCAAAGAAATAATAATTTTTATAGGTAAAAAAAAGCCGATAAACTTTATTCACTTCCTGAGAAATAATGTTAATGCTATCAAACCCTCTTTAGAGATGATTTTTGGCAAAATTTAGAAAACATTTATCCCTAACGAAGCACACTGAGGGTCTTTGAATTGTAACGGGGCTTCTTGTTTAATTTGAAAGCAAAATCATTAAATTTAGAATAATAAAAAATAGTTTTCATGCAATACTTAGTACATATTTATTTAAAATTTGAATTATAACTCATAACTAGAACAGTTTTAATTTAATTTTTTCTTTAGCTTTTTTTTGCAAATTATCTTAAGAAGTAGATTCAGATAATATTGGCTATTACTTAATTAAAATGCTAAGACTTAACTTTTAACTTTTAACTTTATCCAATAACTACATCGCCTTTACTCTTTATCATTTCACTTAATCACTAAAAGTTCTTTGAACTCTTGAAAAAGGAAAATATTTACTATTTGTTTTTTTTTCAAGTGTGCATTAAAAATGTGTTTTCCCAGAAATTAATCAATAAAATTTTGTTTCAAGCTCAAGTGCTGTTGTCATTTTTTTTTTCATTGTCAGAGTCATTCTTTGGGGCAATTTTGTTTTTTATACATATGAACCAAGCATAAACCAAGTCTTAAATTACGGCTAAGAGCTTGAGAGGCTTCCTCGACCGCGTGGAATCGGTCGGAATGGGTGTAATTGTCAATTTGATGTTATGACAGGGTCAAGTTTAAGTTGACGAGTTAGGAAGAAGGGTTGTTGGCTGGATATTGATCTTAAGTTTCCGTGTTTTTGCGAAATTGTAATGGCTTGATTATGTGCGTGATAACTATTAAGACTATAATAAAAGTTTTAAAAAAACTATTAACTATAATTAAAGTTAATGTTATTATCTAATCCAAAGGAATATAATAAAAGGACACAATTCATTTGAAGGGTGTATGTGTTTATAAGACACGGAAGCGGCGAAAGCCGGTGATATGGCTAATTCAATTATTCTTTAGTATATTGAATAAGTTTCACTAAACGATGTCTTTCGAATGATTCCGCTTGAAGGATGAAAAAGTGACTGTCATTTTTTTGCTTCTGTTCTACAAGTTTTTTTACATGCAAAGCAACAATTTTCAAAGTGTGCGACGTCGCGACTTATTTAATTAATTATTTATTTCCAAATATGTATATTTAAATTTTTGTAATATATTATTTCTTTCAAATATAAATGTTGAAACGTTTAAATGTTAAAAAAAGCCATTTACGTTGTATTACAATGCAATATAGATTTTTTTGGAATATTTTAATTGGAATGTTTGATATTACATTATGTATTATGTTTTCTCATATTACTCACAATTACTTCTAGTTATTTGACCAGAATTATTAAATGTAAAAACGCTTTAAAAACCATCTTATTTCAGCACACAAATCGTGACGCATATAAACAAACCTTGTAATTTCTTTGGAGTCCATTGAAAATTCCATAACATTAAAAAATAGCAGCTGCATAAATTTTTACTAAACACAACACTCTAATTAGAAATAATAATTATATATTCTTTGTAGTCACATACATAAGTCTTTCTAAAATTTGAGCATTTTCGTATAAAATCCAAAAATTGATATTGTTCATAAATTGAATATTGATAATAGTAAATTTTTAACGGCGATTAAAAAACCGATGATATTTAAACGACGATATAATAAAGCAAAAAGATGTTGTTGTGACTGCCAAAAACTCAAAAAAATGTCAATTTCAATTGATTTCACGTAACACGTACATTACTTGGCGAAAACTTCAAAACTAAAATAAACAGATTCACGTTTGATACAATCATCATTAGCCAACAATGGCTACAAACTTATTGTTATTGTTGTTTTTTTTTTGTGATTGTTTTTGTTTTTGTTATTATATTTTAATGACGCGCGTGTGTGGCGTGTTTTTTTATGACGGGGCGGGTGCGCACACAAGAACTGCACAGAAATTAAAAATGAAATAAGCTTGATTTCTCATTCCTCATTCTTCTAAAGAAGGAACGAAAGTAGTTAGAGGAGGAGAAGTGAGATGATGGACGAACGTAGCGGCATTTCAAAGACGAACAATAGCAACAACGAGTGCATTGAGTAAGACTAAGTGCTAATTAAAACGCTCCCACTCTCCCACTACCGTCACTGCCAGCCACCGATCAAAAGAGCACACTCTAGCTTCTAGCTTGATCTGATGCAATTACACTGACTGACGCACACACACACACACACACTGACAGCGGAGCAGCCAAGCACACTCACTCAACGGAAAGGAAAGGAAATGAAAATAAACTAAAACACAAGAAACGGAAAACACATTTTCGTATATGTAAAATGTTTCGACACAAAAATTTCGAATGCAGTCAAAAAGCTTTCTTTCTCTCACTAAATATAGTCTCTGTCTCTCTCTCTCTCTCTCTAATTCGTTAAATTCTAATCTATGAAAAGTCAAAAAGCACCGGGTCAGAGCACCACAAAAAATAGTTAGGTAATAAAAATAATATATTGCATGACTGTTCTGCTTCTCTTTGGGTTTTTCGAAATTTATTATCTATCGTTAGTGTATTGCTCACACTATATTGACCACAACAACAACGACTAATCATACACTCCGGCCACAACCTCGAAACCTCTGACCATGTGTTCACGAAACGAACCAAATAGAACCACATTGAAAATAAATAAAATCGAATCAAATCAAATGAAGTGAATTTAATTATAAAACAACGACAGCAATAGCAACGACAGCAATAGCAACAACAGCACTAACAATAAATGCACTATTATAAGCAATAAACTGTAAAGAATTTGTGGCTGATTCAACTACTTGAATTTACTAATGATGATAATAATGATATAATAATGAATAAAAAAGAATTCAAATCTGGTTACTGAATCTTATTCTCCATCCGATCAGCTTTTGATATTCTAACCTCAAAAATTCATATCCCCGTTTTTTTCCAAAGCCCATCAGGGTATACAGTTTGATTTATGATTTCAATAATTCAGCCAAATTTTGTGGCCCAGTGTAATTTTTGTATTTCTATCTTTTACCTATTGAGAAATCTGTTTCATAAATTAAAAGGCGTTGCCACATATGCTTTCGACAGCCACAACTTGATTCGAAATAAAAGCACTGCAGTCAACGCAAAAATGTTGCTATGTACATATGTATGTATGTCTTAAACTGCTTTCAAGAGGTCGTTTGCAGTTCTCTAATATAAGCCTACCACAAAAATATTTTATAATTTTTTTTTAAATCAGCAATATGAAAACATCTGATAAATTTATTTTAAATTTGAAATAAAAACAAGTAATAGCGTTATCTTCGGCCTGGCCGAAGCTCATATACCCTACACCCGCATCTGTCGAAGTAATAAAAAGTGGGCGGGTGACACCTACTTTTATTTAATTTACAGGGAGCAAATTTTGATCTATTATCTCATCTACAACACGGCTTTTCCTACCAAAAACCTCATTATATGGCATAGTATATAAGTGGGTGTGTCACGCTCATTTTTAAGAATATATTTTAGTCTAAGATAGTGGACTCGGAAATAAAACTTTAGCTGAAAATTCGGTCTACAAGCCACGAAATTGAACTAAAAGCACGAATGAGTGCATATTTTCTATTAAAAGTAGGCGTGTCACTGGTCCGATTTTCCCCATTTTCAATACCAAACAGCGTAGGATAACAAAGAATATTCATCCGAAATTTCATGACGATACCTCTATCGTTCTCCTGTAATCGTGATTTCCACAGACGGACGGACAGACAGACAGACGGACGGACATGGCTAAATCGAATCAGGAGGTGATTCTGAGCCAGAATATTTATACTTTTCTATACCTGCCACGCCTCCTTTAATGCGTTACAAACGGAAGAAAAAAGTGAATATACTAATCCATCCCTATACTAATACCCTCATCCCTTCGGGTGTAGGGTATAAAAACCACAAATTATGTTCATTATTATAATTATAATGCGTGTATATATTCTATCCGCACTACAAAGGCATAAACATTCACAACCAGGACGACGATGGCAACAATCAAGAATAACGAAATGACAAAAGGCTGCAAAACACAACCGTAAAGTGTTACACGAACTGATCATTATCTGCTTCTTGTACGGCATTATTGCAACCGGTCCAAGTAAAGTCAATAATTCTTTGAAATTGTGAGGAATATAAGTTTAGAATTTTCTATTTTCGATTGCGTCTCTCTCTCTCTCTCATTGATCCTCAAACTTTTGTTAGTGTAAATATTTTCTTATTGCTCTTGTCCTGCTTTGGATTGTACGGTCAATATTGTTTTGTAATTAAACATATCGAATCATAGCGAATCATTTTCCACATTCGTTGAGGTACCTTTAGTGAGGTATCGTGAGAAATTAAATTTTTCTTGGTACGATTGTGATTACCATAGCGAGTCGCAACAGTTTTAAGAATTGATTAAAATGATTATATTGCGTGCGAATCGTATAATGCCAATGAACGTGTATGGCTTTACTACAATGTCATTTATGACTTTTCTTTCAGTAAGTACGAAAGAGTGTAATTTATATACATATATTATATTTAGTATATTTATAATATATAATTATAATTATAATAAATATTTAATAATTAGAACATATAAGTGGGAAAATCAATTGAGGGGTTTTCTGATGGTTGGGCCTTTAGAACATAACTATGTATACATGTATAAATGCATATATATTCATACTTAATTTATTTTTTAGATTGCGAACTAAAGTGGATCATACTTTCTGATGCTTAAGACTGTTAATAAAATGTGAAAAAAACGCATGGGAATCTTTTTAAGCGGGCATCAAAAAGATATAGTAAAAGATTGAAAATTTTGCATGTAGTTTTAATATTCATTTAATGAATGCGCATAAAAAAGTTGCACAAAAACTGCTAAAAAAGAAATAGTAAGAATAAAATACACCTGAAACCTTCAAGCCTTAACCATTACATATTTATTATTTAAAGAAGCATTATTCAAGAAAACTTCAATTCACTTCTGCTACCGACGACTCTTTTAAGATCTAACGATTTTCTTATCTCTATATCGATAGCTTTACCTCTCCTAGAGCTTTCTGATTTGTTGACAGGGAGAAAAGGACCATCAAAAACAATCTCAAATGTATCTTTATCATCTATAAACACGTGATCTAACGGTCATTTATTGACGTGATAACTATGTTCAAATTTATTGGATTTATTTGACTTTCAACAACCTTGACCTCATCTAAAACTAGATAATATTCTACTCACTTTTGATATTAAATATTTTAGTTTTAACTTTTACTAAAAGGTCCACACTGACGCAATTATTCGAATTTTTTTAACGAAACTAAATGAATGGCTGATGTTAAACGACTGCAAATTATGTTGCTGAGTCAAGTGCAGCAATCCACTTTAGCACAATCTGCAATTATTGCTGTACTCTTTACAATACCAAATAAATAACTAAGACAACTAAGAGTATGTAAAAAACATTTGGAATGAAATAAATGAAAATGTCAAGGAAGCTATGTCGCAAGAATACGAGAAAGAGAAGCTTTGAAGGGGTAAAATCAGTCACTTAGTTCTTGTATTCGTCGTAGATTCCTTTGTGGCCACCTTCTCTTTCTCTGCCATTAGATTCGCCAATTGATATTATCCATCAATGTCATTGTCAAGGTTTTTAAGTTACGTTGCTTTGGTTTGCTCTATATGTACACACATGGTTAAGTTCTATTTTTCATTGGACCCCAGGGTAAGTACGCTCACCAGCCGTCAAAACAAACCGAATTTTTTGCAATTTTGGTCAATTTTTCCATTGAAGATAAAATTTTTAAAATAATAAAGAAATTTAAAAAAATTTTTTTTTTAATTTATTGTAAGCTTTTCTTAACATTTTTTACCTGTAGAAGCAGAATTCGGCATTCTACCAGATAGATAGATCGATTGAGATAAAGCACTCACTTTAGGAAAAAAATTTTAGGTGCACATTTTTAAATAATTGTGTATATGATTTTACTACGATACTCGTACATTAATGTATGTATATAAAAATTATATAAATATTTTTACATAATTGTGTATATGATTTTACTGCATTAATTTATATAAACCGGCTTGATAATAATTTCCATCCACTTAATGAAAATGTATTAATGCCTTTGTTCGGCACACATAATAGGTTGATGTCTATTATAAGTAGCATAATTATGCATTTCGCATACTCTCTGTTGTAAAAATTTCATTGAACAACAGGCCAAGCACCTCCTGAACCGGAAAATATCGATATCTAGTGCACAGTCGAAATCCAAAAAAATATTTAAGACGAATGAAATCGCATAAATACATACTACGATAAAGTTGAATTGAGGTCAGTCCATTCACAAAGCCTACCATCTATCGCGACTTTTTTAGCAAGAAGGGAACGACTCCGACTTCATCTACTGAAGAAACAGAAACTACATTTTCACTTAAGAATGGCAAAAACTCTCCACTATTAACGCGAAATATTGAATTAATGACTGGACTGAAAACCAGTGACGAAAACCGATGGGAATAAATTTTATGTGAGCTTTTTCCACCTACCCATTGTTTCTTGCACTAACAGCAATTCATCATTGTAGTGCTCGATATTTTCCATCTGTTCCAATAAGCCTCACTTTCCAATTTTCAAAATACTTTTATCGCCTTTTCGAGCATCCAGCACATAGATAGTCTCTGATACGGTCTATAGATTTCTTTTCATTCACAAAAAATATTCAGTTCATTTCCTGAGAATTACTTTCGAACGCAGCCATCTTTACTTTCTTGCATTTTGACGTTCACCTGCTACTTCAATGGGATTGTCATAATCGATGTTTGCGTTTTTTACTCTTTTTATTTATGTCAATTACTATCACAACAAAACCGCTAAAGAAAACAGAATAACAAACTACGAACAAAAACAACTAGCATCGGCATTTGCAGGAACCAAAACAGATGCTTCTGTATTTTTGAATTTGTGCAATAGAACTTTCAGGCCAGATTTCTGATTAATAAACGTCAGCAAACGAAACGTTTATCTTTAATTCTGCTTTGTTTTGTTGTTGTTCGTAAACTAGCAAAAACAAGAAAATTAACTGCCTCTTCATATTCTCTGCATTCTTTTTACGACCCACTACAAAAAATAACAACATAGTTATTCTTCCGTCACATTAGTTATTCTTCGTAAATAAGTTACCATATGTTAGGAAACGTCAGAACAATGGTGAAAATTATGGTAGTGATGTAAGCTGCGTTATAAACCTAACTACTATCCAAAGATTCTCCTACAAATGCCCTAAAACAACAAATTGGCATAAAGTAGATTTCGTATATGTAAAGTGCCCTAAAAGTATTTTCAAAATTGAAAACCAATATTTAAATAATGTTTTAGTCTCTGAGGCTTCATTTCCTTTAGGGACAGCTCTGTGTCATTTACGTGGCATTTTACTTTTATTTAACACATCCAGAAATAATAAATTTAATTTCCTTTTGAAAGAATTTTATTCAATGTAGCAGACTATTGGATTTAGATAGATAAAAATAGCTACAGAGAGCAGTTTACAATTATTCATAGAACGACACATTTCGTTTAACAAGCAGATCCATTTGGCACGACCTTCTCTGTAAAAAGTAGTGTAAGGAACACTATAGAGTCATATATGTATAATAGTTTATAGGTTTTTTTTTAATATTAATAGTTTTTAGTAACTACTAATTTTGGGAAACTAATTTACTCGTCGAATGCTTTCGGAATTACTAAAAACTACTGGATGGTTGAATAATTCGTTTATTTTAGCTTTTACTAATTTTAGTAAAACTTCCCAACACTAGTAAAAACAGAATTGTATGGTGATGACTTTTCTACACGGTTGTTTCTGTATTCTATACCAAATACATATTCTAATAGGCTGTGATTGGTATCGTACTAGGAATGAAATAGTGTTTGGTATTTAGTAATTAGTATTTTATACCAACTACAAATTTCTGTCTTGACTTTTGTATTAATCGATATATTTTGAGTACTACCAAGTACTACGTTCTTCTTTGAAATAATATCTTACATTATTAATTACTTTATAATTCCAATTGAATGCGAGTACCTTATCAGTTATAATTAATGAATTCATTATGAATAAAGCTAATTAAATCTAAAGCTAAAGAAGCTAAAATAAAGCTAAAGTTTTATGAATTCATTATTGAATAAAGCTATTAAGTTGTAATAATGGAAGTTCCCATTCATCCGCTTACTAATGACCCAACAGCCGCCTGGAAAGAAATCTCGAAAACACAGCGGGTTATTAAAGTTACACTGAAGCCGCCACAAACGAAAGTTGCCATTAATAAAGCCCGCGTTGTTTGCATGAGCGATACGCACTCCTTGACACAGTACATAAAGTTTAATATACCCGATGGCGATATCTTTATACATGCAGGTGACTTCAGCAAATGCGGCCAATTAGAAGAAGTGTTAGATTTCAACAACTGGCTCGGTTTGCTGCCACACAAGCACAAGATCGTCATAGCTGGTAACCATGAGTTGAGTTTCGACAGAAGCTTTACACATCCTTTTCAAACACACAGTAATTCGGAGCGGTAAGTTCTCTTGTTTGCTTCATGCTTAATGAGGAAATTTATAACATTTTTTGCTGATACTTTAGAACCAAACATAGTCATAGTGCTTCAATACTAGATGGCTTACCCACTCTGGGCAATGACAAAGAACAAATGCAGCGCGCAGTGCAGACCGAAAACATACGAAATGTCCTCACCAATTGCACCTACCTAGAGGACGAAATAATAGAAATATATGGCTTGAAAATCTACGGCTCTCCCTGGCAACCAGAGTTCTGCAATTGGGCTTTCAATGTTCCACGTGGTAAGGAGTGCCTTAAAAAGTGGCAGCTCATTCCAGCTGGCATAGACATTTTAGTTACACACACGCCGCCTGTTGGCCATGGTGATCTGTGTTGTTCCGGCGTAAGGGCCGGTTGTGTAGAACTTTTAACCACTGTGCAGCAACGTGTCAAGCCCAAATACCATGTGTTCGGCCATGTGCATGAGGGCTATGGGATAACTTCGGATGGTTCTGTAATCTATGTGAATGCATCTACTTGTGATATAAACTATTTGCCAAAAAACCAACCCATGGTATTTGATATTTCTTTACCAACAAGTGTCCGGAAGGCAGATTGATCACTCAATTCCATGAAATAAATTCATTAAAAAAATTTTATGGTGTACTCTTATAATCGAATGTATAGTTGCGATACGTAATAGGTTTATATTATTTTATTGTTTATTTAGTAAATTTCTTTGTTTTTGTGGTATTTCTCTTTCTACTATATGATATAATATTTATATAATTTATTATCTTGTTAATCTTTAACAATTAATTACTATTAAGTTTCATCTGTTAATTCAGGATATAAATATTCTGAAAACAAAAAAATAAACCTTTTTCAAACACTGAACTGTTTTAAATATTTTTTTAACATTTAATACAAATATATTACGAAAGTAATTAATACACAAGTGATATTAATATTTATTAAACTATTAATAAATTTAATTATGAGCCGAAAGTTATTGCATATTAAACTTGCAAGCGACTCAATTCCTTAATATTTCATTTATATTAATTCTGGAAGGAACGGATTTTAATAGAGTAAATTACTGTACCTTTTAGCAGAAATGCCATTAGAAAGCCTGATATTCCGTTCTTGTTTTATTTTATTTTGTACTTATTTATTTTATATAATCGTTGCTATTCAAAATTCGTATTTTATTTTGTTCTATTTTATATCGGTAGTACTTAGTATAAGATGCCGGAAACTATTTGAATCCAATACAGGTAACTGCTAACCCGGGTAAAAACGGCAAACTCTTTTTTGGAGTTTTTTTTAGTACCATGAGATAATATTCCAACTAGCTCACCAGTTGACTCCAAAACTAACGGTGCACCTGAATCTCCACGATAAGGAGACGGGAAATTTGAACCGATGGGAGTGCATATTTCTGCCTTTAAAACATTCACAGATCGACATTTTACTATACTTAAAATCTGTAAACGTCCATATTGCAAATCTTTGAAATAATGTCCGCTCATTGCCGTAAAGCCCCATCCACAGGTTGTGGCATAGGCATTTTTATAATCGGGCTGAAAAAACTTAAGTTTGGGAATAGGAACGACTGCAATATTTGAATTCAGAATGGTTTGTGGAATTCTTATCAGAGCGATATCATTGTAGTTAGCACTCGATTTATACTTTGGATGAAAGATTATGTTGGAGATGGGCACGTCGTACATTACGCCCACTCTGTTTATAGAGATCGAGCCCAGGTACACCTGAAGCGATATCGCGCTGTAATGAAAAAAAAATAAGTTACGGTTTCATCAAACAAACGGACTTACTCGTAAACACAATGAGCTGCTGTCAACAGCCACTTAGCGCCGATGAGAGCTGCCCCACACAGATATTTCGCATCCTTTGTTTCTACATCCATTCTTACAGCGTAGGGAAACTGACCGTCCACCGCGTCACGCCCTCTGATAATACGGCCGAAAGTTTCCGATTTATTTGCGCAATCAAAGGTGCTGAGACAATTTGCGAATAAAATGATGAAGGCAAAAAGTCGCATTTTTACATTAATTGGTTGAACCACTGAAATCAATGAAAATATCAATGAAATTATTTCTTTACATGCCGGCGGAGAAGAAAATATTTTAAAATAAGGTCTTCTAATTTTCTAAATTTCTTTGTTCTTATTTTCTTGGAACAGGCCCGATAATAACAAATGCCAGACTAATAAAGATTGAAACTTATAAATTAATCGAAGAAAAACGCGATTCTGACAAATATTAGACGATAAACAAAGAAAAAGACGATAAACGGTTAAAAAATGTAAAACTTCGGGTCGCCCCGTTTCTTTAAGAAATAAAGATAATTTATTCCTCTCCCAAAATCTAGGCGACTTACAAAAATTACTTACATATTTTACGTATGGATGGATTTATATAGGCCTTTGATCAGTAGATCCAACTTACATATACATATGTATATGTTAATAAGTTTAAAATCAATATGTATGTGTTTTCACTAGTATTAGATAGTTACGTGTAAGATAGTTATTGGTTAGTTTGTTTCGTTACCAAGCAGCTGCATAAATATATGACATAATTACACAAACAGGTAATTAAAAATTAAAGGTAGTTAAAAAGGGCTCTTGATCAAGATGGAGTCAAGGTCGGGGCTTAGGCGGATGATGTGATAATCAGGCCCGTTACCAGGCCTACGACCAAATGGGGCCTACGACCTGATATTGTAGTCCTGAAGTTGGCGCAGAAATTTTCCCAACTCCCTCGAATCTAACAAGATCACTTAGGCTTCCTAAGCTTGCGATGATCTTCCAATCGGAGATATCTAGAGGCCTGCAGGTTTTTGAAGAACATTAACCTGAGATCAAGAAAGGTTGCTATATTCTCAGACAGTCAAGCTGCCATCAGGGCTTTAGGTGACATGGTGATCACCTCCAGCCTGGTCCAGCAATGCATTGACGAATTACTCGAAAATAGAAAAAGGCAAACTTTTTTTTCATTGTTTCATTCACTCATTTCAAATGACCGCAGAAATTTTATTTCATTTTTGAAACAACAATGAAAAAAAAATTTTAAGTATTGTTTTATCGAAATTTTAAATAAATTCCGTTTGGGGCCAAATGGTCCACAAATTTTCATTGTTTCATTGTTTTCATTGTTTCATTGTTTCAAATGAACGCAGAAATGAAATGAAATTTCTGCGTTCATTTAAAAAATGGGCCAAATGGTCCACAAATTTTTATTGTTTCATTGTTTCCTTGTTTTAAATGAGCGCAGAAATTTCATTTTCATTTCATTTCATTTCTGCGTTCATTTGAAACAATAAAACAATGAAAATTTGTGGACCATTTGGCCCCAAACGGAATTTATTTAAAATTTCGATAAAACAATTATTAAAATTTTTTTTTTTTAATTTTTTAAAATGTATACCGTCTTCTCAAAATGAAATTGATGTTCGTATGTCCGCAAAAAACTCGCAAAATGCTCAACGGATTTTAAGAATTTTTTTGTTATTTTAAATTGCCTATTAAATTTGCAAGCGACTCAACTGCTCAATATTTTATTTATGTATATGTACATATTCATTCTGGAAGGAACAGATTTGTAATAGAGTAGAATTCTCTTCACCTTTTGGCAGCAATGCCATAAGAAAGAACGGTATTTTTCCAAGATATAATTCAATTTCTATATTGTCATTTGAGCATCAAAGAAAACTTCGTCGTTTATCGTCATCACAGCCTGTCCGCCCATTTTTTGAGAAAGGACACAAACTTTTGCCTTCAAAAACAATATTTTATTGCAATTAGTTAATAATTTTTTATTGTTTGCAAAAATGGTAAGTATAAAGAAGTAATAAAAAAAAGAATAAAAATAAATGGTCCTAAAGTTAAAGTTTTCAAAAATTGAACTAAAACTAAATTTAACAAAAACACAAAATTATATTTAAGAAAAATGTGTTAAAACGATTAAAACTGAGTTTGACATTTTTTTTTTTTTGCAGCGTGAGGTCATCTCCATTCAAATCGGTCAGGGCGGCATACAGATTGGCAACTCCTGTTGGGAGCTGTACCTGCTGGAGCATGGTATTAACGCTGATGGTTCACAAAAGACTCAAGAGGAACTGATTGCCAGCAATTGCAGTGCAGCTGTTAACGGCCCCGACTCGAAATTAACCAATGATGCTCGTACCTTTTTCTCAGAAACGGATTCCGGTAAACGCGTACCACGCTCCATATTTATCGATCTCGAACCGACTGTCATCGATGATGTACGTAACGGGTCGCTACGTAGCCTTTATCACCCCGAACAGTTGATTTCGGGTAAAGAGGATGCGGCCAATAACTATGCCCGCGGTCACTATTCCATCGGCAAGGAGATAATCGACAATGTAACAACACGCATTCAAAAGATGACCGAACAGTGCGAGAGCTTGCAAGGTTTTCTGATATTCCACAGTCTAGGTGGCGGCACTGGCTCTGGCTTTACATCGCTGCTCATGGAACGCCTAAGCACGGACTACAGCAAGAAGAGTAAGCTTGATTTTGCCGTTTACCCGTCACCCAGAGTGTCGACGGCTGTCGTGGAGCCTTACAATGCCCTTCTGACCACACACTCCACCCTGGAGCATTCGGACTGCGTGTTCATTGTGGACAACGAGGCCATTTATGAAATCTGCAAAAATAGCCTGCACGTTGATCGTCCAGACTATCGCAATCTGAATCGTCTGATAGCACAGATTGTATCGTCAACAACTGCTTCGTTGCGTTTTAGTGGCTCCATGAATGTCGATCTTAATGAATTCCAGACAAATCTTGTGCCCTTTCCGCGTATCCACTTTCCACTTGTAGCCTACGCGCCGCTGGTTTCCGCAGCACGCGCCTCCCATGAACAACATGCCATCACAACAATCACAAATGCGTGCTTCGAGTCGGGCAACATGATGGTGAAGTGCGATCCACGTGCCGGCAAATACATGGCTTGCTGCTTGCTGTATCGAGGTGATGTAGTACCCAAAGACGTTAACGCCGCCGTCTCGGCCATCAAGTCCAAACAGCACATCCAGTTCGTGGACTGGTGCCCGACAGGTTTCAAAATTGGTATTAACTATGAAAAGCCTGGCTTTGTGCCGGATGGTGACTTGGCGCAGAGCTCGCGTGCCGTCTGTATGCTGTCGAACACGACGGCCATAGCCGTCGCCTTTAACAATCTCTCATATAAATTCGATCTGATGTACAAGAAACGAGCATTTGTCCATTGGTACGTCGGCGAAGGAATGGAGGAGGGTGAGTTCTCGGAAGCTCGCGAAGATCTAGCCGCTCTGGAAAGGGATTTTGAAGAGGTGGGCACCGATGATCAAGAACAGTATACAGAAGGTGCCGATTTTGAATATTAATAGGAAATAAGAAAAAATATGTATTGGCGGAAAGAAAAATGAAATTGTTTTAAAAAATATTTCGCAATATTTGAATATTATTATGTTTAAATAAATTATGCAAGTTGCAGCAGAAAATTTAAAAAATTGTATATTCAAATAAAACAGTAAACAAGAAACTCTTGGTGTCTTCATAAATCTACCAAGAGTATAATTTTTTTAAACGGCTAATTAATCGTATGCAAAAACTTCGAAAAATTAAAAACATTAATAATTTTAATGCCAATTTAAGTAAAAATCAAATCATTTAGTTGTCATTAATTACTTTTAAAGTCGGTTGAAACATAATAGAGCCGTTTCTCTAAATCGTTTCTCTAAATCGTTTCTATAAAGCTCAGCAGAAAGTAACTAATGCTTTTGTAATAAAATGAAATTAATCAAATTTGGCACTTAATAATAAATTTTATTTAGTTTTCGCTAATTGATGCTGTCTGTTACTTACAATTATTATTCAGCTTTTTGTTTAGATTTGTTACACCAAGCAATTTTCTTTTCTTTTTTGTTTGTGGTATCGCTAATTTTATATTACAATCTATGAACAATGACAGTTGGTAATTTTTTTTAAATTAATATTTGAATCCTTGCCCTTTAAATCATTTGCCATTCTCGATTTGTGAATTATTTAGAACGAAAGAAAAATGGATTGTATGTTTTTGGCTAATATTATTACTTATTTATATTTTTGCATTGAATTCATCATCAACATTAATAATATCACTTTAATTTAAAAATGAAAATTCTTATAAGGTTGCTTCGAAAAGTATTTGCCTTCCATTTGCCTTTGCTAAGATGGTTTTTTTTAAAATGGAATCTTTCATCTGCAACTTTTGAAAATACATATATTACCAAGCTTGTAGCTTTATTTAAAACTCTAAAGCGAGCGAGCAAAACAGAAATTAAGTTGATTGAAAAGAAATTATCAAAAGTAAGTAAATTTTTTTTAAATTATAATAAAAATATTATAAGTTTGTATATATAATAGTAGGTAGTATATTGTATATAGTAACAAATGGCAAACTTAATATGGAACATTTGAAAATAGATAAGAGACACTTTCGCCATTGTGTGTTCTTCTAACAGCCTCGGCGAACATCATCGACACATCAATACACTGTTAAAAAAGATAACACAGAAAGGAAAATGAAAAGAAATAACAACTAACATGATAATGTTTAAACATCAAGCTTACTTGTATTTTAGGACAGTCTCGCATATGACCATCCTGTGGTATAGTATTTGTAACTACAACAGCTTCGAAACAGGCATTGTTTATGCGCGAAATAGCCGGACCTGAGAAAATGCCGTGTGTCAAAATGGCATAAACCTGAAAGAAAAAAAAAAAAAAAACAAAAGAATGTATTATTATCTCAATGCTTTTGCTTCTCACTATAGTTAAAAACCTTGGTGGCACCGGCCTCTACGAGCCGATCGGCTGCGTGTACAATTGTTCCACAAGTGTCTGCCATGTCGTCAACCAGAATAGCGATTTTATCCTTAACATCGCCGACCAACACCATCGAGGCGACTTCATTTGCCTTTTTTCGCTCCTTGTGGATTAAGGCGAACTCTACATTAAGGCGATCAGCAATCGATGTAACGCTAATTAAGGAAAAAAAAGCATTCAAATAATACAATCTTTAGTGCATAAAAATATTAATTGCATAAATATAAAAATGTTTACACAACTATATAATAACTGGATAGGAACGAAGAGACAATATCTCAACTAAAGTCAAGCATATATGTATATATTAAAATCCAGAAATTACTTATACTAAAAAGGAAAGATAATACCGTCGAAATTAATCAAAATTTCACGAGCCTTCTTGGTATCTCTTATAGACTGAAAAGCCCTGGTTAGCCTGAGAATCTCGTCCCGAATAGGAACTTGCCTATCTCGTTCTCGAATCTCGTCTTCTTGAATTCAAAACGATATCAATAACGAGATACGTATTTCTCGTCTCGTGCGCATAACTGGACGCATAGCCGAGACCAAAAATTTGGCGTTTGGGCCAACAACTAATTACTTACCGCTTTGCGCCACCGGCATCTGGAGAAACAATAATTGAATTCTTCCATTCTGGAATGTTCTCTTTGATCCACTTGAGTACCGCTGGCTCGGCATACAAATTATCCACTGGAATATCGAAGAAACCCTGAAATTTGAAACAAATCACAGATAACATTTTCAACAAAATCAAAAATCCGAAATCTAAAAATTATTTATGTCATATTTCGAATTTGAATATAAAAAAAAAATATACACATTTTTCCGTCCTTTAAAAATCCTATTCATTTTAGTTTTGAAATATATTTGGATATACATATTTTCTAGCTTTGGATTCTCATTTTCATTAAAAATTTCTGCCCTCTCAAAACAAACGAAATGCCGAAAAATTTGTCAAACGACGAAATAAACGAGGTCAAGCGATGGCTAACCGATCAACAAATTAATCCCAATAAAATACATCGGGAGTTCTCGGACTGTGTCGCGGTCGCCCAGCTGCTGAAGAAGTACTATCCCAAAATGGTTGATCTGCACAATTATCCGCCGCGCAACAATACGCTGCTGAAGCTCAACAACTGGGAAACGCTGAACAGCAAGGTACTGATTCGTCTGGGCTTACATGTCAGCAAGAGCATGATGGAGAAGCTCGCCAAGGGAGCGCCTGGAGCGATCGAGTCTCTGCTCTGTGACATTATGCTTATGGAGAAGTGCGGACGACCCAAGGAGGACAGAAACGAAAACTATCAGGAACAAATTTGGACCGAAAACGATGAGGTGATGACAGTCACGATTAACAAGAAAATTGGCGACGCAATTGTTCAGATGCCGCAGAAGATGATCCTCTATTCAATCTACGAGCAGAGCATACGCGATAGCAGCACCAAGGATATACTGCTGAGCTCGGCACACCAGAAGATCTCCCATCTGGAGAACGTTCTGCGACTCAAGAACGAGCGCATCGAAGAGCTGTGCACCCAGCTGGCCAAGTTATCGGTGAGAAGCTTATTAAAACAACATAATCTAGAAAACGCCAGTCCGAACTCGGGCACAACCATGGATCACATCGAAAATGAATGCAGCAAGAGTATTAATTTTTGATTTGGTTTCTTTCTCTCATTTCGTTTGATTGACAAATTTTATTCCCATTAAAAAATTAAATAACTTGATTTAATAATAATAATACTCTGCTGTTTTCTTTTCCAACTTTAATAAAATACCACTTTCTTTTAGCCCAGCGGCACTCCCAAGAGGAAGGATAGTTTGATAGTCTCCAAAGTGGGACATTGTGGTATATGAACGATTTGACGGGGCAGCATTAAATTCTGCATGACGGACAACAAAAAATCGAAATTCAAAATGTACCTTTTATTACTGTTTACTATTTAAGTAATTATTTAAAAATTTAATGTAATTTGAAACAAAATAAAATGTAAAATTTTAAATGAGAATAAATTCTGTTATTGAAAAAAAACTGAAGAAGTTAGAATTGAATAGGATAGATTTATGCGAGGTCATATTTTCCATATCGATCGAAAGGGGCATTTTTACCTGAATTTGCGATGCATGTAAATCCATAGTTATAATGTGATCAGCACCAGCCACAGACAACATGTTGGCAACTAATTTCGCCGAAATTGGAGCCCGACTCTATGAAGAGAAAATGAAAATTATAATTTAATTAGTTGCGGTGAGAAGACGAAAATTTCAAGGATAAATTAAATTACAAGTATATATTTATAATCACTTGGATGAACAAGACGCAACAATTAAGCGAAATGAATGATACCCAGTGATTTTTTCGAATACTTTTAGGTTAAGTCGATGAATCAATGAGTAAGAAAGAGTGACAAAAAGACAAGATATTATGTCTTAATAACATCCTAACGAAGTTGTTAAATTGGTTGTTTCTTATAAATAATTCCTTACAAATAATAATAATAATAATAATATAAAAATTAATAATTCCTTATAAATAATTCCTTAATATCTCAATCATCTTCCATTATATTCAGTTCAGTTCATGAATATACAATAATTATAAGATAATTATAAAATCAAAATAAGAGTATATAGATAGAAAGATAAAGTTAACAAGATTCTTCATGAAATAAAGATTAAGTTCAATTTTCTGGAAAATCTCTCTCAGTATTAGATACTCTAACTAGTAGTTTTAAATGGAACTGTAAGTGCTAAATAATAATTAATTTTAAATAAAAGAAGGACTTCAAATTTTAATGCAGCCGTGCATAAGTCACGCCCACATAATTTCATGTGGCCGAAATTAACGGCCTTTCAAATAGAGTACTCGTTTCATCTCGAAGTTTTGTACTCGAGTGTTTGAAGCTCATAGGAATAAGTCTTATCATCATGTTAACCTGACCCCTTAGATTATAAACTGAACAAATAAATTTTAAGACTTGATCGTATTGAGATTTTTAATAAATATTTCCAATAAATACATACATATATTGTATTTCACTTTGTCAATAACAGCAACAATAATAATACGTATAATATAAATATACTTATCTCTATGAAAAAAAAAAAAATCACATGACAAGAAAATGTGAAGCAGGGCGAGCGCGTACAGTGGCTCCTTCTGCATAGAACTACTTGATGGAAAATAAAAAAAAAAATTAAAAACCAAAAGATTTAATTTTATTCAAAAATCAAGAATTTCTTAAGGAAAAATTTCAAAAAGCCTTAAATGTGTTTTTGAGTATGTAAAAGTTTTTCCAGCTAAGCTCTCAAGAGCTTACATTAGGTAGAAATAACTTTTCTTCATTTTACCAATAAAGTAATTAATAAATTAATTAATAAATTTATTAGCATAAATTTAAAAAATATGCCTAATTTTTTCTTGATTTTTATTATCAAGTTTCTCTTCATAGCACCAATATATAATATCGATATACACAAGAGGAATTATTATTTATTTTTATTACTAAGTTTTAATTTATGATTAAAGACAAATTTAAAAATGTTGTCTTTAATTCGTTTGTAGCAGCCGTATTTACTGTTTGAATCTGTTTTGTTCTACCAACGCTATTAATATGTTATATGGCACGTGTTCTTGGTTTTTTTGTGATAACCTTTAATTTTATAAAATCCTTGTAAAATATTTAGGCCATAAAAAAATTATAATTATTACGTTATATTTAATAAGTTTGTGTATACTTAATTAATGTCAGCCGATATAAAAAATAAAAATTCAAATATAAAAAATTAATACATACGTACATACATATATGGATACACCACACAGTATTTCAGAATGTCTCTCTGATTACTGTATTTTTTTTTTAATAGTGATTACTCAATTTTTTTCTTATCATCAAAATTATGAAGTACAGCCAAAATATAAACAAGTTAGTTTATCTCCTTAACTACATACAACTACCAATAACGTTACTAACATCTCTCATCATCTCAACGACTATAGCCATGACCATTGTTATCATCGTCTGTATACTAGTGTATAACTACACGAAGTCTTGATTCCAATCTCTGTTTATCTCTTCGTTTGTGTATTATTTTTGTTTAGCTCTCAATTAAGCAATCACTATAACCTCTAAACCAATTTACCAGAACAATCTGGTGTAGTATTTTTGGTAAGTATCGCTTTGTCCTTTTACTTCAATTTATTCTTAAAACTGAACTTTATTTTTAAAAAATATTAAAATTTTGTACAAAATTTCGAAAAAGTTATACTTTTTTTAAAATCAAGTTAAAAGAATTGGTAAAATTTGAGAAAGACGATAGTGATTTAGTTAGTGATTTTAATAGAATTTTAAGATTTGACAGAGGTAAAAAACTCTAACTAAAAGGAAAAGTCATATTTTATACCACTGTAAAAAATTAAAAGAAACAGTAATTAAACCAAGAAAAACAAGCACAAACATTCACAAAAAAGCTACTCACTCAATGTCACAAGAAATAACTTAGTTACAGCACAAGAAAACTAAAAACTAATTGGATTAATTATCCTATATGTAAATGTGTGTGGATACTTAGGGTATATTACCAGTGCTATATACGGGTACATATAACATTCATGATATCAACAGGAAGTTACGGTAAGCGAACAAACACTATACTCGTACATGCATTTGCTACCATTTTAAGATTAAGTAACACATAAGCGGTTTTTATTATAAACCTCTAACATTTACCCATTATTAGAAACTAATACATAAGAATTAATGGGTGTTTTTTTTGGAAATTTTGTACAAAATATTACAAATGAAAGGTGTTTTTAATTTTGCTTTGAAAGTGCAAAATAGTATTTTCACTTTATCGTTAGTACACCGCCCAAGCATACACCAAAAATATGGCGCTTTTTTTTTGTAAAACGGCATTACATTTACTCTGTATTATTCTTATAGAGAAAATATCATAGTTGTAGATACCCTAAATTTCCAATCGTAGTTTTTCTTGGCAAGTTTCTTACTATCCACGGCGTTGTCACCGCCTAATAACTAAATCAGAGAAAAACAAAACAAAATTAATAATAAAATAATTTGCAATATTTTTACTTAAAATCATAAGACAAGAAAACGATTAGCAATATGTTACAAAGAAGAATAAACAAAATGATTATTTTTGGAAAAAATAACTGCAGTGTGTAAAACATTCTTTTGTCAATTTCACATTTGAAAATTTCGAGTTCCATAAATGCTAATGTTTGCTCTCTACGTTACGCTAAGTTATTTAACAGAATACATAATACTACTTATGTAGGTACATACTAAGTAAACAAATAATTATGTATATAGCGCCAAAAAGTACCTGTACCCACACAGGATATATCGTATTAAATTTGTTTATTGTTTTTATTATTATTCTTAAATTACGACATTGGTACATTTGTACTTCTTACCTTATCTTTTTTGTCTTGTCGGGCATAAGGAAAGCAGGGTATCACAGCCGTAACTCGAGATGCTGAAGCGATTTTACAAGCATTTATCATAATCAGCAATTCCATGAGATTGTCATTGATTTCACCGGAGCCGGATTGTACAATATAAACATCTTCACCACGCACAGATTCACCAATTTCAACACTGCGAATGCAATCAAGAATCAAGAATCAGTTAATTCAATATTGCAAAGTTTGAAGTCAATTAATGTGCAAAAGAGTTTGAAAAATTAATTCATGCATTATGGCTAAATAATAATCGAATTTTAAGTATTTCTCTGAAAATTAAAATTACATTATATTGAGTCGTATTCTTTGAAAGTGTTGTAAGTAAGTCCATTCTCTTTTATTTCGAGATATTTACAGGTTTGCATTTTTAATGCAAAGCAATTCTTATGGATAAAGATGTTTTGTTTTATGAAAATTGTATAGAATTTGAAAAGATTGTTCTCGAAATTGAATAAAAATAGTATAAAGATCATACTAAAATTGCCAGAATTTGTGGTGAAATTTTTCCATGAAATGAACTTACGCCACTTTCAAAGGAAACTTTGAAAGAATAAAGAAAATAACTGACAGTGAAAATAGTACAATAGTACGATAAACCGAAAGAGGTTTAAAAGTTATCAAATTGGTCTTGGTTTTGAAGTTGGTTTTGATTTGAGAACTGGATGGTTTTGACTGCACAGTGATATCTTCTATAGAAGATTTATTTGCGGTTTTTATTGCTTTTAAATGCAAATGAATAATAAATCTTATCATTTCGACATTTTTTCATATAATTTTTTAATATGAAACAATATAGGAATGATAATGCATATCACTTCTACAATTTTAGTTATTATTTTAACATTACAAAATATTAAATGTTAATACATATTAGAAAAATATCAAAATACAATTGATACATTATTTTGAAGTTCGAAAAGTCAAATTGATAATTGATAATTTCGAAATATCATTTTGATATTCATCTTATCGTTGAGAAATGACATAAAAATGATAATAAAAAAATTAATAAAAAAATAAAAAAAAAATATCACTAAATAGTGTACACGACATGTGGGTTAAGGATGAACAATTTAAATCTAACAATTTTATTGAACTAGATTCAAATTAAAAGATAAGTGAAAAAACTACTTGCTGTCTTATAAGTAAGGTCTTATAATAAGGTTTGTTACAACTTTTTCTTAACAAAAGGGACATTACTTAGATTATGAAACATTGCCTTGAAAATGTGAAATAGAAATTGGCCAGCAATTACTTTAATTATTGTCAACTAAACCAAGTAAACATAGCGTGAGTAGTTGAGTAACGTTTGATCAATACATTGCGTGATCCGTGACAAATTGAAATTGTTATATTTAGTGGGCTGTGTTTGCCTGTGTGTACGCTCTTACACACGTGTGTGTGTATAATAAAAATGTTAAAAGTTTGCCCTCCAGCAGAGTAAATAACAAATATGTTCAAGTACAATAGATTTATCTACGTGAAATTTAGTAGATTTTGTTAAGAAAAAATTTATATACGAATATGATTAAAAAAAAAAGTAATTTCGTTTATTTAAATGATAACAATCAAAGCTACTTTCTGCTTCGTAATTCTAAGGTCTGTAGAAAATAAATGTTGAATTTGTCGGTACGTTCGCTTTATATGAAGATGGTTCTTTTGATATGTATCTCTATTAGATCAGTGGTAGTAGTATTAAATTAGTATTTTTTTTGTTGCTTTAAGTATTTAATTTATATTTATATTATAGAGTTTTGTTGTTCCGTTTACTTTGTGTTGTCTTTTTATCAGTAATTAAAAAACAAAACACTATACTACATACTCTCTACAAACATTTGACAGAGTGAACGACGACGACACGTACGACGTATCCCTGATGGATTCAAATATGGGCGGGCACTTTGCCAGACCACTTTCTTAACAATCTGAAGAAAGTAAGAGGAATGCTTTTTTTTTCTCTCGTTAATTTTGTTCTGAAATTAATTTCACTATACCGCGTAGAATTAATTATACGTACATATATCTTTATAGAAATACTATCAGCATTTCAATTTAATGCACAATGAAGTGGCTGATTAAATTCAACGGTAACCTTTGGTTCTCCTTCAGGGAAAAATTTAAATATAAAAGATTTTTATTAATTAATGTTCAATTCAATTATTATATAAACATTAACGTTATAAATTACCTCTAAAAGGCTTTAATGTCTTAAAAAGCTTTAAATAATTTAAATTCTGGAGCATATAATTCTTTAATATTAATTTATTCTATTATTAAAGAATTGTGTTCTGCATTGAGATTATATTTAAGCATAATTATTCTTAAATGTATAGTGAACAAATAAGAAACCACACAAGCAATTTTTTATAAAAGCATGAAATATAGTATAACATGACTATAAACAGTAATAAGAGATATTTAACACGATATTTCCAACCTTTCTAAAATTTTTTTGAATCTTATGATGTATTTTATGGTACGTTATGAAAAATTTTTTATACTTAATATAACAATTTAATATTATTGCTTAGTTTATTAAATATGTATTTATCTATTAGTTTTGAAAATTGCAAACTTATCATCATCCTTCATAATTCATACACATTAAAGAGCTGCACGAGACGTCTCGAATGATTCGAAACTGACATAGCAACATTTTTGCATCGATGCACCGCTTGATTTGAAAGAAAATTAAAGCATTTCAGACAACCCCTGAAACTTGTAAGACGTCTTCAACAAGCCTTCGAGACGTCTCATGCAGTCCTCTGATACACATTCATACACATTAAACCTGTGGAGCCGTTTTTTTGAAAGTGGGGTAAGTCCACTTCATGAAAAAAACGGAATTAATGATAAGAAAACTTTTGTTCTGGTATGATCTTTATACTACGAGTATTTTTATTGAGTTTAGAGAACAAATCTTTTTAAAATCTCTACAATCTTTATAAAACAAAACAT
The DNA here is from genome assembly GCA_949752815.1 of Conops quadrifasciatus. NCBI lineage: Eukaryota > Metazoa > Arthropoda > Insecta > Diptera > Conopidae > Conops > Conops quadrifasciatus. The sequence goes on along the minus strand of OX457079.1, from coordinate 32,970,109 downwards.
CCTCATCCATAAATATTGCATTGCATTCAAAATGCCAACCCGTAAATATCTCGACATTTAAAGATTCGACTTACACCACTTTCAAAGAAAACGGCTCATGTCTTGGTGTTATTTGTTATGGATATTAAGAATTTTGTTTGTTTGATGTTTCTTTCATTCGTCGTCGTTGTTTACAATTATGAAATTAACTCCAAAAAATATCGTTGCTAGCACGCGATAATCGATTTAGCAGCTCTTTGTAGCGCCTTCGACGGCGCTAAAGCTAAGTCTATGTAAAACCTTGTGTTTTTGTTGTTGTTACTTTTATTATTGTTATTGTTCTTATAACTGTTAGCTACTTGTTTTCATTAATTTTGAAGAGCCAAGGAAGAAATAAAGCTTATGCTATGGTCTTTTGAATTTATGCTGAAGCTTAAAAAGTCAGCGCCATTAACAACAACAACAATGCTCTTCATAAAGGTCATTTCAATTTTTTTAATTTAAGAATTTTTGTAAAAGTTTATAATACGAGTATGTTAATAGAGAGCATAAGTGTCAAGAATTTCAGGCGTAGAAAGTGCCAATTAAGACCCAAATTCGTTAACCGTTTTATCATACATATTTCAAATATCAAAGTATATCAAAGTTATAAATATTCTTCTTTTGAGTGAACCGTTTAAGAATAGAAACTTCATTAACATTTTTAAAACATATTTAACAAAAAAAACAACTCATAAACTAAAACTTATAAACAAAAAAAGTAAATTGTATAAACGAAACGAATACTTTTGTGAGTGCGAACATGTGGTCAGATGAAATAATCGGGACTGTGGTCTGTCCAATGAAAGCGTTGTCTGATGTAAAAAACAGACAGTTTCTTCTGTAGTACTCTGAGCCTTATGTGAAGACGTCCACACACCGTAAAAAATTAAAAAAATTAAGACAAATTCTTGGGGCGTATTATAAAAAACTATAATAAAAACTGCCATAAAAGTATAGTCGAAGTTTTTTCAAAAATTCTTTCTTCTGAATATTAGATATAACAGAGGAACGTGGTACATATAAAAGTCAAGCCAAAAAAAACAAAAACGTGACGACCAGAACCACCTTGTCAAAAGCGCCTTCACCTTCCTCCAACTGTATTTCCAATTCTCATCTAACGGCCTGAGAGACGAGAGTGCCTCCTTATATTCTCACAGTGCAGAAAACTGATACTATGAGAGCATTTGAAAGAGAGAACGTTTCCTTACCGTTGAAAGAGAAATCACCGAAACGAGTATCATAACCTAATATCTTGTGTCGTATCTTTCAACAATTTGCTAAACATTTTACTCTAAAATTTTCACGCTAAGGCTGAATATGTTAATTAAATTATTAATTTGCAAAATTTTAAAACGACACTAAACAGAAATGCAAAGAGAAGAGTATAAAGTAGAAAATGAACAAATGTTCCCGTCTCGTATGGATTCCATACTATGGAATAATGAAATCTATTGTATCAATAAATTTATGACAGCAAACAATTTAGTAATAAATAAAGTAATCAGTTCAGTGATAAATAAGAAAATCTACCTGTAATGCTTTAAAAAAATCTATAAATAAATATTGTAATTTAATGAGAGTTTTTCGTTTTAATTAAATTAAGCAGCTTTGCCGGTTCAGTTCATGGCGAAAACTCAATAATAACAATAACAAAAACAGCAGCTGTAAGCAGAACAAGAACAAATAATTGGAGGTGTATGCATGTATGGCCGTATGTGTGTATGGACGTGTTATGTACGTGGTGAAAAGAGATTGTGTCCATTGAGTGTGCATGCGTCTATTCCAGAAAGTAATAAACACAGAGGAACCAACCGATTGGAGCTGGAATATGCTCCAATATTCATTTGTATGCAAAGTTGGAAGTGTCAACCACTGTCAATTTCTAATTTATTCACTTAAAATAGTATAGCTTTTTCTATAAATATTGTATTTGTATTATTACCACACCATGTGCGTTTCGTATCATTTCACTGGCAAATACACTTAGAAAAACACTAACGATATCAATGAAATGATTTTTCTACAGCGTAACTCACCATGTTTCCAAGTTGCTGAACTTTTTGGTCACCACTTTGCCCAAATCGATACCCAAACGATCGACAATCCTCTGGGCCAGGTCCGGATGCGAGGTACCCGAAAACACTTTAATGTTTGGCATTCTGGAGTGTAATAAATTCCTGCTACCAGCTTGCTTCTCCAAATTGTCCCGGATCAAACTTTTAGCGCGTATCGGATTAGCAGATCGAACTGGCATCACACAATCTACGAGTACAAGTTTTTATTATTTTTTACTGAGTCGGTCCGCGGTCGTCCGTTTCCATTCCATTCTCATTTATTCTTATGTGGTTCTTGTCTTTGGCTTCGTCGCTATTCATTCATTCACTCAGGCTGACATTCCATTTTCTCTGGCATAGGTCGATATACGTACTTACATACGTATGTATAAATATGTATACGTGTAGCTCTAGCTATACATACATATATACACTCTGTCTATATTGGTTTCGGAACTTGTACCCTGAGTTACACAAGTGGTGAACGGACAGAGGTCTGAAGAATTTGTGTTAGTGTACAAGACGAGCCATCCGTCAAGTCATCAGCGAAAAGCAAGAAGTACTGAGTTACGTATTCCTTGCTCTAAAGCTTCCAAGACCAGCCCCAACAACGATTTCAATACAACGTGCTCGACCGACACCAACACGTTTTTCCTCGCAACGCAGAGAAGACCGAAGAGTATTCGAGAGAAGCCCACTCACGCCTCCAGGTCTCCACCATCTCAACTTAATGGCAAACACTTGTTACTACGAGCACAATGAGAATATATTCTATATTTATAGCTAGTATATTTCAGTTGGGATTTGTTTGTATTAACTATCTGGTTATGTTTGTGCGCTTGCACAGATATTCTCGTGTACCTACATACATATATGCTTTCCATTCTACCTAACTATATAAATCTCTTTGTTGGAAAAGGCATGCGTCCAGAGTAATCAATCGACGAAATTCATCAGTGGACAGAAGGTAATTGCCATGCATCACGAGTTTAGCCATTCTCAACACCGCACATACTGTTACAGAGCAGGTATTAATAAAAAGTATTGCCATGCTGAATTAATGCTACCGAGATAATCATTGTTCGAGTACTACGAGCACTACAATGTACAGAGCTTGAAGAACTTGAAATAAATATATAAATTGCTTCAGAGTGTAAGGAATAAATTAACATAAAATATTCTAAACATAGAGTAGTGTAAAACGTTACGATTTGAAATTAATTACAACTGAAACCATGCCGAATAGGGTTAAAATCTAAAATTATATAGGAAACAATTCAACTCTATATTCGCAACATGTTCAACATAGGCGGTAGTAGTGATGAACGCGAGACGTACTCGTCTCACTCAACGATTCGCTTTTTGAGTGAAGACGAGATATATGCTTTTTCCATCGGCATGAGTTCACAGAACGAGTCAAGGTTATTCAGTCTAGACAAGAGTGAGGCCAAATTTGGGAAAATCTTATTTATCCCCATTTATGCAGTAGATGAATTAGAACCAGAAGCAAAAGTTATTCAATTGTTAGCTTAGAAAATAGTTTTTTGTGTGTTTCCATAACAGCGAATATTTATTATAATCATAACAGTATTTATTGGAAGACAATTTCTTAAAAAGCATTTTTAGTTTATGTGAATGATTAGGATGTTCTTGAGAAACAACGTATGGTATTACGGTGTGGTATGTATTTTTCAACATTTCGGATTTTATGTCCATGACTCCAAACAAATGAATATGAAGATGGATTCATGAATGGTTAAATGGACTTAATGAATAGTACAAAACCAACAAAACGTTTACAAATTGCGATGAAGCAAACAAAATTCACACAACTCTCTCTCAAGTGAGAGAGACAGTATTTGGTAAGAGAATGTAATTAAAACGTGTGTGTCGTTTTCTTGTGTATTTGTCTGTTTAACATTCACACCGTATCCACTAATGCTAGAGATACAAACCGTTCTCGATATCGTTATTCTTGTCTGGCATTCTTGTACTGAAGTACAGCGAAAAAAATATAACAACGAAACAGGTCGCTCCGTACCGTACTTGTCTTAGCGTAAACAAATGAAAATTTATATAATTTTAAACGCGATTTTTTTATTCTCGAAGAAGCCAAAATATTTGCTGCTTGACTTTGAAACACTGACGGCGGTGCTGTTGGATTTCAAACCTTCGGTCTAAATTGGCCGGACACTATTTCGCGCTCTACAACCAACCAACTACTTTTTCCGGCGTTTGCGTTCTAAAACACTTTTTTTAAGAGAGCGACGAAAAGCTTCGGCCTGTCAGAGAGACGACGAATGAAGTGAAAACAATCTTGAAAACTCAAAACGGTGGCCATCTGATTTGCAACAGCATTGGCAATTTGTCCACTACAGCCCCTTCGATCATTCCATACCGTCTACTATTCGTATTTATTGTTTCTATTTATTATATAAAGTGAAAAATATGTATTTTCCAATGTTTCGAACAAAAACATGATTGTAAACATCATGATGCACGGACAATAAACAAGAACGAAAGATAAGAAATTTGTAAAAAAAGAAATAAATATAAATTTAGTAAAAAGTAATAAATTGTAACTATAGTATGAGCAATGAAATATGATAAGATACTTTACGAATAGAAGCAACAAACATCCAGAAAAGGAATTAAATACGCTATTAAAAAGGGTTAAAGAGACAGGAATGTAGAAACAAGCTCATTTGCAACACTATGGATATGATATGTTCGATGCATAGATAAAACATTTTTTTACAATATTTTTGCTAATTTCATTATATTAAAATTAATTCATATACATATGTATGTATGTTTATATGTATGTGTGTGTAAATATAAATACATATGTAAATATGTACTCATGTAAATGAGAAATTTTTTTAATCAATTATTCGACAGGCCTAAATTATAAGATTTGTGAATCAAATTACAAATATATATGTATGTTTAAAATACAGAAAATCAAAAAAAAAATATTGAAATTAACAAGAATATTAATATTGTATTTTCATACAAAGTAAAGCGTCCTCCAATGAACGCTACTTTTAATGATTTGTGCATATGTCCACACATACTCTTACAAGTCTTTTAAAAGTTTTATATCTATGCATGTATATTCCGTGAGAAATAAATCTATAAGTCCACTATAGACTTACATAGACACTTAGCCACTTAGATATATGTATGTACATACGTACATATATTTATTTTCTCTACATAATTATTCCTTAAGGACACTAAATATGCATTAATTTTTGGATGCATAACAGCGGGATGCATAACACAAAATATCACAAATAAAATATATTTGTTGATATCTTTCGACATTTTTTCGTGTTACGTTTTAGAAGACGTTTTTTATTTAGACGCAAATATTGACCACGTGTGGATGCGTGCACGTTTTTCAATAAAATTTCCGGAGCAACGCAAATGCGTGTGAATGAGTAAGAACGAGAGCGATATTGAATGATTAAATATAATGAAATCTGGTCATACGGATGGTGAGTGATTTTTTTATCTCGGTTTTTTATAAATATATTTATATAACAACAAACTGATAAGACTCACGGGATGCAAAAGAAGTTCCGATTTCCTCCCAGCCCGAAACTTTTACTTTAAACTCCCGTCAACACAAACTATGCACAAAATCTGCGATTTTTGCTATTAAAATATGTCTTCAGTTACTACGTGTAGTAACCCTGCTCAGTCGTCCAGGGTTAAAAGACTACTGCGGCAACGCGGATCGTTTTGGAAAACTTTTCGCCGATTCACATCAGCAAACACTCAATATTGACAAAAACTGTTTTCGTACTAAATGTTAACCTTGATAAGGCTGCGCAACAGCCTTTAGGTAAAGGCAGCACTCACACAAGTATGCACAAACACCAAGAACATTATCCATATGATCATGATGATGTTGAAAACAGCCGGCATCAGATAGTTTCAGACTAATTATAGTAATTTTACTGTACAAAACGACCGCGCTGAACGCTAAATTTGCAGACTGTTTCAAACTCTTTGACTCAATGAGATGCATACATACAAACATACATACATAACTACTGAGTGACATGGCTAAACACTCCATATGTATTGCTTGTTATATTATTGTCTACCTGGTAAAATTTTTTCCTGACTAATTAACCATATTTCTGTGAAGGTACAACATACGATATCAACAAATATGTTAATATAATAGTTACTAACAATAGATATTAACATGAAATTAAGCCAGAAAGAAGTATTCCATGAAATTCATTTTGAGAATTCTATCTTCTGGCCTTTATGACAAAATAAAACCCGCATTTACGAATACTTCTTCAATTGCTTTTAATTGTAAATACATCATATGAAGTTTGTTAAGGTTTAAAAATGTCAGTATCGATATTTTATAATTTTTTTTTCTTTTTAAATTTTTTTAATAATTTTTTTTTTATTTTTTTTTTTATTTATTTTTATTTATTTTTTTAATTTTCCAACTACACAATTTGAGCCACAGTGTAATCGCTAAAGCGCTATCACTCACACAGTCCAAAGACGATTTTTCATTATATTAAAACTAATTATGTACGTATGTACATACACGCATAGACAGTATGAGTGAGTTAGTAAAAATTGTTGTTGATATTAATTATTTAATAATAATTTTGCATGTTATACAATTGTCTCATTTTTTAAATAATATACTTAAGTAAACAGATTTTTTTTAATATTTCTAAGTACATAAATTAAAATAAAAAACAAAATGGATTTTCTTTGCGTTTTTGTATTAATCCGAAAAAAATTTTATAAAGAGATTTTCATTGTAATTATTATAAACTGGATTGTACTACTAAATAAATATAAATAAATGAAATTTTCTTGTTAAGGCCTCAACCAGCGTCAACAATGCTTTATAATTGACAATTCTTGAACATTTTTACTCTCTTTTCTATTGGTCGTCCGTGTTGAACGCCAAATTATTTAAAAAATCCCAATCACTAAAATGCCTTTCTGGATATTTCGCCTTTTACCTGATGCAGAATTCGCCCCAACTCAATCTGCGGCGAATTTGTATCAATGCCCCAGACCAATAATTTGACATTTCGTTCTCCCTTTATCTCGTGCAACCAACAATGAAAAATTCTGCTCGCAACCATAGAAATTCGCAAAGATTGAGGCACTTTTAATTCTAGTTTAGGAGAAATTAACTAAACCAAATTCTAAAGGATTGAATGTGAAGCTAAAATAATCAGTGCTTAAACTTCTACTGAGGACATTAATAAGGTTGGTTGCAAGCAGAGGTTTCATTCTTTCGAAGTTGCGCACAGGCTGGGTAGAAAAATTTTCACAGGCCGTTCGTTTATTCGTTTTACAATAAAAGGAAGCTGGGAAGTTCATAGAAAATTTTGGGTACCACAATGGCTAACATGGCAGTATCCCGAATTAAGCGCGAATTTAAGGAAGTGATGCGCAGCGAAGAGGTATGTAGATTATTGAAAAATCATTTGGGCTGTACAAAGCCCCAAATAGACCTCGGTCATGGTCAATGCTGCCAAAAACACAGTGATCCCTTTATAACTAGGCGGCGCACGATCCAAGATCCATGTTGGGAAAAGTGCAATCTTTGAAATACGAGCTAAGCTGTGTTTTCATTGTGAATGTTTACTTACAAGTTTGCTCTATTTTGTGATTGTCGCCTTGGGCTTCGTATCCAATAAAAATTTCTGGTTCCATTATATAAATTTTTTTCTACTTGCACTTACAATAGTTTTTTGTTCTCAGTTTTATTGCTCTCCGATGTTCGATGTTTACTGAGTTTTAGCAATATTTTTGACCAGAGCGTGTAGATATTTCTACATATTTAAAGATAGAATTTGGTTAAAAACCTTATAATGTTTAAGCCAAAAGAAGGAACAGAAATTTCGTGTTAAATCTTTATATACACTTATATGATTTTATAAGATATATGGTCACTTGAAATCACTTAGCTTTAAAAATTTTGTAGATTGTTCAATGTTCTATCAAAATTGAACTCATCAACGACAGTTGGACAGAGTTGAAAGGCGAAATCGCTGGACCACCAGATACTCCATATGAGGGTGGAAAATTCATACTGGAAATCAAGGTCCCTGAAACGTATCCCTTCAATCCGCCTAAGGTAAAATTATATATGATATATTTCTTCGATGCATTTAAAATGTTCTGAAATTTAATGTGCGTTTTTAAGGTGCGTTTTATAACAAAAATTTGGCATCCGAACATATCATCGGTGACCGGAGCGATTTGCCTCGATATATTGAAAGACAATTGGTAAACATTGGTCTTCATGTCTGTCATAAAAGCATTTTATGTATTTTTTTTTTGTTTATTAAATATTATGCCATTGTCCGGAATAGGGCCGCTGCCATGACATTGCGCACTGTATTGCTGAGTTTGCAGGCACTCCTGGCAGCAGCTGAGCCCGATGATCCACAGGATGCGGTAGTCGCCTATCAATACAAAGATAAATATCAGCTCTTCTTAATGACTGCACGTCACTGGACAAATGCTTATGCCGGAGGTAAATTTAACGGACTCTGCGTTGTTACGTACACTTGCTGTTGCCTAACGGTTCCAATGATAATTCATGCATAACTTTCTATTCAGGTCCACATAAATATCCCGACTGTGATGCCAAAATTCAGCGCCTCAAAGACATGGGCATCGATGAGCATGACGCACGCGCCGTACTCTCCAAAGAAAACTGGGATTTGGAAAAGGCGACAGAAAGCCTCTTTAGTTAGCTCGTTAAAAAAGAAATGGTGTAAATAAAAGGCGTTAAAATGCTGGCACAAACAAATTACTAACGCTTAAAATATTGTCAGCATCAATTAATGAGAACAGAAAATTGTCCGTCAAGAAATATGAATGAATAGCAAAGTACATATTTAGAAGTATCAGCCGCTGTATGATTAATTGCTTGCTATACTTCATTGCACTTTCCACGCGTTTTTATTTGATGACTGTTTTTCAAAATATCTGATTATTAAAATATTTTGCAATGTCTTCGTTCCATCGATGCATCTGATCAGTTTTAAACTTCGTTTCTTACATTTTATTTATCTACGTGTTTCTATCTCTTCATTATTTTTATTATCAACACTATTGTAAAATATTGTCGAAATTGCAACAGAGATTACAAAATAATAACTAAAACAATGAAAAGACTAAAGAATCTATGCTAGAGCTTAATTTCTAAGGTATTATCCATGACCAACGGCACGGCAGATACGAAAACGTTTCGTTTTTGGCACGGCAAGGTACAATGAAAGCGACACAGATTTCGCACCGTTTCCGCCTCAAACGTGCTACCAATGGCAACTGGTTATCATCGCTATGTAATCTGCATATTGTGTCCTAGTTTGACGACTACTGTAATCACTCTCCTCGCGACGCTGTTTTCCAAAGGATCTATCTAATTATGCCAATCACTTTCGCTCATCATTTAATTGCGTCTTCATTATTTTCTTAAAAATTTATAATTGTATTACATACACTTGAAATGAGTAAAATATTTTAAAATGTAAAGAGTTAAGTTAATGTAAAGGTAAAGCTAAAATAAATAAATGTAAAGCATTAAGTTCAATCTTAAGTGATGGATTATCCCAGTAATTTGCTCTACAAAATATTAGGTTTGTTTAGGTTAAGAGGGCGATCTCTCCGAAATGAATAAGCCTTATTACCAAAGAGTTTACAAAAAATCTAAGTAGTCAGAACCGGAAAAAGGCGCCCTGAATAAGTGTGACGTGGCGGCGAATCGTCGCTACTTGCTAAATATCTCTGCAGACATCAACATTGCCTTCCTCTACTTCGAGAAGAAGTAAGAACTGCAATCGGTTCACTTATTATGATTTTGATTGGTATTTTCAAATTTGAAATACGTATATCGCTTTCTTAAAATCTAAGAAATAACTTACTTAACCTTAATTTTTATTATTTAATGCCTTTATTTTATTATATTGTATGTATATTTTTGTAAGTTTAGTTTTAACCGCTAAGACAATTCCTTCTCAACTATTTTCGATTTGTTCCTCTGCTTCGCATTGCTTATGTTCGTGATGCTGCTGGTTATATTGATGCTTCCTCCGCCGCCATTATTGTTACTACTGGTGTTGTGGCCACTGCCGCGTTTCAACTGCTCCTTCCACTCCGCCTCGAGGCGCACATATGCCCCGCCCACTGTAAGTGGTTGCACCGACAGACTGTGATCTGATGCAGTTTTATGATTAGCAATTGCAATGACTTTCTTCATCATCCTCTCCTCAAAATCGCGTTGATGATCTTGATTGCTGCGAGCCGACAATCCTTCAGACCAGCAACGTCCTCCGACGCTGTCGCAGGCTTGTCGTCTTCAGACATGAAATGAGTAAATATCAAAATTGTGTATCAAATCATCGTGCATCGTTATTATTAATTTATTTCTTTTCACCTTCTAGCAGCACCAGCCTTCTTCCGGCAGAAAGACCTTTTCCTCGTATAACGATGGTAATCTGATTCGCCACCATCATCACTGCTTACTGAATGTTCATCGTGCTGGGACGAATGCTTCGAACGTGTTAGCTGTTCAGCTTCGGTATCACTGCTATCGCAGCTCGATTCCGAAAAGGATGCCTGACTTCTCATTTGCTGTTTCTCGTTTCCTGTGAGAAACGGTTTCAGTAAGTTTTTGAAGATAAAAGTACATACGAGTATATTAAGTACCTCGGCATTTGGGTGTGTTTATCAACGCCGAGCTTTCTGCGTTCAGCGCTGGTAACAGCCCCAGGCGCGGACGTCGCGGCAGAAACAAACTGCCATCCCAACGCATTGCTACATCTCTCTGAAATATATCCCGCAAGCTGTATGGCGGATTCTCATACAGCGCATTACCTTCCGCCACCAGCTGACACTTCGAGAAAATGGCACGTTCGCGATCGGTTTCCAGCAGAACTGAATGCTCACGAAACAGGCAGCCCTGTGTAAAGAGGATGTTTGTGTAGTAACGAGATGGTGTGATACTTGGAGTTGCATTTACAGAAGGCAGTGGCACTGTTTCATAACGAAATGTCTGTTTCCCACAGCAAGGATAACGGCCAGTGGGTCCAGTGTTGCGGCCTTCTGTGGGTGGACCCAGAAAAATCGCTGCTTCCGCATGATATGTGCACCAATTCATCTTGAGGAAGGCATATGAATTAGACAAAAATGTACTTTTAATTGTTTTAGACTGTATGAGAAACCTGAAAGGCGGGGAAATAGGATTCACACTCAGAGCAATAAAAGTAGTGGCAGAGCCCCCAGAGTTTCCAGTACACCAGACGCCATGACTTGAGCTCCCTAAAGAGATGACCTATAAACGCCGATATGTTCCAAGCCATGTCGCGCACATGGTGGCTCACCAGCTGGCCCCAGCGATTCATGCGCACATTAGAGGGAAGGCATGTGACGGCCTTTTCCATAGTTGTGGTTAAGTATTTTCCACATCTACAAATATCTCAAAATATAGTTAAAAACTTGCTAATTTACTCAAGGGGAGTAAAAGGGAGTCTACTTACTTCGAACATCGATAAAGTCCCGCCAAAGTGAAGTAGTGGCCCCTCAACGTTTCCGGTACGGGCTCGCAGAGGCTCTGAATGAGTTTCATCCACAAAGGCGAAGTTACACTCTCTGTTTTATCCTTTACATACTCCAGCTCATCATTGGTGAACATCGCTGCCAAGCGTGTCAGCATGATGTCGTTCAAACACGATAGATTACATGATGTACGCACCAGATGTTTCAGGTGTGCATGACAAAAGGCCAAGCATTCGACTATCAGAGGCTCCATCTGTAGAAGCGACGAGGAGTGACGGACGGTATTTGAGGAGTGTTTTTACCGAGACGAGGACCTACCTGTAAAAAGCCGGCTGACACGAGCACCGGAATAACGTTATTGCCATCCAACAGAGGCGCGGCAGCATCGTCCATTGCGGAAACAACACCCGTCTCTCGAGCACTATGCTTCACCCATCGTATTAGCCAGTCGAAAACGTGAATGTCACAGTGAACCGATATGTCCATATCGTCCAAATTTTGTGCATTTACGATGTCGGCAAAGTATCCCATTTTACTAATTAGCAAGCTTTGCGGACAATAGAAGTCGCGCCTCGCATTCTTAGGCTCATCACAAACGTGAATAACGACATCCGTTCTTGTTCAAGAAGAAGCACAAGTATATATAGTTGGTTACAAAATTTAAATAAAAGCTACTAACTCTGTTTTCTTATTGCCCCCAATCTTTGTTCGGGGGGAACGGAAACCGGCGAGCGATTTGCGCCTACTGGCTCCACCACCACGTCTTGCCGAGTCACGTGCTGAATTCGGGGCATTGCCACCGTCGACATTGCCTTCGCCACTCGCTAGCTTTTCAGTGCATCGTAGTCGCACATTTTGCTTGATTCTAAAGCCTGCTTGTCCTGTGAGGGACAACGGCATAGGTACGGGGCATATGAATGGCAAGATTGGGTCCATGACGCCTTCGTTAATAACGAAGTCTAGTTTCTCATTAAGCTTTGGATGTAATCCTCTCGACATGCCTGAAACTCCGGCAGCCTCTTCTCTATTTATCGTCGGAGTGCCAACGGACAAAGTGCGTCGCCTCCAACGCATTCGGTCATTGCTGTCAGTTTTTGAACCCAATCTTATGCTGCGGCTATTCTGCCCTTGCAACTCGTTGGCCAAACGATTCTTGCTGAGGCTCTCGAACTCGACATTTGTAGTGGATTTCGAGCACATCTTCTCGCTCGTCGACGTCATTGGCAGGACGTCGTTTTTAATCATGTCATTGACATGACATGAAACGTTAAGAAAATCTAAAAAATCATTCAAATTGATTTTTAATTCGTCGCCAACAATTTCAGATACTGCTTCATTCGTGTTTCTTTTGTTCTCTGTATTATTTCTACCGATGTTGACATTTTGCAAATCTTCAGATTTTGAAAAGAGTGCAACTGCCTTAAGATTCATTTCGCACAATTTAAGAGAGCTGATATAATATTTAAATTTTTTTTGGTTACAAGAGTTTCCGTTTCCTTAGATACATACCCGACGCTATTGTGAACGTAGAGGATGTAATTGTGACTGCTTTTGGGATTGGTAATGTGATAACCATGGTGAATACTGGCATCCAAAGGATTACTAGGATTAGCTTTTTAATATATTTGAAATTATTGGTTATTCCTTTAGTTCGATTTTACTGTAGTTCGATTTAACTGATCTCTAGCCAGAACGATATTAACTAATTAATTACTAACTAAAATCTTAACTATAATGAACGTAACTGGAAATAAGAAAAAATTAAAAGCCAAAGTTAATACACGCAAATCATATGGTACAAACTATAATACATTAGGAGAAGTTTTGTTAAAATTTGTTAACATTAAGGAACAGAAAGTGATCGCGAAACTGGTCGCATAAAATTAACGTACACAAAAGACCACATGTTTTCTAAAGTCTATTATAGGCGGCGCTAAAAGTAAACAGAAATTAAGCTTCATTATCGTTGAGTTTTGACATCAGCGTAAGTTTGCTTAATATGAACCATTAAAGTTTAACCCTAAGAATATTAATTAACTAACTTAAGTTGATTATGACCGAATAATAACATAGTAAATGTGGTAAAATATTAACTTTAGATTTCGTGTGCTACACTAATTGAAAATGAATTAAAGCAAAAATCTGATATTGCTAAATCTTCATTCTTGTTTGAACGTTCATATTGCAGTATTCTTTCAACAAGTTCTCAGCACTTTAATAATAATAATAATTCATAAAACTTTAAATATTTAATTCATAAAATGTTCACCTTTAATGTATTCAGTAGTGCATTTAATTGAGATATTTATTTTGAAAACTCTTGTTATCTACCATACATATTGCACATTTTCTGTGTTAGCATATCCGTAAGAAAATAGGGATTCCTTATTGGAAAAAGAGTTATTAGTTATTTAGAATTCACGACAGCAAATGTCCTTGTAAATTAGAACAAGCATATGTTTAAAATTGCCAACATACATCGCAATTGTGAACGTACATTATGAATTTAATTTTTCGTATTTTATAGAATATATAAAGCTAAAGATTACAGAAACTTCCGCTGTCAATATTGTCAAAGCTGTCATACTGTGACGTTTTATAGCGTTGTTCCTTTCTTTCCGGTAGAATTATTAGCAATGGTACGTAAAGTTATAAAAACTGTAAAAAAATCGAAGAATTTCAGAGGCATCCTAGATATTCACATTTAGAGAAGGAATGATTTAACAATAACCGAAACCAATGACTTGTAAAAGAAGTTAGAGGAGCTGATATTTTTTAAAAGTCCTGATGTTTTCGTTTTGTTTATTTTTTCATTGATTCTCATAGGGTCGAGTTAGAACTAAAACTGTGAAAAAAGCCGCAAAGGTTATCATCGAGAAGTATTATACTCGTTTGACGTTGGATTTTCATACCAACAAAAGGATCTGTGAGGAAGTTGCGATTATTCCAACCAAACCGTTGCGGAATAAAATTGCTGGGTGAGATATGCTATTGCACACTCAAATTGCGGATATGTATACCATAAGATATACGATACTAAATAAATTCTTTCAACAGTTATGTTACCCATTTGATGGGTCGTCTGCGTCACTCACAAGTTCGCGGCATTTCCATCAAATTGCAAGAGGAAGAACGCGAGCGTCGCGACAACTATGTACCCGCTGTTTCTGCTTTAGAACAAGACATTATCGAGGTCGATCCTGATACTAAGGAGATGCTGAAACTTTTGGACTTCCACAACATTCGGGGACTTCAAATGACACAAACAGCTACAAACACCTTCAGCAGAAGGAATTAAGATAAATGTATTTCAGACATAAGTTGGGGTAAATAAAAATAAACATTGAAACATTTTGTAACCATTTGATTATTTGTTTCAACATTTGTTTGAAAGTTTATTCCTTTTTAATCTGAAGAAAGTGCGACCACTAAGAACGGTGCATACATTGAATTTGTGTTTTTTTATTTAATTAACGTAGTATACTCTAAAGCTCACCAGTATTGTAAGTCTGAGCATATGATATGGATTTCGGGGACTAATCGTCAATATTTTGAGTAGGGTTAAATGGTATTTATTTAAAATGCTACCTACGAGGGCCTATTTTAAAACAACTTTTGTTTAATATAGCAATACGGAGTAACCGAATACAAGAGCATATTTTATGATTTTATATCTCTACTAGCTGTTGCCCGCAACTTCGTTCGCGCGAAATAGTGCTCGCTCTAAGTTAGTTTGATTGAATGAAATACATATGTACACCTCACAGTCGTTCGCTTGCAGTATGTATATGTACATATGATATACACGACACTTTTTTATTTGGACAGGAGGGGCCCGTTATAGGGTTTCCTTGATAACTCGAGGGTCCCAGAGATACTTCTTGCTTGTTTGTGTCTTACCACGATATAAATTTATTTATTATTGACATTTATTCTGTCCAGCACAATGTTAACTTAATTTAAAATTGAGACTAAATTCCCCTACAATCCTTTATTTCCTATTTAGATGTTGACTTTTTATAAAATAGGTACCCTATGTCCCTCGTCAGGGTTCCAGCTATCTCCACACCAAATTTCACCAAAATCGGTGCAGCGGTTTAGCCGTGAAAAGGTAACAGACAGACAGGCTTACTTTCGCATTTATAATATTAGTATAAATTATACTTATTAATGTTTTATATGGTTAGCGTTTCTAATGAAACATAAAAGAAAATTACTGTTTGTCACAATCACAAAAAAGTAGCAAAACAAGTACAGAAGTTGTCACCGCTTTCACCCTGTCATGATAATTGAAACAGCTGACCGAACACATTCCACAACACAAAGAAAACAAAATACCGTCACAGAAAACGTAATGTCTCTGCCTCCGATGTCAATGCAAGTAACCAGAGACCTTGATAAAAGTTTTGACTCCAGTGATTAACAGATGTGAAGTGGATGAAATTACAGTTTTCAATGAAATGGTAGTCACAGGCAGCGACAAGCAAGAAAAGCAATTGTAAACAATTTAATGTGGATGAACAAAGCGGCATTTCTATCTCTGAACTACCGAGAAAACTTAAGAAAACCTTTTCTTAAGGCTAAAAAGTGGCATAGTAAGGAGAACTAAAATTAACTTACAAAGTCATAATCTGCATAAAACGCAAAGTCTACCCACGAACAGGCAACAAGCAAGCTGTAGTCGTCGTTAGCAGTGAATTTGTAATTATGAGTATACCTCTTTCTATCTGAAGGCATATACGACAGCAACAAAAACGGCAACAACCGAAACAACAACAACGGCATATAGGTTCCACCACCAACAACGGTACACCACTTAAGGTAACTGCGCTCTTAAGCGCACTTCTTGAACTCAGTTATTGCGAGTGTCTCAAGAGTTTCGGGTGTTGGTATTCTTGGTCTTACCAGGAGCGATAGCGAGCGGTGTTGACGAAATTTCCGAATTCAAGAATCTTGCTTAATTCAGCTGCATAAAAGTAACATAAATTGTATAGAGCATTCTTCCATCTACGCGCACACATAGCAAATGAAATTTGTTCGAAATTGTCAACAACATTTTACAAAATTTTTCCGATACTCCAAACAAAATCAAAATCGAAGATATCTTAAAAATTAGAAGTTTGAACAATTTTGGATACGCCAATTTATGATAATCTGGGTATACAAAAAAAAAAATAATCAATAAAAGCTCTTTTGGCTCGTCGTCCTGCGGAGACAGCCATAGGAAACTTAATTGAGAGGAGTCTCTGCTCGGCTGCAGCATCTGATATCTATCTGAACGTTGCCTGCACGATTCGGCGCAACATCCGAGTGTTCATCCGTCCACTGCAATAGCGGTAGATGCAAGCTAGAGCTTGCTGCTAACGCGCCCACCCTCCGCAAAAGCTCCAAATAGAAAATTCATTGAACTTCTGGTAAGTTTTGATTTCATTTCATTAAATAAACCATTCCAAATTGTCTCGTCTGACAGTGTGTACATATTTAGTATAGTGTAAAAGCAGCAAAACATAACGTCGAATTTGGGATTGTATGTAAGTACATACAAAATACCACACAATGGTATGCAGAAGAAAAAAAATTTTATCTACATGCGTTTAAGTTGTTTAGAGTGCATGAATATAAAGTGTCACTGATATCCAAGTTTCTTTCCGCTGCAGCCAGACGCTATAGCGTCCCCAACCCCCTTACACCCCCCCCTATTTTACACCTTTTTAGCCTTTATGTTGCCAACTTCTTTGTAAATCCAGACAAAATCAAAAACAAAGATGAGCTTACTTTGCCCGATGATCTCATCGTTATCGCACATCTTTTTTGGATTTCTGCTACTGTCTGTCCAAGTCAGTAACCAACCGTAGTTGACGCGCAGCGATCGTTGCGTAATTGAATTACATTAGCAGATGCTATGTATTATGTTCGCACACAGTGGATTATACATATTTTACTGCATTGATCAATCAACTCCTTCACGTTAGGTTTTAGCTGCTGTCTTTCAATGAACTGATGAAAAATTGAAGACTTTTGAAAGCTGAAGACTTTCTTCAAAGAGTTGAAGCAGATTGTAGTGCTTTCAGGATTCCATGATAAACTATCGTTTCGATGGAGGAAACGAAATAGTAAAAATACATAGCAATTAAAATTTTTATAATGTAAATGAAATGTAGAATATTTGGGTCCACTATTTCCAAAAAAATTTAATTTAGATAATAGTAAAAATCATCAAATTTATCAAATTATTAGATTAGGGTTATGTTTCTACCCTTATAATCGAATTTGATGATTTTCGATATTATCTAAATTCAATTTTGGGTTTCATTGGACCGAAATACTTTACAAAATGTTCTCATATCTTACAAAGAAAAATTACTATCTATATCTATAGAAAAAATATAATTTATCGTATATTTTGTACTTTTATATTAAGCTTCTTTTGTAAGTTTCTTTAATAACAATTTTTTCCAATTTTTTTTTTCGTTTTATTCACGAAAAAATACTTTTACTCTCTCATATTCACTTTGCATAGTTTTGTAGTTAATTTTAACAAATAATAATTTTGTTAGTTCAATTTATTTTCCTTTCATAAGTTCACACTTAATAAAAAAGAGCATTAAACTACTAAAAACATTATCATTTACTAATTTGAAGAAAAAAAAAAATTCAAAACACATTGAACTACTTAAAAAGTGAAAGCAGCTAACCCAAAGTTAATTGTTTGGTTTGGTCTTTCATTTCATAAAACATAAACCTAAGAAGAGTGCACCAGAAACTTATACGACCTATCATAAGAACGTGTTTATTTGAGATACTTACCAAAGATCATTATCGTCATTGTTTTTAAACTTTAATGTTTTTATTAATGTGTCGTTCGTACTGAAGGAATAAATCAAAAAGTTCTCTCCTTTTTTCAAAGAAGAAAAGTGTTTACTAACCAAAGAAAGATCCAGCAATGAAAATGTTGTTGGTTATTGATTTATTGGTTGCTACTGATTAATGATATTTTCCATTTTCTTTTTAAGTCTTCTCATTTCTCTGGAGGTCTTAATTATTTTCTGCATGAATGTCGATTGCAAAGACCTTTTAAATTAACTCGTATTTCTTTGCCCCGCCTAATCGTGACTTACAACATTATTACATAAAGCATTACGATTAGGTAGTGCTTTTATATAGTGCATTTAAATAGAGAGGACTGCTAGAAATGTTATTCGCTGTAATCGATTGTTAATGCAATTAACAATTTCCTCAATTAAGTATACAATTCATTCCAAAGAGACAACGCTGTTATTGTATTGCTTCTGGTATTTTTATTTCATAATTTCGAA
Source organism: Conops quadrifasciatus (assembly GCA_949752815.1). Taxonomy (NCBI): domain Eukaryota; kingdom Metazoa; phylum Arthropoda; class Insecta; order Diptera; family Conopidae; genus Conops; species Conops quadrifasciatus. Next base: position 32,951,145 of record OX457079.1, on the reverse strand, counting down.
AAGTTTTTTGATTTTGATTTTCACGTATTAAAAATGCAGACTTTTTGATTAGTAATGGCATAATAATAAGATTAAATTGGATTTGTGCAATTATAAGCTATACATAGATTTAGATAATGTTTTATAAGAAGAAAGTCTCTGTCGAGGTGTACAAAAGATATACCCCACCTCTTGTCTAAAGAGGAGGGAATTTTCATAATTTTTCCAAAAAAGTTTGCCCTTAATTTTTGAATAATTCAAGAATGTTAGTTCTTTTTGAAAAATAACTTTCACTACCTTTAAAAAATTTTAACAATACATTTTATGATCGATAATAATTATATTCTATTTGCATTTTACATTCTTTTTATAATATGAATATAATATTTTAACAACATATAATTCTGTCACTATGTGTACTTGTAGGCTACCAATTTGGTAAATTTTCTTTTATTACAAAAGTTACACAAGTACGAATATTACAATACAATTCTCTTCATTTATTGCGAACTATTATCTGTTTAATTTACTATAGATTGCCTCTACGATTTCACATTAATTGTGCGAAATCCATTACATAATACTGTGCCCTGGCAAATACTGCCGCACGCTGCACATTCCCACCGAAGCCAATAAAGTAATCGGCCGGCGGCACTGCCTCCAAATCCGTAGCCCCATCCCCGATCATTGTGATCAGAGCGTCGTCGTCAGTGGTCTGCTGTTGGCTTCGTATTTGTCGAATAGCTTCCGCTTTGCCGCCTGACTTCGAGGTGGGTTGCGCCGTATCGAAGCCGGCGTAGTCGCCGTTACTGTAGAACATCAATTTGTTTGCATACAAATTCGTCATCGGTATACCTAACTCTCTAGCTACCGGCTCAATTAAACAATCGAAACCGCCCGAAACCAAATACACTTGTTTGCCGTCCGCCTTCAATTGAGCAATGAAAGACTTGACGTTGCGCGTCAAGGTGCTGGGCCGTAATTTAATGAAATCGGCGATTTGCTTTTGTGTTGGTCTTATAATGTTGAGACGTACAGTGAGCGCATCTTGGAATGTCATGGCACCGCCCATAGCCTCCTTAGTAACGCGGGCGACTTCCTTACCCTTGCCGCAGAACTCGGCCAATTCATCGATACCTTCCTCAACGATGACGGTGGAATCGACATCGAAGCATATGATGTGTGATTGTTTGATTAGCTTGGCCGCTAATTCCGGTTGTTTCAATTGAATTGGTGCGAGACTGTCAGCTGTTGCTGCAGTTGTCGTTGTTGTTAAAGGCGTATTTGTATTTGTTGTGCAAAAATGGTTATTGCTATTCAAACTGTGACCATTTATTTTGCTGCCTGCACCGTTTGTGGTCGCTGGTGTAGTCAAAAAGGCACCATTAGTCAGAGAGCAGCCATTAGTGGTGGTGGTGCTGGTATTTCGTAGAGAACCCATCGCCGAGCTACTCATTCTTCGAAAGATCACTTTGCTCTGGAAAATTTTGCAAAGCAAGCAAGAGACTCTTCTCAAAATGTATTCAATATTTATTTGTACTTTTTTTTTTCTATTATAAAATTATTTATATATGTACTTAAACGTAAACTAATTTAATAATATCGTATTTCTTGATTGATTTAATTATTTACAAAAAAATTATAATCTACACTCTTTGATATCCATTGACAAGATCGGATAGCCGTAATTTTTAAAATTTTGCTTTTTAGATTTTCATTTTTTCTGGTAGTTAAATATTTTTGTTTTTTATTTACTCAGTGATTATAGCTTGTGATCATTTCCTCACAAATCACGCAAGGTATAAGCAATCTTGCCGTGGCGACTTTCCGTTTGTGACTGATAGCAATTGCTCTGATCGCGAGTATCGCGAGGAGAACTCCTCTATAGCGTGGAAACAAAATGACTGAGCAACTGACAGCTCTGGGCGCAAAAAGAGAACAAAAATTACTATATAACGACTGAAAAACAGACTAACGGCAGCTATCAACAACGACTATCACGATCACGAGATTCACTCTCTATGAGAAAATACTAAAACAAAACGCAATTATACCATACTGTTTAGTGCAGACGCGGGTAACACACGGCCACGTTAAATTGTGTGGCCCGCTGGGTGATTTTATATTTTTATACAAAAACCAGCAGAAATATAGATTTGCAAAAATGATGTAAAAGGTTAAACAAATATCTCATTAATTAAGACTCGAGAGGTAATTAGTATATTAAATAAATTCATTTTCCATTTGTATTACATTTTCCAAAAAAGAACATGTTTACCTAAAGTGCGGCCCGCTGTAACGTTAAGCGCCAACTAAGTGGTCCGTAAAACTATTTGGTTGGCCATACCTGGCTTAATCAGACTATCAGCCATACTCATACATTTTTATATGATAATAACACATACTATGGTATGAAGATGCTGATTGTTAATGTCGTTGGTTATTGCTCCAAGTCTATCGCGGAATTAACTTACTCTTTTACGATTACCACAGACTGTAATCCGAAATACGGGTATAATAAAAGGCGAGATGATAAAAAAGACAGACCACTTAATTGAGTGAAATGGTCCACTAAAACGAATTAAGACTTTAGACTCTTGGTAGTAAAAGACTTACCACGTGTTTCCGTGAGAAATGTTTGAATCCATTTTTAATTTTTAAAAGTTAATAAAGAAAAGAAAATCTATTGACCGTTGTTGTTGAAATACTAGTAAGCGCATTTGTATCAATCTGCTGGACTGACTGTAAATGTGCTTTCCATGCTTCAACATTCCATCCATCCATAAACGTTCTCAGCTCTCCGTTCATTCAACGTAGTGAGTACCACAGAGCATACTTCTTTTTTTGCAGTAATTAAATTGTTCGTTTTAACAACGCTTTTGTTTTAATACAAAAGAAGAAACGAGGCACGAACAATCATGCCCAACTTCATGCTCAAATTAACTAAGTAATCATTAATAGGAAAGTGGTCAATTATTAAGGAAGCATTATTAACTAGTGAGAAATCTCTCTCTCTTCAAGCTTCTTAAACGGTTCGAGAAGGTAATAAAATAATGCAATGCCTTAATATAAAAGATCAGCTCCATTCCTTAAAAAAAAAGGGATTATTTCTGCATTTTAATACCAAATCTAAAACCTCATTTAACATTTCTGTATTGTTTCTCAGAAGTCTGATTATACGTAAAGTCTTTAAAGTTGGCACTGAAAATTACACTGAAAAACTTATCCTAAAAACGGTATCCTGAAAAGCTAAGACTGCAAATTTTTTCTATTTTATTAAAACTATAAAAACACCAAATATAAAACCTCCGACATAAAACTTCTTAGAAAACATATCATGAAATAACACATTTGAAGGATTTCAGGAAGTTTTGAGATACTTTTTAATGGTGCTCTCTATGCCGCCTTAAATATGTATGCATTTTTATCTAAATTTTTAAAAATATTTTAAAATAACGAATTTAGTTAAAAACGACATAAGTTTATTGCGTCTTATTAAAAAAATGAAAAATCAGAAAAAACGAATTCTATATTTCTTTTTTATTGTACGATAGATAGAAATTTCCTCAATAATTAATTGTAGAAACAATTTAATATATGTAAGTATGTAACATATATGTACATTATTTCTCTTCTTCTTCTTCTTCTTTCGAATAAAAGAAATTTATTCTAAATATGGATATGCTTGCAGTTTTTTTTTTTTGCAGTGTCCATAGTGGAACTGTTTGTATCAAGAAAAACTTGCTCTCTCATTTTTCATATGAGTATATATGCACATACATATACAAAGGTAAATATATATGCATGAGTGGGGAGCACATGGCTTTAATAATGTTTATTTCATATTGAATATTTGCGGGCCATATGTTCACGTGCTCGCTAACAAAAGTTTATATAATATTTCAAATCATATTAAAAAATTCTTCCTATGTGTCTTTTCTTTGTCTTCAGCTCTGTCGACATTCGACGTTTGAAATATTATTAGAGAGTAAAGAATAAATATTTTCCTATGCGTATACTAGTACGTACATACATATGTACATATCCATACATCAACATAAATACGAGTACATATATACACGTAATCTTATTTAAGTATATATTTTATAGCCTCGTACATAAAACGTATTAACGATTTTGATCAGCTGTTAAAATGTGCGAAGCGTGTTTTTTTCATTGTTTAGATTTTTGGTATATTTTTAAAAGTTTTGGTAAATATGTATTTTAATATACGTACATATGTACATATGTATTTATGTGAATTTTTCGCTACATTTAAGTGTTTTAAATTAAGTAATAATGTACATAAATCGCTTGAATATAATTGAAACATAAGAAACTTAAGAAATTATTATCACCATTTTTAGAAATCACCAACATTCCGATTTTTAGCTTATTATAGTATATACCAAAAGTAATTGGAAAGTAGAACCAAAGAATATATATTGTATTATTATTATTACATATTCTTTGGTAGAACCTTGAAAGGTTGCCTTCAGAGGTATTCTGAGAGTCACTAACTATTGAAATCGTGTCAAAAATCGCCTTTTTCTTGTTTCGAATATAAAAAGACGATTTTCGAAACGATTTCATTAGTTAATGACTCTCAGAATACATCTGTTAATTTTGATAGCAGTTTAGTCGATGATACTTGTAGTATTAAGATAGGCAGTAAAAACTAACTTTTGAAAATATTAATTCGGACATACATACATACATATGTAACATACAATTTGTATATACATTTTATTTTGGCGTAAGTGAAATGCTACATATATCTTCTAAGTGTGCTTCGTTTGAAAGAGTTTAATGGAGTGTCGTAAAATTTTTATAATTTTTGTAGTACTGATAGTAATTTTAAATAATTAGTGTTTCAAAGCCATTTCTGCTGCTTATACCGTGACATTATATTATCCTAACAATAGATAATATGATTCAGAGTTTTACATTATTATACAATTAGTAAAATTCTTTCTATTTTTAAATCTTTTGTATACAGTATTTACATACCATATACAAACTGGAAAAAACGTTAAAAAGCATAAAATTTTAAAGTTAATTGGTTCATATCAGTTTCCATTTGTTGAATCGATATATAGCTTTAAAAATTAAATGAAACTTTTATGTTGTTGCTTACGACCGACCATACGTCAATGTAATTGATTGAAAGTGAAAATAGAATCGACAACTTGAACAAGCGCTTATATGTAAGTCTTTTCTTATAATTGCTGTTGTTGTTCTTGTTCTTGTTGCATGTGTAATTAAGAAGTAGTATGATAATTAAACTTACAAAACCTTATACATTATATTGTATGTACCTTGAGAACAATCAGATTTACCCTTCCTTTCTCTTTACCATCAGAATAGTATTGTAGTATTGTAGAATTCTTCAGTAAAATTCAAAAACACCTGCGAGAAAATCCAAGCGCTATGTCGGATTCGTCGGTGGGAGGGGATGTTGTATGTAAATATGTATGTATATCGGCTTTAACAATGGATTTTTGTTTTAAGAAGGTTAAAACGAGGGTTGATTTTTCATAGGCTGAGAAAAATTGCTTTTTAGTTTTCTTTTAACGTTTCGAGGAGGAAAAACTATTCCGGAAACTTTATATACGTAATTTAAACGTTTTCAAGAATATTTTGTGGTATTGTACACGAATATGATTTATAATAATTAATGAACATGAGAAATTAAAAATTTTAATAAAACAATATACCAAAATAGACAAAGGAATATACTAATAATATAAACGTATATACTAATAAAATAAAGGTATATACTAATAATATAAAAGTCTATTCTACACTAAGTTGTTATATTTTTCTTTTGTTGTTTCATTTTATATTAAACATAAAACCATAATTACATATTACAAATTTTTTATCATTTGGTCCATGTTCCACAATTTATTTTATTATATTTGTTATTTTATTTTTTATGTTTACATTTATTTTATTATATTTATTTTTTAAGTGTATCTAATGAAAGTAAAAGTCATACTGCGTAACTGTTTTATAATTTTTTTTTTAATTTTCCAATTCTTACAAACGATTTGAAATGATTTTTCAACTATTTTACCTACTCGCGTGTGTTTGTGTGTAAGTACTTACGTACAGTTGTTTGTATAGAATTTATTTTAATATTCCTTTGGAAATTTTCTTATCAAAGAAAAACAGTAAATAACTATTAAAACAATAACATGTTTTTGTGCAATTCATATGAAACTTGTTTTTAAGTTATTAAAAAATAACTCTATAATCAGCTTGTTTGCTTGCAGTAAAAAAAAGCATTTCGTGCTGATTTTCAGGATCCTTTCCTTTTTAAAAAAATTACGTTTTTTAACGTATATATTTGAGCAATTGTAAGAAAAACCCATAAAAAACATAGAAATAATTATATGTATAATAATAATTTTAGAAAAATAATTGTTTTAAGTTCGAGAATTACCTGAAATATCGCCGAAAATCGTCTTTTTGACACTTTAAGGTTTTGAATTTGAGGTTAGAAACCGTAAAATTCTGTTGTGCTTAAACAATTCTGTGCTGATGAACTTATACAATGGTGCTGAAATAATCCTATATTTACGTGGCTCATTCGTTCCATCGCAGATGCCGTGTAAATTAATAACGTATAATTCGAGTTAAAAATTCACATTTAATTCTTTACTGTCCTTGATGTGAACATGTTAAAGTGATCATATTAACAATACCTCCGTTCACCGTTCTTCAATCGTCTTAAATCAAAATCATACAATTCGAATATCGTGACAGAGCATTAAGTGCATTTTATAAAAAAACATTTCAATTTCAATTTTTTTTTTCTATTATAATCATACTACTATTATTATTTTTCTATTCTTCTTTAAACCTTGTTCAAATCTAGAGCATGTAATTTCAGCTCAAATGTACGCGTGCAATGTACCGTGTACCATTTAAAGCGACCCATACACATTTATGTATATACGATATTTATGCACAAGCTTCTCTCCTTCTTTGTTTCTTTCAAAATGTTATTTTTCTTCACAATAATTTTTGTTGAATTAAATCGTGCTCACAACAGCATACAAAAATGATGACAACAGCAGAAGTTGTTGGTGCGGGGAGGGGGGAAATGGGAGTAAACGTAACGTTCACTGAACTTACCCAACCCAAAAAAATTTGATCTCAACGCCAGGTTATTCTTAGGTTATATTCGTTGCGACTCAACTCTTTTCTATAAGCGGGGAGGTTTATTTTTCACCCGCAGAGACTTAGTTTTATGGTTTGCGAATGGTTTAGAGCGGACGGTGTAGGAGAATTTCAAAGAGCACAAGAGCCAAAGGGAGAGGACTAATCCGGCTGAGTTAGTAGATGCTGCAAATGCAACTATCTAGTATTGCACGTAATAATATATACGGCTGTGTATAGCAACAGTTTTTATGCTATTGTCGCAAGCATTCAATTATAATCTGCAGCTAAAAAGTCAGAGACAGACGTTCAGAGAAAAAATAGAAAATCATTCGATATGAAATCTATCATGTATTACCAATAATAAAATTTTATTAAAACTAACTTAAGTTTGAGAATTATTATTTTAGGAAATAACCTTCTTTACCATATTATTCATTCTCTTTGCAGTTCTACATAGAAAACAATCAAAACATTTTAGGAAACTAACGATTTTTATTAAAAAATGGTTGAATTTCGCTTCGACATACGACCACTCTTCACAGAGCCCATCGTCAAAGTGGCCTCCAATCTTTTGCCGCACACTTTTAAAGGCGATCGCCGTCAAGCTTTGTAAGTATTTCTCATTTTGAATTTTTAATTTTCCATTAAAATTTTATTTATTGGGTAATATTTAGCATTACTTTTTGCTTATTAACTAAACATTGTACTCATATAATATCAATTTCTTGTTCAAGAGATGCTACTTCCAAAATGTCCGAAATTATTGATCAACTTGGACAATTATCGGCCGTTTCACAAAAGCTTAATAAGCCTGTAACAACAGCTCAAAGATTACGCATGGCCGATAATCAGATTCTCTATTTGTTGGCCGATACCGATGCCGGGAACAAGTAAGTACCGTCATGTGTACATATGTATGTAGATTCCGAACAGAAACATCTTATCCAGTGCACAATTATTATTTGTACTTACTAAATTATTAAGCATTTTCAAATGAGAATTGTAAAGTGTATTTTTTATATTAGCGCTCGAGCTATTATTTTCTTATCAATGAATAGAGTTAGTAGAAAAGATTTCTATTGAATCGTGTTGAGGAAAGTTTTAACTACACGCATTGTAAATTTAGATTAAACAGTCAGAAATGAAAGGCTAAACTGTGCAATGCACATGTAAACTGCGTTAGTGATTTCATTCATTATGCTTTAATGAACATAAACATTTCTTTTACGGAATATGTACATCTTCTCTCATTTTCTTGATTATTATTATGCTTGCTCGTTGCTTATGACCAACTGATCTGCAGCTTTATTATAACCTCAATAGGCGACCTACTTTGCAGATATGCTCAAGTATATACAATACGACTATTACTACTAATAGGATAAAATATATGTATATCGTATTGTATAGGCTCCACGATACTCTACTAACGATCTATACGATACTCGTAATACACTGTTAAATTATTTTTATTACGTAATTATTATTGTAAAAGTTTTTATTATTAAATTTAAAAATGTAAAAACATTTCGGCTTTTTATTTAATTAGAAGTAGTACCCGGCTGATTCATCGCAAACAATTCATCGCAAGACAAATTCCTCGCAAAGCAATTCATCACGCAGCAATTTATCAAAACAGCAATTCATCGCAAGACAAATTCCTCGCAAAGCAATTCATCACGCAGCAATTTATCAAAACAGCAATTCATCGCAACAGCAATTCAACGTATTAGCAACTATTATTGCAACTACTAAATAAATTTTTCTACTTCGGCTCGCAACAAATTTTTTTGCGATGAATTTCTGTTGCGATGAATAACTTTTCAAATCGCAAAAACACAAAACTTTATTGTTTAATTGAAACTGAAGAAATTAGTTTTTAATATTTTTAAAATTTGTGGCTCACTTGATAATTTCATAATTTTCGGCGGTGAATTTTCAAACAGTTTTCAAAATTTCCTTGTGATTAGTTGCTATTACGATGAATTGCTGTTGCGATGAATCTGCCTTGCGATGAATTGCTCGCGTTAAATCAGCCGGGTACTACCTACCCATACACCCATACGAGTATGTATTTCTTAAGCTCAAATTTTCACCTCCCTGAAGGAAACCATAATTATGACTAACCTTGATACGAATACGTTATAAACACGCGACTTCCAAATAAATCACCAAAAAACTCTGTTCATCATCAAATAAGCTGATTGCTTCAATTCTTCGTATGAAGGTTAAATTAGAGAGAGAAAAACACTAAAACACTTCTTTGTAATTATAATTATAGTATGAGTACATTACATTCGTGTTACTTATTGCTGTAATAAGAAAGAAGAAGAGTTTCTATAATTTTGAAATATGTATTGTGTGTACATACTTGTACTTATGAAAATTACGATTTACGATTTTTAGTGGTTCAGTGATTGGTCTACTTAAAGTGGGCACCAAGGATCTGTACCTTTTCGACGAGGTTGGACAGGCACGTAAAGTGGAAAATGCTCCTTGCATTCTCGATTTCTATATTCATGAATCACGACAACGGACCGGTCTCGGTAAAAATATGTTCGAGACAATGTTGAGCGAAGAGCATTGGACACCGCTAAAATGTTCCGTTGACAGACCGTCGGAGAAACTTTTGGGATTTCTGAAGAAACATTATGGTCTGGAGCGCACTATACCGCAAGCAAATAACTTCGTGCTCTACGAAGGTTTCTTCGATGATTTAGATAATGCCAATGCTGCAGAAAATAAGCAAAAAGAACAACTACAACAACAGCAGCAGCAAACAAACGGCACGCACATCACAAGCGGGTGAGGAAGGTTCTTTTGACACTTACAGAAAATAAAATATTGTATATTATATACGAGTAGGTATGTATGCGTATACATAGCGTTCTCTCATAGGTCTCTTTTAGAGTTTATGGTGTGTATATTTATGATTTGCATACAATGCGATTATATTGTACTTTTGTACCATGTTGCTTCTGCTCGACTCGACCTCTTCTTAGCCATTTAGCGCTCGCCTCGGCACTCAAGAGTAAATGTGGCTACATAGGGTTAATATTTACTTATGAACCTTGGCCAGTCAACCCTAAATATGAATTGGCTTAAGGCTTTTATGCGGTTTGATGTTAAAAAGCACACACGCCCCTTAAACAGCGCTTTATTCATTTCGTTTTACTCTTTTTATTATATTTCGTCTGTGCGGATATGATGTGATATCTTGGGTTCGTTTTAGGTGGCGCAGGGAGGGCTGATGACTTGCATAAAATTTAAATTCTCCGTATAATCGACACGCAAATTGTTCATAGTTCTTATGAAGTTAAAATAAAATCGTGGTCGTGAGAGATTTTAATCACGAGTGGCGCCCATTTGTTCACACAAACATATTTACTTTAACAAAAATTTGAATAAAAATACATTGTTGACAAGTTTTCATTGAAGACGTAATTTTTATTCCATTTTCTTAAATCCTCAATGCTTTTTGCACTAATTTTTATAAGAAAGACCAACCGAAATGTTTATTTTTATTGAATTTTTATCAAATTTCTCCGGAACTTTGTATGATTCTCAATTCATGGCGTTAGAGTGGGAGTGTCCCTGCTATTCTTTGCCAATTTTTCGTAATGCCCCAGCCGTGTTGGAGCGCAGTTGTTTTCATAAGAGTACCGGGATTATCTTTATCATCCACAAAAATTTATAACATTCTGTCTATTCATTCATTTAAGGCTATCTATAATATTATCATATTATTTTAATGCTATATATCTTTTTTAAATACATAATAACAAATTAATTAAATATAATATTAAAATTTAAGCATAGTACTGCTTGCTTTAAATAAGAATATTAGTTGCTTTGGGTATTATTTCGCTTCTTCTCTAACTTTTTTATTTCATTTGAAACGCTTCTCAACTATACCACCACCACCACCACCATCATCAACAACAACATCCATAATAACAATATTTAACAACCATCAACTATGTACATCCCAAATATAACTACATAGTCCTAATACGCAACTATTTGGTGCTCCTTACGTCAGCGATGAAATGCATAAACGGCGCGTCCGTCAACAGGATGGACCGCATGCTGTAGGTGCACAAATAACACAGATCTCGCCAGTTGGACGCTATGGTGCCAGACGGCCAACATGCAGTATGGCTGAGGTATGATTTGTTTCGTCATTTATAGATTAATACATACATATAAGACACAACATATAAGATTTTCTGATTCATTCCATAAACTTTGATATTTTGTATCGTAAAATATTCACTTAACACTTAATATTAACTAAAATATATACATATTTCTTAATACGATGGAGTCATACACAGATCAGAAATGGTTACTGATAACAATTTTCCGGAAATGTATTAATATGCAAGTCGTATCGTTTAAAAGGATGGTGTCTGTCTGTCTAGTGTAAAGTTCTTGACCAAACATAAATATAATTTTTTAATATTGCCTTTTTAATAGAACAATAGAACAATTTTTTAATAGACCAATAAACAATGAGTTTTAATTAAAAATTTTAGGGAAATATATTATTAGAGAGCCCTTAGGGATCTTAGGAAATATTTTTTCTTATTTATTATTAATGGCTTCTTTCTTTTTGGAACATAACTTTAGTTTTTTAGAAAAAAACAGTTTTTAGTAAAAACAATGTCACTTTAACGGTTCGATTGTTTCAAATAAGTACACTTTTTTGAGATTATATTAATTTAAGGGTATGTAATCCGCAATAACAAATTAACGAATTTTTTTTTTGTTGATTCCTTGCCTTAGTCCCGTGTCATAATTTGGGCACAAATAGTAGAATTTGAGAACTCCTTTGTGGAATTAATCTTTCGAGATATACTCCAAGTAATAAAGGGTGCTAATGGCGTGGTATTATGTAGTTTCATCGCAAGGAAAGCTTTCATTTGAGACCAAAGCCCATTCGTTATTCGCTCGAATTGAAATTTCCAAATCAAATTAAATCTAATAGTCCTTAAACCATTATAGCAAGGCATAAAGTTAAAGAGTACATAAATTCAAATTGTCTTAATGCTTTTACTGCATCTCTAAAAATTATTCGTTCAAAATTTGGTGGAGAGTGCCAATCGATAGTCTCAATCGATAGTCATCTCTTCTCTTCGTGTTCGATTTTGCAGGTTATTCGCAGGCGTATATGTACATATATACGCAAAAATTTGGTATTTCCAATTCAAATTTTATTACAGTTTTTTCTCTCCTCTCAATCCTTTCACACAGGCACACACATACATATGTCTAAAGGATATTTATGTACTCATATATATCGTATAAATTTGCTTGCAGATTTGTTGTGTTTATTCTTGTGTTTTTTCTAGTTGTTCAAACACTTGTAGAAATTTTTCGACGAGATATGATATGCTTAGAAAACGTGTTCCCAAGAGTCAAAATATATGAAATTCAAAGAATTTAATTATAATTCGCCTCAAGAAAAATATTGTATGTACATATATATTTTTAAATCAAAAAATTTTTGAATATTAACGAAGAACGCTGTCTAAAATACATAAGTAAATGGAAGCCAAGCGAAGCAACATGCAATCCGTGCTGACCAAGGCTCCGCCCTCCAAAACACAAGTCCCTGTAAGTAGAAGTTTCTTCTAAAACGAAGTGCCAAAAGGGAGTTTTTCAAATATTAAAATTTCGTCATATTTTCTATGCCAAGAAAACTGCCAGCGATGTGAGCCTGTCGCCAAGCCAAGCGGCTGAGCAGGCTAAATTGAATGCGGTAAGTGATAGCATTGCATTGATACGGAGCCTATCACCTCCTCTCTCCTTCCGTCTTTCTCATAAACACGTACGACTACTAATAAAGCATCTTTCTTTCTCGATTTTTAGAAAAAAAATCCTTTAGATGCTTTAAGTCGAACGTCGATCAGGCTTGATCAAGCAATTCAAAAACGTTCGGTAGTAAAATCTGTCTAATGCTAATCCAATTCATCTCTAACTAAACTATGTACTCGTTTAGGGTCTTCAAGATGTCGATGATGAATACCTCAAGGGTAATCTTTTTTCAAAACAAGCTTTTCCCCGGCATTCGGTAGGTTTAAGCATGAGAAGAAAAAGAAGAAGTTAATTTTTAATAGTGTGCGTGTGTGTGTATGTGTGCTCCTCTCTCGTTAGGGTCTTAATACTGATTATGGTGTAAATGGTCAAACACGAATGAATATGAATGCGTTACAGCCGCCACTGGTAATAATTGTGCTCTTTTCCGCTTAGCATTATTCTGCTCTTTCCCTTTTCTTTGAATTTATTGATAATTTCTTCGGAGATAGAGTCAGACTGAATCTTCATTTAAGCTCAAAACCGGAGCTGATGGCAACGCTGGTGAGATGCTATCGCAAGCACAGTTGCAGGCTCAAGCGCAAGCGCAAGCTCAGGCTCAGGCTCAGGCTCATGCTCAGGCACAGCAGCAGCAGCAGCAGCAACAGCATATACATGCAAACCTACAACAACAGCAGCAGCAGCAGCAGCATATGCATGCAAACCTACAACAACAACAGCAGCAGCAGCATATGCATGCAAACCTACAACAACAGCAGCAGCTGCAGCAACAAGCCACGCATGCACATGGCCAACATCATCATCAAACACACCAACATATTCACGGACAACAACAGCAACAACAGCAGCACCAGCAACAGCTCGCACCTCAAGCTCAAATGCAATCGCAACTGCCATGCAAAAATCAAACTTACAATGCGAATCAAGCCAATGTAAATTCTTCCTATTCCTACCTCATTATTTATAAATAAATTAAGCAGTGAGCAGAGTTACTAACCTATTTAATGATCCATTCCATTTGCCTCGCCGCTCCTCCAACAAGGCACAACAACCAGGCGCCAACCAGATCAGCAATGAGCCCGAAATGTGCACCACTTGCCCGAACTGCCAGACCACGATCTACCTGGTGCGCGGTAATGACCTAGGTCATGAGAATATGCCAGCCGCTTTCCATGGCACCGTCGAGAATGCACCACCCAATACTCCAGCCCAGTGATATTCCTGCAGTAAAAATTGAAGCAAAAATTTATTTCTTAGTCAAGAAAAGTAAATTCAAATTCTCTGTTGTGCATAAGCATTTTACGTGCGGTTTGGTTTATATTTCAGCTAGATGATTGATTAATTGATTGATTGATTGCCTTGACCAACATAAATTTTTTGTTACTCTTGTTGTTTCAACCATATACATAAACATATTTGCAAATAAATTATTGCTTTTTTTAAATTCACAAAGAATTATGTAAATTTTTTGGAACGTTAAAATGTCTCTATGCATTGAAAAATAGTGTCTTTTGTTTGTTTGCATTTTTTTCATCAAAGTGTATGGGTTAAATGTTGATTTTGGCACTTCTGCATTCGGCCAACCTCTGCAGTAGCCACTTAACCGGTCGCTTGTTGTCGTCGGGTTCGTCGTCTATCTTAAAAGGGTTTTAGCATTTGTTCTACTGAGCTGTTCCTTTTCTTTGACATACTTGGCGCACTGCCAATGCTTTCACTTTTCACCGGTTTGCAAGTTTTTTCATTATTCCATTGTCAACATTGTTTGAAGTGATTACTGACTGCTGACTATTGCTGCTGCTGCCGCTACTCCTGGCTGGTTGACTGTATTCAGTCCTGCGGCTGTTTCCGTTGTGCTTATTTTCTACTCGTTCCGCCTCTTTAAGTAGATTTATTTGAAGAATACACTACTAAGAATAAGAATATGTTTGTGTGTTTTAATATTTCGACTGCGTTATTGTTGTTTACATTCTATTGTCATTACTTGTCATCACGTGATAAAAACATGGTTGGCCCAACTTTGGATCGGTTAACTTGGTCACCATAATAAAAACAGTACGGAAACATTTTGACTCTGGCTTAGTTTACAAACGTTACAACAGCGCTTTTTATGGCGCTTAATGGATAAAATTAAAGATTATACACTACTTCAAAATCGTTGTGTATCACTTGAAAGGCTCTTAATAAACGGCATATATACAGTTAAAATTTTGATTCTTCTTAAAGTGAAGGCAAATATTGAAATTTTTCGCTCATGTGGGTTACGTTTTTCACTCCGCTTGAATTTTTTTGTGCATTTAGAGGTTCTTAAGAACTTTAATCCAACAAGAGACTTGAGTCAGTGAAGGCAAGCCTTTGCCTTTTTTGTGTCTCTGGAAAATGGGCCTTTCACGGACGGAGAAATGTATAGCATACTTCTAAACAATTACTTTAACGAAGGTATTTAAATTCTTTATTCATATTTCTTTAAAAAAGTATTGAAATTTATACCAGGTGGATTTTATGCTACTTCCATGCAAATATCACAAAACCTTTTTTATTGAAACCTTTTTATATTTTATCATGTTTTTGTTGAAACATTACAATAGAATTAAATTAAACATTAAATTAATTTGGTTAGTTTTACATATCGTACATGAATTATTGTACTTATTCCATGTTCGCTTTGTAAAGTTGATTAATTTACTATTTAACTTAAACTTAAATTGCAGATAATCCATAGCAATGCAACATCACCAAAAAGAGATACCGAATCGAGCAGGTAACTTTTTGTTATTAATCCTTACATAATCATTGCTTGTAATTTTGTAATTATAATTTATTTCATTTAAAAGAAAATAATAGTTTTATTGCTTTTACTTTTTCAATTTCAATTTTACTTTAATTTTTTATAATAATTTTTTCTCAAATTTTTATTTTACAGAATTACATAATCAATGGAGTTGAAGTTAGCAGCCAATGTTCTTAAAAAAATGCTGTGTTTTATTTTACTTATATTTTTGCAATTGTGTAGAATTTAAAAGAAATAGCGGTGCATTTTATTCCTTTTTGAGTTGTATGACTTTCAGGCAGCTTTAGAAGAATCATACAAATATTTTCAAAAGTTATTAATTTATTTATTTTTTCAACGTTTATGTTTATGTTTAAAAAATAAAATTTTATAAATTTGATCTAATGTCACAATAAACCATTTTTTCAGTATGTCCTTTTCGCTCCCGAAAAATACTTGTACAAACAAAATGAGATCTATCTGCTTTCACTGAAATAATTCCTGAATATTTAATTATTGAAATTTATGAAGAAATACAAATAACGTTACCATGAAATTAACGAATATAGAAAATTGTTATAAAATTATACCGAAGAATTTTTTTTTCGGTAAATTTTTATAAATCTCATTTTGTTGGACAAAGCAAAGCTTCAAAGTGGCACCCACAGCCTCTTTTTTACTTCACTCTCTCACTTCTCTTTAGCTCAATTTCACCTCGTTCCAATATTGATGCTGTTGAGGCACTCGGTGCAGACTTAAAGGATTTACAGACAAACCAACAACCGGAAGAGGGTACATCCGTTACTGAAGCTCCCGAGAGTGCCGGAAAAGAAGCTGCTGATGCGGAGCCACAGTCTTCTTCTGTGGCAGCTACTGAAGAGCAGCAAGTGCCAGCTCATGAGAGTGGAAGCGCAAAAACTCCATCCGTCGATGGTGAATCGGGAAGTGGTGAAAATTTGATGAACTTAAAGAAACCAGCTATATTTCACTTAAGCAAGCAACATACTGGCATGAAGAATGTATCGTATGGCGTGGGCATGGCTGTCACACCCACCAACAAAATGGAATTCGATCAAGAGTTGCGCGAAGAATTCGGTGTGGTGAAGATCAACCGTCCTCCGGCCAGTAAGCTCAATTCGCCAACGCCTCCGGGGGCAGATCAAACGGATGCCATGTCGACCGTTTCATCTGGTGAAGGTTTAACCGATCAGGGTTACTACGATTTGAAATTCTATCACAACAAGCTTTGGTAAAAAAAGAAGAAAATAGGAAAACAAAAAAAAACAAGCAAAGTTAAAAACGAAAATAATTTTAAGCCAACGCAAAAAAATTAAAAGTATTATACCATCGAAAATTCGTAATTCGTCAAATATTCAAAAACGAAAACGGAAAATGGTCATGTGCGATGTTTTCCAAAAAAGATTTTGCGATTTCAGAATTATGTATGTATTAACTGTTTAACGTATACACACACACAAACGCGCTAAACATTCTCTGAAAATCAAAAATAGACATAGTAACTGGTAGCTCCTTTATGATATTTTAAAGTTCCTTAATTAATTTTAATCTGTTAAGTTTAAACATACATAATTCTCTTCGTTACTATCTTATTGTTCCTTACTATATTAAAATTACTTGAATTCTTGTTATTATTTTTATAAAGTTACTTTTTGTCTTCAAAAGTTTCTATAAACAGGAATTTAATTAATTTATATGTAATCAAACATCATTATAATGAATTGCAAGCAATAACCGAATAATGATTTTGAATGAAAACAGTCTTTACTGAATTATCATCGCTCAGTTTCATAAACACAAATTCAGCAGTCCGCCATTTCCAGTAAATTTATGAATAGTAAGCATTTATAAAAAAATTAAATACAAAATACATGTATGTATTTTTAATGTTTTCTTCTAGTTTGGTCGGTTTTTTTGTTTGCGAAATTATTACGAAAAGTAAAAAAAACACAATTAATTTTCAACCAACATTTCATTTAATCAACACTTTTATTAAAAACTATTTTGGGCTATTAAATTACTTTTATTTAAAATTCAGTTCTACTTTAAAATACATCATATAAACCTATATTTCATCTTGTAAAATGATGATGCTGTAAACGCTCGCTCGCTCAATCTACAGACATAATAATCATTTGCTAAATCTTATGCAAACCGAAATTCATAATGACTGCATATTGCAAAATTCAATACATAATAATAATCATAAAATTACTCGAATAACTTTTATTTTATGTGGTACATATTTAATATTACCTAACTATTCGTGCTGTACCTATGTACGCATTTACGTATATCGGAAATGCTATATATATATATATGTATATTTACGAAAATAAATATTGCATATTAACAATTCAGAAAGTAATTAAAACTGCACAAATACTTAAATTTCTAAATATACATAACGCATATACATTCATCATATCTGCATCTTTGAGAAAAATCGGTTGTTTATGAAATTTAATAGAAGTTAAGGTATATACGAGTATGTATACCATAATTTATGAGGGTAAGTATAACTAAAAATGTGTACAGTAACACTTCTCACTTAACGACCAACAGAATGTCAATGTTCCTATATAAAATGCAGGGTGTGCCTTCAAACGAAGCAAAAAGGGCACATTCTGCTTTGGCCAATAGAGGCGGCCACTTGAAATTGTAAGGAACCAAATTAAATAAAAATACCATATATATGGGTACAATCGTTTTTTTTTTAAAGTTATTCAATATTTACCATCCGACATAAGATATGGCGCACCCTATATCTATTCTTGGCTTAAGCTTCTCGCTTAACGTCGTAGTGCGTTTTTAATATGTTTTGCAACAATTTTTCTTCATCCTTTGTCAAATTTGGTCTGAAAAGAAAAACCGGGTCCGTTTTACGTTGTTAAGGAAACGTTAGGCGTTAACCTAATTTTGCTATGAATTCAAAGATGGCTTTAAAGAGAATTGACATAAACACACTGCAAGTTACTCGAATCGTTAAATAATTATAGTTTATTGATTTCATTCAACATGCGTTTACGGTATGCGCAACTATTGATTACCACTATAAAGAAACCATAAGTATTTTAGTTTTGAATTAGTTTTTAAACGTTCATATTAAATCTAGGTTTTCTAATCGTATAAGATTTCTATTTAATTATATGATTCATTTGTATTTGATTGTTGTTGCCGTCTCGAATAAGTGAAACGGTCATACGATGCTTCTTGATATTCCTCATCCACTGCATAGCCACTGAGGTCACGTGAAGAGCTGGGCGGCAGCATATCATGTGACGACGTTCCGGGCGCTGCCTCGTCTCACATGTAAATAAAATTAAACCTACAAGAGGCAACAACAAGAAAGTTAGTTAATGGCTATATATACAAGTGTAATTGATTTAAATATGCAACTAGCTAACCTGCAGAGGGCCTGTGGGAGTGATGAGATGATTGGACCGTATCCTTGCGAGTTGTCGTAGAGCTCAAACAAAGGTGCCGCTACTAGCTTGTAGTTTTTGGGTACAGCAAAGAGGGCTAATACAACGATTTAAGTAAGAAAATAAAGAAAAAACATTTTAAAACATGTAGCGTTTAAAAGCTTTTTGATAACGAATTTTTTAAGCTTAGAATTACATCAAGAATTTAAGATTTTAAATGATTAAGATTCTTAGTGTCGGCGACACACAAATATTACTTCTATAGTGAGTGGTACAATGCACGTCGTTATGCATCAATCATATTATGGAAAAAATAATGCCTATTGACATCGATTCGACATGTTCTATTGAAATTTTGACAACTTATTGTGTACTTTAGAATATACGATACTATAGTTTAATTTATATAATATCTTATTTACAGTGTTGCAGGAAGTGTGTATAATTGCACAACGAAACAATTTAATGGAATACAAGAGTATGCACTTCAAAATCTGTAATCATAAAATCAATCGTCGTCCTTGACACCTTTTAAAATACACATGGTTAACTAAAATTGCTGTAATAATACAATAAACAGCAGCAGCAGTCACCTCTATAAGAATACTATTCAAAATACAATTTTAATTAAATACAAGACAATAAGCATTTTTCAAACATTTCGAACACATATTTCACACACACATATCGCCTACATAATGCGTTGTTGTATCCACCTTTCAATCAATACAAGCTTATTTCAAACATTATTTGAACTCTTAGAAAAATGCCATGACAAATTCTTGAACAGAATTAATAACAATGTTTTTGGAAAATCGTTTTCCGTCATGCGCCACACTCCGACGACATTTACATTTTTGAGTTTACAAAAAAAAATCACAAATTTTCTTGGAAATAAGTAGCAAAAAGAATTTGCATGGCGCTACAAAAAGTTGATTCATTAAATTAGCTCCGCTTGAACTTGAAATGCTTAATTATCAGTTAAAAAGTACAATCTGTGTATTCTGTGCTCAACCATTCGGTTCACAATAACAACTGCTCAGGGAACATCAAAACTGCAGTTACAGTCCAAATCTAAACAATATTAAAAAGATAATTACTTGATTTGTTAAGATAATTAAATTTTTAAGAGAATAACGCCTGTCTTATGAAGTCTTAGCCCTTAAATTAAGCACTATCTGTGTAATAGAATATATGTTATATTTCAATCTAGTGACGGATTAAAATACATTGACTTTAATATATATACATTACTTTCAGAAAGAAAAAAAAAGAAAAAAAATGCTTCTTTTAAAAGCGAAGTGAAGTGAATATTCAAAATCTATTCGATTCGACACTGAGGCAGTTTTGAAAGAAAATCTGCACAAAACATTTGCCAAAATTATGTTGATGACAAGATTTCAAACTTAAAAAATTATCTGAAGTTGAACATTTCTGGTACACCTAAGCATTCTTACTCTTCGATTTGAAAATATTGGCTTTCTCAATGAAATAACCTAACATACGTATTCTGAGATTCACGAACTATTGAATCGTCTCGAAATTGCATTGCAAACAACAACAAAGAGACGATTTTTGTTGTTGTTTGCAATGCAATTTTGAAACGATTCAATAGTTCGTGAATCTCAGAATACGTATGTAAAATACCTTAAACAAGCAAAATGTAATATTACAATTTTACAAATACTTTATCATACATAATACATATACCAAAAATGCTAGAGAAAAAGTTACCCTTTTCATGTAACTGCACTAAAAACAATCGCTTGTGCTCCTTCGGCTTGGTGATGTGTGGTGGGATGTACGGGTACTGTGGTGGTTCGAAATTCGGACGCCACCAGTTTCCGATGGTGTCCTCCACAATCCATTCCTGCTTAACGCCATCCTGACGGCCTAAAGTCTAAATGAATTACAATGCAATATTGATGAAGCATTTTACAGATTGTTACAACTACTGCTAAAGGATAACATAAACTTAGCGTCTTGTCGTTACTTCGCTACACTTGGTATATGCATAAATTAGATAAAACTGTTACATAATAAGTTACAATTTTCAGAATTATATCAGCAAATGCGTTTTTTTAGCTTATAGAAAATAATGAGTTCAAATTAGTTCTAATTTACAATGGTTTTCCAAATAAAAATGCCATCCATATAATTACCTCAGTTAGCAATCGTTTTAGGCCTTCGACTTCATCCTCGCCTGCATTCAGTTCACCGCCCGGTAACTTGAAAAAGGTTGTTCCAAGCTGCAATAGCAAGACATGTGGTAAGCCGTGTTCATGCACCAGGAGCACGCCCTCCACCGAACGACGCATTCCTATTCTATCGAATTCATCACGCATTCTTTGAAAACGCGAAGGGACTGATGGGTCTTTTTCGAACAGCGGCTCCTTAGTGCCAAATGTGTAATTTGTTAATGGATATCTTAAAATAAAAGAAGTAATATTCGTCAAAGGAATAAACAAATAGCATTTGCTTTAATTTTAACCGCAGGAACTTACAAATTAATAGTACGATTTATGGTTAATGATGCTGCACCCGAATATTTTTGCCCATTATTTGAAGAACCGTCGATTTGTCCTTGACTACTTCGTCTGGGCCATCCGCTTCCAGATTTGTTTGCAACTTGCGACGCCATCTTTTTTCTTTGACCCGAAACTTTGTCGAGATTATGCTTGCGAGTCGTCTTCCGATTTAATTGAATATTTCTCGATCTAGTTTAAGCTCCAGAATATTTTAATATTTCAAATAAACTTTTGAAAATGTATTTAATTGAAATACTGCACTACAAACGACCAAGCACGCGAAAACGAATACAGGAAATTTTCGAGCCGGTTGACGGCGGTGTCATCGATATATTTTAGGAAGCGTTTGGAAGAATATCACGTTTCAGACGCAGTTAAGCTGCATTCAGACAGAACAGGTTTTTTGCTACGAGCTGCTGTGCGATTTTGTCTTGAATTTATTTCAAAACGCGAATGAGTTGCGAATCGATACGAAGGTAAAAAAATCAACTAATATAGTAAATTTGATTAATCAGTGATTATTCAGAATTACCGGTTATTATGCATAATCATCACTCGGATTGGTAAATTTCGCGTAGCGAAATACGCATTTTGTCTAAATGCAGCTTTAGATGGTGCTCCATAAAGTTGCGTTCTGAAAAAATTCCTTTTTCATTACGCACTGTGGGACAATTTATTCGGTCAGTAATATTACACAGTAGAGGGCTGCATGTAACGACTCGAAGTCTGGTACAAGACGTCTTTAAAGTTTCAAGAGTTGTCTAAAACGGTTTCATTTGCTTTCAAATCAAGCAGTGACTTTCGGAAGCGTTGCTGAAAACATTACCACATAACTTTCAATAGTCACGGCTTGATGTGAAATCAAATGGAAGCATTGCATTACCGCAAAACTGTTGCTATCTCAGTTTCGAATCTTTCGACACATCTCGTGCAGCCCTCTATTACACAGATCTCTCAGCCAGAGGAAAATCGTTTTATACTAAAAAGTGCACTTGTTAAACTTATGAAAACTTGGGTTGCAAACTTTGCGGTAGGTTTCTGATCAATGGACGATTCGTTTAATTTAATAACTATGATGACAGAATAGAGAGATATCCTATGCTTCTAGCTTTTCCAACAGCAATCTTCTATGATGTAATAAGACAGTAATTATGAAATTGTCGGTGCTTTTATTTCAATGTGAAAGAAATTCAATGCTAGATTTTTCGTAATTTCTCTCACATTGAAATAAAAGCACCGACAATTTCATAATTACTGTCTCATTACATCATAACCACGTAAGATTTTTCGCAATATGTAATGAAACGGTAGTTATGTAATTTTTGGTGCAAGAGAAATTCAAAGCTTTGAAATAGTTAGAATCTTAGCAGAATAATATCCAGTTTATTTGAACCAAAATCCAAGTAGCCTAAGATTTCCCAGAACATTGACAGCGAATCACCGGGAGAAAGAAAAAAAAGAAAATTATTCTCCTTTGTTTCAGATGTGCGACACTTCTGGAGAGCACATTGATCGAAACAATTCGCAGAGGTTAAATT
Source organism: Conops quadrifasciatus (assembly GCA_949752815.1). Lineage (NCBI taxonomy): Eukaryota > Metazoa > Arthropoda > Insecta > Diptera > Conopidae > Conops > Conops quadrifasciatus. The sequence continues at coordinate 32,927,900 of OX457079.1, read as the reverse complement.
ATGCTTACGCATTTTAGAATAGGCTCCTTGTACTGTATTTTATAGCAAATGTATTTACTGTATTTACAACTCTGATTTTTTATAGCCCACTTGGTCATATTTTCATTCTTTGTAGGTATTCTTCGTTTCTGAGATTTGGTGTAGTTTTATTTGGTAATATTGAATAAAACATAGGAATTTTATAAGTAAATTCCATTAGAATTTCATATAAAACAAAACTTTTTTTACACATATTGTTTACTTAATATGGGCATACAAAGAAAGTGTATATTATACACTTATTAGTGTGGTCTTCAGAAAAAAATTGTGTGAAAAATATTGAACCCAAAAAATATTTGTATAAGAAAAGAGTTGACAACCGCAGAAAGTAGTAATTAAATCGGTATAAACAATTAACTTCTTCAGCAAAATTGATTTAAAGCATCTTTGGAAGCACCAAAAAAGCAACATGAACAAGGAGGTTCACTACGAAGGATGGTTGATCAAGTCGCCCCCAACGAAACGTATCTGGAGAGCGGTAAGTGTATAAGAATCTGGACGATTTGTGAGTGTTGCTATTTCCAGGAAAGTAATCAAGAGAAGTACCTTGTCAGGGTCTCGAAAAAAAATTATAATATTAAGAAATAAAACTTGACTCATAATAGCGTTTGTGTGCATGCCTGCCTACGTGCATACATCATATGCATACATACATAAACATCTCTTTAGTAGGTGGAAAAAAATTGTGGAAAACAGCGATAAATGTCGATTATCCTCAGCTACAAAATTAATTGAATTTAATGAGCCGCCTCACAAACTTTGGGTACAGACAACAGACTCTGTAACGTTGGCACTGATTTAAATACGCGTTGTTTGCATTATTTGTTGGTAATGGAAACTCACTGCTGGAGTTCGTAGTCGCGGCTAAAGATCGTCAGTCACCAACTACTCCAACCAACTAATAAGCAACGCATTGTATGCTGATTTATCCATGCATGCTTGCTTTTATTCATTGAGCGGAGCTGTTTATTATATCAATTTTGCTGTTATCGCTGTTAGCGACGGGGTGCTGCTATGTTTGTGTATGTTGTACGCTCTGTGGACGTGCACATAATTCATAAACAGAAGTGCACAGGCGAAAATTAGTTTTAAAGCTTTAATAAAAATAAATAATAAAATAATAAATAATAAAATAATTATTATTAGGCCTGAAGCTTAATAATAATACTGTGTCGCGACGTGGTTAAATTTAGAATAAAAATTAAAGCTTTTGGTAAATTATGTTCTTCGTAGGATGTTAATCGTAATTACATCCTACGAAGAAAGACATTCTTCCTTTTAGAAATATACATATACATTCCTATAATAAATAAAACTCCAATAAACAAATAAATAAGTCCGACTTTTTAATTCGTTAATTAAAAGTAAGAATTAGTAAATTTTTCTAAACATTCTTTTAATTTTTTTGTTTATTAAATGAAGTAATTACTTTGATAATAATGAAATAGCTCTTTAAACCGGAAATTTGGCAGTTCGTATATACAAATCTTTATACAATATAATATTTGAAGGCCGGCGTTTTTTTTTTTTCTTTTTTTGGAAAAGAGCTGTTGCGTTCTCAAAATACATATATGAGAAATTTATCTCGCCAATTTGGCTTTCGATTCGGTTCCTCTTGGCTCAGGAGTAATTTCAATCAAGCGAACACATTTTTTGAAATATATATGTAGATTATACATATATTTATATTGCGAGTTTATTACTTACGTATATACTCGTATTACATTTTTTACTTCCTCTGATTGTGTACACATTATTATTATAACTCTTATTTAATAATTAAACATATACATATGTGTGTATATACTAAACGAAAGGATTGAACGTTTTTTAAACTGAAGCTTGTATGCTATTAAAACAAGGCATACAAATCAAAGCAGAAAAAAAACGAAATAAAAATGTTATAAAAAAAACTCTACATACATATGTATGTATGTCTTCGACATGGAAATTAAATCGATTAAAATAATATCGATTAAGTGAACAATATTACATCTGGTTAATAACAATGAACTAATATTTATACGGAAATCTTTTCTGTTTTCTGTTCGCTTCCCTTTCCTCTCAAAGTATTGCAAAATTTTGTAGTTTCTAAAGTTGTCGATGATTTCGAAAAATGTTTCGAAGAGTTTATGTACGTACATACATTCATACATACTCGTAAATTTAATGTGAGCACTTTTATTATTGCCATCTGGATATTGTTTCGCTTAAAAGGTCGTTGGTCGATGGGGCTTAGACAGCTACCAACCAATTGATTATCATATTTCTGCGGTCAGTATAATCGCCGTCGCGCTTATTCTGGTATTGAAAAATTGCATGCTTAAAGCGCTTTCAAGCGTCAAGATACATATGTATAATACTAAATGCATTCGTGGAAATCATTTGTTAGTCACTAATCGATGGAAAATGAAATTGTGAACAGCGTGCTAAATTGCTGCTGCTGACTTATTAGTCGACCGACTTTTCTCTTGGTTTGTTATTTTTCCATTTTCCTTAGTTATAGAAGAGATAAGGCAGTCTTAAAACAAGACCTAAACAACAAAACAACAACAAACATGGTTGGTTGGTTCGTGCCTTCTTCTGCTTCTCCTTTAATTGAACTTCAGTACAGTCCAACTTTAGTGACCAGTCGAGCACGGTCGTCGTCCGTCTCAATTTTAACACAGTTTCTATTTATCTTTTGCTATTATTTTGTTTTGTTTATTTCTTGTTGTTTTTATCTTCTTCTTAAAATTCCTTTCTGATTTTGCAACTTTTCGTAATCGTCAATGTCTTTTACTGACATCTGCAGAGATGGCGACGTCGTTGGTTTACTCTAAAGCAGGGTGAAATTCCCGAGCAGTTTTGCCTTGAGTACTATACCGATCGGAACTGCCGCAAGCTCAAAGGTGTCATCGATTTAGATCAATGCGAGCAGGTAGACTGCGGCCTTCGCCTGGAGAATCGCAAGCAGAAATTTCAATTCATGTTTGATATCAAGACGCCCAGACGCACTTATTATTTAGCAGCCGACACTGAGGCGGATATGCGCGATTGGGTGAATTGCATATGCCAAGTGTGCCACTTGCACGACACCAAGCAATCGAATGACTTACAAGGTGCGTCAGAAAAGAGCATCAATAAGCATCACCATCATCACCAACGTTTATATTAATTATGAATTCTTATTTGTTGCAGATGATAATCAAGCACAAAATGTGGCTACGTCTATGTCATTATCAACAACATTAAACACTACCAACAATACCACGACCACTTCATTGAACTCCTCCGATAATCCCACTATGGGCGCCACACGCAACTCCTCCAGTTCTGATATATTACGTCGCCAGGCGGAGCCTGTCATCGAACAACAGCCTCTCGGCTCAGCAACGTTGACGTTGACTGCATGCGATAATAAAGAAGCAAACGCCTACGTTAATACCGAGTATACAAATCGTGAAACTATGCTGTGCGATGCTCTTTTGGGCAAACAACAACAACAACAGATGTCTGCGACACCAATGAAAAGTGCCGTTTCAGTGCAAGCAGCGTTACCATCACCACCACCACAAGTTGCACCATCGCCACCACCACAAGTTGTAGCATCGCGTACTGAAGTGCCATCACTATCGCAAGCTGGACCATCGCCATTACAAGCTGTATCATTCCCATCCAAAGCTGTGTTATCATTATGCGAAGCTCTACCCTCACCACCACCACAAGTGTTGGAACTACCGTTACCGCAAACTGTGCCACCATCATCACCAGTTGTTGCCTCCACTGCAGCATCGAGCACATCAGCAGCCATCTATTTGAATAGCTCCATTTTTCAAAGGCAACAACCTTCCGCCACTCGTTTAGCAGTAAATGCGAATGGTGTAGTTCGGAAAATACCCGAAAATTTAGTGTTAAAATCTGTGCCCTTAGTAGATTCGCAGCAGAACAGCGTGCAACCGTCACCCGCCTTGAGTACGGCCTCAGGGCCTTACATACCGATTAGTGAATGCTTCTCGGGTAGTCCCAAATTTTTGGTATGAAAAAAATACCAGGCAAGAAATTACCTCCCCTTTAAACTTGATCCCTTTGTTCTTATATAGCTTGATGGTAATAATCCTACAACACCGTTGAATAATTTGGATCCCAAATTTTATGATACTCCACGTAGTCACAATACCATAGGCTTAAACCTCACAAACGACAAATCGTATTCGCCGAAAATTACGAACTGCGGCGGCGTGGTAAGTTTGAATGCTAATATTGTATATACTTTTAAATGCTTAAATAAATCTACTTCATCTTCATCTTAGCAACAACCTCAGGCGACACCCGGCAGCGCCAAAGGTCGTAGTGGACGCTCTGATTCCGATTCGGAAAGTGTTTTCACGGACGACGAAGAGTGGACACATCCAATGCCGCTGAGAGAAAGTATTGGTGAATTGTTTGTTTTTCTCTTTATTGCTTTTATGCCAAAAAGCCAAAAAATGTAGTTAATATTAATTGAAGCGACTTCGTTTTCACTTTAATTTCTCAGATCGTCATACCCGGCCTTCCGATAGCTCGGTTGAAAATGATTCGTTTGTTTTTACGTACTCCCAACGGTTTTCTAAACTTCCTGACGACATAAGCAAGGAGCAACCACAGCTCAGCTGCAATAATGGCTTGGTTATTGAAGCAGGTTCTTCGGAAAAACTTGACAAAGAGCTCAAAAACAATTTAACATTGGATGACAAGTAAGCTTGAATAATTATACGATATTTAATGTTTATTCTAGTGGCTTTTCGCCCCCCAATAGAACCTCAAAAGAGACACCACAATTTTCCGATACCGAAAATGCCTCTCCCGCTATGGGTCCAGGCGATGCCAAATCGGTAAGTGTGAGTTGAGTGCCTTAAGTAATGTAAAGCTAGCATTTTGTTTATTTGGTTTGACCAACACAAATTTCAATTTTATTTCATTTATTTAATTATTTATATGTACAATTAGAAAATAACATAAGAAATTTTTGGTACAGATTATTATACTTCGTAAATTTCAAAAATTATTTAAATACCCAACAAACATCTCCTATAAATATTCATATTTATGACTTAGAAAAAGGCTCCTTTTTCTGAAGAAAATATGTGTGCTCTAAATAAAGCTGAGCACAAGCCGTTTTGAAACGACTTTTAAAACACAGAACGTTTTAGCAGTAAAAACTGCCAGAACTTTTAAGATTTTAGAAGAACTTTTAAAATTGTAAGTCAAAAAAAACTTAGCAGTTTTAATGCCACTTATTGCTAAGTGGATATAAGAGAAGGATACACATACGAAGTGCACATACATACATATTAAATGCAGACATACGTTCAAAGAATTATGAAAGGCTCAGAAAAGCATCATAAAAGGCTCAGAAATTATTGTTTTTTATTGAAATTTTAAACTCACAAAACGCACAATTGTATGAGTCTTTTCTGACTCTTATTTAAGACTCACCGTCTAGGAAGGAAAAACGTTCATTTCTGACTCTTTTATGTGTTCATAAAGAGCGTATTTGCTCAGAAATATGAATCTTTTCTGAGTCTCAAAAGACTCATATTGTTTGCTGGGTTAAAAGCAAATAGAGTTAAAAAAATAACAATTATAGTATATTAAAAATAAATAATACACACTTCCTTCGTTATCATGATTTTTTTGTGGACGATAATAAAATATACTCGCAGGTTGTTGATGAAAGTTACGATATTCCACGATCTCATTATCTACCTTATTGTAATATGGATCAGCTCTTCAAGAAGACTACAAGCCCCGAGGTCGTCCATTCAATTGTAACCTCCACGCCGACTTTATTAGTTAAAAATAATGGTCCCAATTCATCAACAAATGCTCGTACTTTACCACGACCTCACTGCTATACAAACGCAGCACCCAGCAAAAAAGAAGAGAATGTCTTTCGTTATGATTTTATGGAACAGGTATGAACAATATAAAGGTCAGGTGAGGTCAGATCTCGACAAATTATACAATTATACAAGTTGTTCCGATGCGATTTGAAAGAGGACATTTCGTATAATTAGGTGTGTATGATAACTCCATTTAAGTTAATTTGGATGATTTTTGGAAGAAACATTTTGTCACGTGGGAGAATTAGGCGGTACAATTTTTTCTATACAAATGAGTCCAATACGATTTTACACTCCTCACAAGTTAATGTATAGACTCCTGACTTTGTGTCTTATCTTAAGAGGAACATCCACTCTCTGTACGCCCTAAATTTCTGAAAACAAACTTGTTTGAGAATGATTCTACAATTTTTATCTCAGGCTGATTTACCGCCAGTAAATCGCAACCTCAAACCAAAAGTTGGCTTAGAAGATAAACCACCAGAAGAGAAGCCAGCGAAACCTCCTCTGAGTCAACCAATGATCAAACCACAAAACCCAACAAGCATGGCTGTGGAAGGCTTGACCAATAAAATTATGATAACAAATATTCACGGTACTTCGGTTCTCAACAAAAGTGCTCCAGTCACTGCTGCTGCAGCCGCAGCCGGAGCTGGAGCTGTTGCTACACCAAGCCCATCAGCGACATTTAACACTGATAATTTAGTTTTACATCCGCCATCCGTTGATCGCAAATTGAAACCAAGTGCCTACAAGGTAAGTTTATAACTTTATTGTGCGTTCGGTCTTTCGTTATAATCTGTTAATTGCTTTTAATTCAGTTGGGCAACTCAGCCACAATCGGTCATGCTACCAGACGCTCGTTTGGTGCTCCACTTTCGATGGTGCTAGACGATGAAAACGAATCGAAATATATTATGGAAGCGTGCACTCTGCCGCGCCATCCACGCCCCATGAAATACACGACGATGACGTCTGGCGGTCTAGCGAATGCCGCTGCTATCCATTCTGCTGGCTACAGTCAACAGCAGCGCATCGCACTCGCTAAAGCCGGCATTCAGATGATGCATAGCCCTCTCAGCGCTATGCTGCTTCTGCCCAAGAATGAGCACAAGCTGCAGTATTTCGATTTAGATGTGTCTAATCCACCGCCCGTAGTACATCGCCAAAGTATGAGTGTTGGCAACCTGAACGCACCGACGGCAACTGCTGCCGCCATAAGTCGTTTCGCTTTACCAGCCGATCCTTCGGCCCGCGCTCCACCGAAGAGCAGCGTTGTTTATAATTCTGTAGATTTTATTAAAACCGAGGCGTTCAACCGAGTACGCGAGGAGCGTATAAGAGAGACGGAGGTGATTAAAATACTAAATAAATAACTGCTCTGCTAATAGTTATGATGGTAACAGTATTTCATGCTATGCAGAACCTAAATAATACAACATAAGCCGCTTTAATTTTCACTAAACATAACAATATGTTTGAAGACGTCGTTATTTTGAAATATTAAAATTATTACGTTTCGCGCTTTAGCTACTATTAGTAAGAGTAACGCTATATACGCTTAAGGTGACGTCATTTATTTTTTGTTGCTAAGTTGTGCAATTTCGAAATTTACGTATATGTATTACTATTTAAATAAAGTGCCTGAAAATTAGACAAAATAAATAAATAAATAAGAGAAAAAGATGTGGAGCAGTGAAAAATTTACAGGCAATAAAGTGCTATAGTGCTCCTTCAATGTATCTTCGATGGGATTCCTGGGCTTTACCAGAATAAAACATTTTTAAAAAATACAAGTAGCCATATGCCCAAATTAATTAACACACAGACATACAGACACAGACAGACATACTAATATATAAATATGGCATTATGTATCTGAAATACATTATATTTACAATAAAATATACATATGTATGTTTCTATGTATGCAGCACCCGCAATTAAAATATATGTAGATGTTCAATAAAAATTTAAATAAATACTGTCTTTTTATTTTATTGTAAAATTATACCGAAAAACCTTAATATTCTTGTGTAAAGTAAGAAAATAAGAATTGTACTATATGCAACGCTATAGGATGGTATGGTTTTGTAAGTGTTGCCGGCCGTTTTTTTCTCTTCCTTTCTTCTAAAAAAAGCAACGTGGATTTTACATTTTTTGTGGAATTGGAATTTTTTTTTTTTAAATTGGAATTTGTTTACAACATAAAATACGCTACATCATGGAATATTACTGTCGCCATTCTCGTATTTATAAAAAAAGCAGATTGCGTGCGTACCAACATCTTCCGGATAAACAGAACTCAAACTTCATTTTCCAGGACCACCAGACCAAAGTATTTTTTTAAGTAATATTATACAAATTGCAAAATATGATTATTATGAGACACACACTCCACATAAATAAAATACTTGCCTTGTGTTTTTACAAAGAATTTATATGGTAGAAATTAGTTTGTATTTATATTTGTTTCAATTCAAATTACTAATCCATACATGATTAAATAACATGTGTATAAATATTCCCATTCAGAAGATTTATCCCTTGAAATATATACATATTTCCCAAATTCATCAAATTAATTTCAAAACCGTTTCTAGGAAGTACATTTTTCCTGTGTGTTTTTCCTCTGTGTCTTAGTAGTTGTAGTACTTTGTAGTTTATTGTTAGAGAAGAAAAAATTAATTGTATCTTGCCATCCGGAAATAGAATTAACTAATCTCATTACTATCGTTTCCATTTCCATAAATCTAAGAGCGGCTCTGGTATCAATTTAACATTTGTACTTGACGATTTTTAGGTGGTTTCTTTATACTCGTATCAGTATTATATACTTTTCTATATCATAAGCCAGTAGCAATTTTCTGGAGTCAATAGGAATTATAGTAAATCGAAATTCTCCACTTTTCTTTGCAGTACATATAAAGACAGCAATAATATATAAGACAGCAATTCTGTTATTTTAATATTACAATATTGTTAGTATTTACACACACACTTATTACTATTGTAGAAATATTATAAATTATTAACGAGCAATTAATTATTTAATTGTAAAGCATGAACTGTGGATTACTCGATTATCGATTATTATGTAAATATCTTGATGAGATCCGAGATATTTACTGCTACGATATAAAAATATATGTATTCTACCAAGCATGAAAGTTTCTGGAATATTAAACAATCCTAACGAAGAAATAATAGCACAAACTCACACCATTTATAATTTTTAATGTGAATTAAAAACCGACAGCTTACAAATTTGTCATTTTGCTGACTTACCTGCCAAATTGTGGAATAATTGCTTCTCTCATAAACAAAAGTGTAAGAAAATACAATAGACACACGTAATTTCTTCGTTCAGTTCGCAGAGACTTTTACGTTAGGTATTGTTTTCTAATTAATCCAAGCTGCGGGATTGGTAAAGTACAAATTGTAATAAAGTTATAAAAGGTACATATAAAGTTCTGTGGCATTTAACAATTCAGAAACCAATTATCTAAGATATCCTTTTAATATGCTACAATTGTAAATTCCTTTTAAAACTTTCTAAATAACCTTCGTATGCGCCGTGCCTCATTATCGATATTTCATCATCAGTATCACAATTTTAAAGCTGTAAAGGCTCAACGACAATATGCTGTGGCCAACTAAGAAAATTGTCAGGATCGAACGAACTTTTAAATGCAGACAGTAAATTTTTACCAAATGTACTTTAAAGAGTGTACGCTACAGTGAAGTCCAAGTTACGAAATGAAAAAAATTAAATAATATATATTTATTGCTGGGTTTTGGAAAGAATTTTCGCCATACATTTGTCAAGTTTAGTTCGGTGAAAAAATTTGTTCCAAATGATGATGATCATCAGCATCCAACCCTGCCGGAAAGCTTAACGAACATCAAGCAACAATATTTTTATTAATTTTTATCTTATTTCGTGGGGTTTATTTGTTGCTTGCTTTCTGCTATGTAAAAAACGTCGAACGACTTTGTAAAATGATTACGCACAATGTAATCACCAGAGATATTCGAGAATCTTTTGCTTTTAGAGGCCCGGATATTCACATTGAGGTTGAGCCTGAAAGCTTTATGGCTTCGTAATGCTAAAGCGGAGCTTCTTCGACTTTTTAAAACGAATATTTCTAGTTGTTCTTGCTTCTGCCACAGAAATGTTTCAAAACTTTTTATACAAATTTCTTCTTTTAGATAAACTAATGATTTTCCCCATCATTAGATTTCATATTAAAATACAATAGATTACCTCTAGTGTTTATTAAATAGTTGTAGTATAATATATTTGTCAAGGTTTACAAATTTTTCTTCAAAGTAATCGGTTTGTACTTATTTGTAAACTGTTTGTAAACGTTTAAAATAAAAAGTATAGGAGCACGTGTACGCGTATTTTGCTAAGTATCAAGTAGGAGCGAAGGAAACTACTTCGGCTCATAATTAAGACATCTTTGAAGATTTAGGAGGGCCCTATTGGGGTTTACAACCGCGTTAGCTTGTCGGTTTGTAATTGTAAAAATGTGTATTATGATTCACAACTATGCTTAAGATAAGACCAGAGAAGTTGTCTAACATTAACAGCAACACAACTCAAGTTTCCTTGACTGTCTTAATCGGTCAACTGCTTCATAAGGGTTGTCTTGAAGGTAGTGAGTGCAACCAAGCTGAGTTCCGAATCATAAAAAGGTTTAAAGATTTTGTAAATCTTACCCATAAAACCTTGTTCCAATAACTTTTCAGCATCAAAAGATTTTTAAAATGTTAAAATTTTAATGTTTTCATAGATTTCTTGGGTGAGTTTACCAAAAGATGTTAGAGAAAAAAATTAACTTAACAACAAGCGCTTAATATACTCAGGACTGTATATTCTTATCAAATATCATATTACAATTTACTAAAAAATTAACGATCCATTCTATATTATGCCAAGTGGGACGCTAAAGTGTTTTAGTAAATTTCGCCACAGATTTTTTTAGTAAAAATCAATACAACAAATTACGAAGTTTGAAAGCTATTTTATGTTAACGATTTATATAAGCAAGCACGATACTTATACAAGAATAAATATAAGTACTTAAATTTTTAGACAAAAATTGCCATTGCGTTTTGTGAAAACAAAACGTCCTCGTCTTTACTTTAGAATTTCACCATCAAATCACGTGAAGACCCAAAAAAAGAAGAAAAATCAATCAGATTGAAAAGACCTGCATTTTTATGATGAACCATAATCAACCAGAAATCAACATGATAGAAATGTCAGATGCAATATGCATTTATTGTGAGCTTCTGCGTTCGGAAATTCGGTTGCTATTTGCTATATTAGCTTATTAATCATGACGGAAATATTGTTTTGAATTTTACTGAGTCTATTGAATATCATAACTTTTTGATGCAATAACAAAACGTAAAATCTGATTTACGGAAAAGTAAAATCTGATTTAAGATTTTGTCGGTGGCATTAACGCATTCAACGGAACTCTCAGCAAAATTGAGATTCTCTTTGGTAAAATGTTTCAAAAATCTGCGAAAAAATCAATATTTAAAACACCTAAAAAACTGTTGGTCTTCCTACCGCAATCTCAGACCTAATAATTATTATATTAAAAATGACCATCTCATTTTCCAAAACCATTTACATACTTAACAAATACTATTATTTCATAGTAGTTGTGTTACCTTAGTATTTATATTACATATCGTTTATTTTGAAAGTGGTGTCAGTCTAGTCGGTTTGCATTTTAAATGCAATTCAATTCTTATGGAAACGGACCAAATTTTTATTGGTCTTTAAATTGACTGAAATTAAAAAGATCATACTAGGATAAAAGCTTTCTCAACGTGCAATACCTCCATTTTTCCATAAACTGGACTTACCCCACTTTCAAAATAAACGGTCCCTACTTTTTTCTTCTAATGACAAAAAGTAAATAAATTTTTTTATAGATTTAGCATCAGATTAAACTTTTCCAGCTTAAGTTCAATCGTGCTTTTCACATTTTTTCCAAATTCAAAAAATTACAAAACTTTTATGTGTTAACTGTTATCTAAAGAATAGCATTTCAAAGGGGACTTAGTAGTCTCTGACCACAATTGATTACCAAAAAGACAATGATTGATTGATCTATTAGACCATACCAACCCAAAACCCATCAAAACACTGGCAGGTCGGTTTAACAAAACAAATTTAAATCGATTCTTGCTTGTTTGCAAGATTTCTAGACTTGTTACCAACACTACTTCCGCCACCGCTACTAGTGGTGGTGCTACTGGTAGCGCTAGTGGTGATGGTGACGGAACTAGACCTGTTTTGATTGTCACTGTGTGTTGTTGGTAAGCCACTGTTTGATCTGCTCGATGGAGCAGTGTCATTGTTAAGACGTTCATGGTACTCTTGGAAACAAGGTACGATACACAAATTGGTCTGACATTCGGGACAATGATACTTGGTTTTACGACGCAAAATTCTGTTATGTCCATCGATGGTGTTCCAGCAGAAATTACAGCCCAAAGCTGGTCCCGGACGTATGACGGGACAATGACTTGAACGAGGATTTTCCAGCGTAACGATTTCACGCGAGGTCTTAACAATGTTTAAAAAAAGAAGAGAAGTATACAGTTAATATTAATATTGCATTTTTAATCTAGATGGATCATTTAGTTTAAACTTACCTGTGGCGATGAAAGCGAACGTTGCAGTTCTTCGTTCTTTACGCGTAGTGTTGGTAATGTTGGCAAGCGCGGTTCAAATGCCGTCGGCATCGTTGTTTCAGCCGCGGAAGCTGATTTGGATGATCTTAATTTCGCATTTGAGATGTTGTCAGCTTCTAATGCCGGGCGATGTGTTGTTGTTACAGTGCAGAAACCAGATGAGGCCTGCACCTTTTTACTGGGTATTGTTGTAAAGACGGGTAAAATCGTTGCTTTTGTGGTAACAACAGACGACGGTGGCGCATCGCTGCTGGTGCATGGCGACAGCCGCTCGGCGGCTAAAATACCACCGCCATCGGATTCTGCGGTGGCGCTGGTGACTGCTGTTGTTGATGTTGTGATAATATACTGCGTGCTGGTGCTTGCTGTCAGTGTTGTCGGCGGCACCGGAGGCGATGCACACACGGAGGCTGAACTATACAATAGTTCCGTGGGCGAAACGTGATGAAAACGGTGCAGAGCGGTCGCAGTAGTGCCTGAACAGCCAGCATGCAAGCTCAAAGAGACTGGATGCGAATATTGACGATGAAATGAGCTCAAAACGGAATTACTGCCGCCAGAACTACCAACGCTAATTTCCAAACGGTTTGATGTCGTGGTGGTGGTGGTTGTTGATGAAGGTGGATACTGTTGTTGTTGGTGCTGCTGCTGAGTTGGCAGCAGAGGGTCAGAGTGCTGCTTGATTAACTGCGGTACCGCAGTGGATTGCGGCACGGCCAGTAAATGGGGTGATGACGGGGCGAGACTGGGCGCTGGCTCTGAAGAGTGCCGCTCAATTCGTGGCGGTGGTGGCACCGTTAACAGGTGCGGCGGCTGCTGATGATGATGGTATCGAGACGGGCCGGCTAGATTGTAGGATGGACACAAATAAGTTTCGAATTCTGGGAGTTGTCCTGACGAAGAAGAAGGATCCGGCGAGGTACGACTATTTGCGATGCTATCGCTGTCGCGTTTCACACGTGGTTGTCTGGTGAGAATGCGATTGCGTTTACTACCCATAGGATAGGATTGCAGTGAAGCGTTTAGCGCTGAGTTACGGCCGCTGTCTGTGGCGGAGGTGGTGTTGGCGGCGGTGGTGGACTCAGTGGCAAATGGTAACTCTCCTGGAATAAAAAACGAGAAAACAATCAGGGCTAAGTGGATTGATTATATGATGGTATTTTTAGGTATGTGTTTCTTTACATAGTATTTCTTTAACAAGAACCACCCACGGAGTGTTCGATAATAGGGGTCCATCGCCCCACCCCCCACCAATAGGTAAGTAAAACATTCCAACGGTCGTTTTTATATATATAATTTTTAATGATACATATTTTATTTTTATTCACTAAACATTGAAAACTACAAAGTACATAATTTTGTTAGTGTTTGCTTGTACATTTTGTAAGTTGTTGTTGTTGTTGGTTGTCGGTTGTTTTGCTCGCGTATTTTTTTTTATTTAATTCAATCAAAAAACTATAGCTAATTATTGAAAAACAAATGCAAAAGAGCACAAAAAGTGTTAGAAAAAACATAATTATTATGTATTATTATTATTTTGTATTTGTTCTATTATTATGCATTATCTGTAGAATGCATTTACAATACATATTATGATAGTTTTTATCGTATTACATTTGTATGTATGTAGATATTTATAAAGTATGTACGTGTATGCGCAGTTGCCTAAAGCTAATTGTTTAAAAAATCGTTCATTATTATCGTATTTTAATCTTAAACTTTTTGTCTGTTTAATTCTAAATAACTTTTTTTTCATTTGTGGATTAAAGGTTTTTAGTAAAAAAACACAGTTTCAATGTGAGTGTATGAGTGAGAATGCAAAGAAAAAAGGTATGGGTGTGTGTTAGATTTATACATAATGTATGAATACATTATACATAATGTATGAATGAAATGTAGGTGATACTTTTTCTTATATACAAATTTATAGTTACGTTCGTTATGATTTTGCGATCAATCATTTATGTTTTCCTGAACATTAATTTTTTTTTTTGTTTTTTTGGCCACATTTTTTTCCAATATGAGTATACTACAATTACAATTCAAATCTTTTAGCGGTAATAATAATGCTGCTGCGTTTGTATGCAGCACGTACGTACATGATCTTATGTGCATTTTATAGGATACGGCTATATATGGTTACACAATAAATTGGATACTATGATACAGATGATGTGTGTTGTGTTGTTGCTAATATAAGATGTGTATATATGTAAAGTAAAATAATATTCGATAATATAAAATACACTAAAATGAATTCTTAAGTTTCAAGAATGTCCATGATTAAAGAAAGCGCGCGCGCACAACAAGCCCGTCAAAGTCAAGTCTGTCGAGGACAAGGATAAAGAAGGAAATCCTATATGTATTTATGTATGTACGATATATATAAAATATGACTACAATCTGCATAAATGTTATATGATTATATCCTTTGATGATTGTGCTGTGTGCACAGAATTTCTCTTGAAAATGAGCAGAAGTAATTTAAATTATATAAAATATAGTATGCTTTTAATTGATATATGAAAATACAAATAAAATACAATTAATATCGACATTATTATGACATCGAAAGTATATTTACTAACTGCTTAAACTTAAATTAGCAACCGAA
The DNA here is from genome assembly GCA_949752815.1 of Conops quadrifasciatus. Classification (NCBI taxonomy): domain Eukaryota; kingdom Metazoa; phylum Arthropoda; class Insecta; order Diptera; family Conopidae; genus Conops; species Conops quadrifasciatus. Next base: position 32,912,660 of record OX457079.1, on the reverse strand, counting down.
AATTCACTAAATAATAATGTTTAGAACAAAAAGTATTATAAAAGAATTTTTTTTGCTACATAATGGCTGCTTATGTTCTCATGTTTTTATTATACACAGGTGTGGTATATGCAATCGAGGGGCGAGGCCTTTGAATGCAAAATAAAATACTAAGATAATTAAAATTATGTCCATATAACTACGAAACTTGAGGAGATAATATCATATACATACATTTAATTTAAATAGCTTTTTATGGATGGAAATTTTGTATTCGTAACTATCGTAGTTTTGTATCGTAAGTTACAAATTTCAAAAAGGTTTATAATGCTTTGCAATAAATTACATGATATTACATAGTGTACTATATATATATATATTACAAAAGCCAAAAGTGAAATTAAACAAGTTAAAACATTTCAATAATAAATTGATATTAAAAAAGCAAACTTTATTATCTTCGCAATTTCTGGTCAATGCAACTGTTATTTCAAATGTTCGAATTTTTTGTAATAAATGAGATTTCAAAATTTTTTCTATCGCAAAATCAAGTATGTAGTCTTTTTAGTGAAAAATTAAGAAGTTCTCAGAAATTTACTCCAGAAAGTAACACCGTAAAAGCCCCGCTGAATAAAAATAATCAAAAAGCATTGGAAAAACCTTTTGGAATTTGAACTTTTTCAATTTTAAAGCATTTATGTATGTATTTTTTTAGTTGAGAACAGCGCAATACACAATTTACTTAACTCTTAAAGAATTGTTTAGCTTTCAGCATCAAGACTGACTGAAATATTCGGCGCCTTATCTTGATCTTGTAGCATAACTGTAAAAATATATCTTCTCGTTAGGAGTTACATACATTTACTACGTAATTCAATATACATATTACGCGCCTACTCACTCACACGGCTTCTGTATGTGTATATGCGTGTATGTGTGAAAGGGCGCGGGGGTAAAATGAAAATGCTTTTCATTCTAATTGTTCGTCATTTCTCATTTCGTCGACGTATGTAGTCATAATTCTTTTTCTATGAAATCCATTTAACAAACTTTCTCTGACCGAACGGCGACTTGACTTGATTGATTCCTAATTAGTATTGGTGACGATCGTGGCTGAGGGCGTCGTTACAGTCGCTGCCGCCGCCACTGTCAGCGGAGGAACTGTTACAAAATTGCTTATAAACAATGCAGCTGTACTGTTCGGAGGTACGACAGTGCAGTTCTGCAGTTGCATGTTGGTTGCGGCAACAACCGTGTGCGCTGGCTGTTGTGCTTGCAATGAGTCTGCTGCAGCAGCTGCTGCCTGCTGATCCATTGCATGCTGCACAGTGATTGTGGCGGTGGTGGTCGATGAGGTCGGTATTGAATTCTATATCGAATTGAAATTAATACTTTGTAAATTCATGGCAGCCGCTGGGTTGACGTTGATGGTACCAGCCCCGGCGCCGCTCGCTCCTGTGCCAGTGGCATCGATGTAACGCTGGCGCGACATGGTGTGCAAACTGGCAGGGAAGTCCATATGGCGAGTGTCGAGAAAACTCATTACGCCCATGGCGGGATGGCCACTGGCACTGCCCGGGGTGCCGCCATGATGGGGCGCACACATCAACGACGGCGTGGGCGTGTCCGAGGTCGGTGGTATTTGCATGTTGAGCGCGGCCGTTTGCGCGGCAGCAACAGCAGCGGCAGCCGCCATGTGTTCGTAGTTTTCAGTGGTTGTGTCGTCTGCGGTGGCAGTGGGTGGTGTCGGTGATGGCGAGAGGTTCGGTTCTTGCTTCACGATGCGTGACTTAATGCTGGGACGAGAAACGGGATAGCCACGCTTCTTGTACTCCAACCAGAGTGTGCGGTTATTGACACCGTAGAGACGGGCCGCTTTGCAAAAGCCGATACCTCCGGAACGTACCGCTTCGAGGGCGCGTATAAAGTTTTCGTCGCCCTGCGGATTGACGGAGCGTTTGCGTTTGACAACGCCACCGCCGCCGCTGGTCGTTGAACTATTGCTGCCGCCAGGCGTCGAAATAGTATTTGCGGCATTCACTAGGTTGGCTGACGATCCACCACCACTACCACCACCAGCGGCGCCACCTCCACCAGCGCCACCACCACTACCGCCACCGCCGCCGCTGCTGGTAGCATTCGAGACGCTGCTGCTGCCGGTCACCGACTGATGTACGGGCGACTGCGTGGGTGTCGGACCTTGGCTGTACACCGACTGCACCATATTGGACTCGTTGGGTGAGGTCGGTGAGAGGTTCTGGGCGGCCGCTGCTGCTGCATAGCCGCTGACTAAACTATTTACGGATATTATCTGCGACGTGTAGGTGGCATTTTGTTGTTGTTGCTGCTGTTGTTGCTGGAAATGAAGTTGCTGCAGATGATGCTGTTGCTGCTGCTGCTGATGCTGCTGCTGGTTACTGCCGCCACTGCCGCTGGAGTCCTGTTGCTGCTGCTGATGGCGCTGCTGCTGCTGCTGTTCGGCGGCCGTGGAGTTAGTATTCGGGTTGCCGTTACCGATAAGACTGGGTTGGCAAGACGAAAGCGAAAAACGGGAATAATTCGAATCTACGACCGTCCATTGCAGACCTGGGAAATGGAGAGAGAGATAGAGAGAGAAGAGAGTTTGTTTAATGGAGTAGAATACCGTTATGTAAAGCATCAAAACAAGTTATTTTAATAAAAAATCATATTTTTTTTCAACTAAGAGAACAATTTGGAAGTATTCTAAGAGCTACTAAATACTTAGTACTTGTTGCTTGGACGACGGACCAATTGAAAAAGTAATGTTCAATAAAAAATTAATAAATTGTGTATTTTTTTTTAGGTAGAGACAAATACAAAGTGGAGATAAATATTGAGAATTTAGTAAGTAATTCTCCGGTAGTAAGTATTTGTAATAGTAGAAAGTATATTCGGAAATCTAAATTCGGAAATCTAAACTCTGTGCTACCGCTCTCTCCTGATCCCAAGTACCGCGCAGGAACGACGTTGGGAAATTGTACTCGTAGACCATTTAAATCATAATTTTTTTTTGCAATATTTTTGATTCAGAAGCTGAATGAACATCGTTTTAATACACTTTTAGTAATAGTAATAATTCACTCGATTATTCGGCAATAATAACGTATTGTATTTTATTTTGTGTTAAGGTTTTCATGGCGTTATATTAATGAGAATATATATGAAACAAAAGAGATATATTTGCTGGCTGTTGAGAAATTTTTTTTTTATGAAAAGAGTTGAATTTTCTTTACATCGTTTTTTGTATGTATTACAAAAAATATTGATATTGATACAGAAATATTGACGATTTATTTGAATGAGACGATTTCATTTTCGTGCAGTCAAAAATGAATAATTGCAAAAATGTATCTGAATGGTTTAGATCGAGAAATGATTGATAATACGATGAAAATAATTTCAACACTAAAGAGTAAGAGACGTCGCTTCGGAAATTTTGGAGTTTTTACTATAGCTACAGAGCATAAGAATAACGAATAATAAAAAAGGAATATACTTGTAGTATTTCTTTGCAAATGGTTGGTTACTAAGAATTAATTGTTTTGTAAACATTTAAGTAAAAATTAATTAAATTAAATGAGAATGCCATTAGTTTTATATGTTCTTGTAATATTTATGCGTGGCTATGAATAATTACAAGCACCCACATTTTTCCGTTCAGCGTACTCTAGGCAAAAAGAAATAATTTATAGAAATCAAAAATTTTGGCTCGTATGGCTGTTTCGGAATCAATCCCAGTTCCTCGTTAGTGCTTTCTTGTTTCCAACTTCAACTATATGTATAAGCTTAAGCAACCATCGCAACTAACTTGTGCAAAACTATACTATAACTATAGCACTATAGAACTATGCTATAGCAATAACACTTTGAGTATTTGACAGTTAAAGACTTGGAAAAGCAGAGAATTAGTTTTATTCAGTTGTCGATGATTTTTTTAAACAACAATTTTCGATTAAATAAGAAAAAAGTCCATAATTTTTATGGCGAAAATGGAAATTTATCTAATCCTTTTCACACTTACGATGAAGTTTTGTTGATTCGATTTGCCTTAAGTCTTTGTAATTCTACATTTTAAATGATAATGATGTTGATTCTTTCTCAAAAAAGACGTAGGAATGAGGGCTCATCATCGTTGTATTCGTTGAATTTAATCTCTCTCTTCCTCTCTTCGAGCCAATACAATTTCTTTCATTCTTCCTCCCAATTATTGCCGCAGAATGCACAATAAAATTGGAATAATTTCAAAATTAATACAGTTGCTGCCCTAATTAATATTCGGATAATATTCTTCCTTCCATCTATTATTACTCACTATATTTAACAGAATGATATTAATGGATTTTTTGTTATGATTTCTTTTTATAAGAATACTGATGAATAAATACAGCTAAATATTGAGTGTCCTTCCTACCGGGAGTGTTTAATAATTAATGTATGTCCTAAAAAATATGATATAAGTAAAATATGAAGAAATTAAAAATTCTGTTAGTCGAAGCGAGAGACTGTTAATCCTTTGTTAACGCTATTGGAATTCTTAAATTCTTGATTAAACTACAAATAATAAAGCTCAAATATAATAATAAAATTAATTTAAAATCATGTATTAAGGTCTTACCTTCTGGTAACATCTTTCTAAGACTAATACGAGTGTAAGAATAAAGCTTACCTGAATGTGCCGATTGCGAATTAGGAGCATCATGTTCAGAAGGCGTTGTTGCCGCTGATATATCCAATGGAATTGACTGTTGAACACCGCTAATGTCAACCTCCGGCTTCTAAGGATAACAAACAAAAAAACAGACTTTAATTCCAAAAGCGGCCATAAAATTGCACGTGTCTCATTTACAATTTGCATATGCATGTGGCCATGTTGTTCGTCAAGACTGTCCGAGTCTTGTGGATGCGTCTCTAGATCGGTGCTCGTTGATTCCTTTAATAGCTTGGCAGTGTGTAATGAGTGGCCACCAAGCCCGGCAAGTGATCCGGTACCGGTAGCGCCGCCACCTGTCGCAAATGACATCTGGCTCATTTGTGATAAGGTAATGCCACCAGCGGCACTATTTGGATCAAGCGACGTATTGTGTTGATCTTCAGCATTGTTACGTTCGCCGGAACCTTTGAAGCATGATTTGAATTGACACGTAAGAGGAGGATTGATGGAGAAATTACCATTATTGGATGATTTTCGTAGACGCTTTCGGCGTGTAGCTGGCGAGGCACCGGCACCTAGTGGTGATGGTGTACGCCTTAGCTGATGATGTTGTTGAGTAGTTTGTGTTTGGCTACTTTGTTGTTGATGCTGTTGTTGTTGTTGGTGGTGGTGATGTTGTTGCTGCTGCTGTTGTTGCTGCTGCTGCTGTTGGTGATGGTGTTGTGTTTGTTGTTGCTGCTGCTGCTGTTGTTGGTGATGATGATGTTGTTGTTGCTGCTGCTGTTGTTGTTGTTGTTGTGGTTGTTGTTGAAACTGAGATTCAGCCGTGCCCCAAAGCGTATCATTAACACTTACTCCACTACCACTAGCATTATTACCAATGCCGCCACCAGCACCGGCGCCACCAGCGCCACCATTGCCCAGACCTTGAGCACTGTTTCCGGTAGCGCTACCAATCAATTCGGTGTGGTCATTTGAAGACTTGCTGTCCGATTTGGTTAAATTAGCTGGATCTGTTGGCATCTCTGCGAGCCCTTTGATCTTGAGCATTTCTGCAGTTTTCAAAATGTGCGGTAATTGCTCCTGAGATACATTAACTTCGCCGTAGTACATGAAATCGACCATTGTCTTGAGATCATCGTATTGAACATCTTTGAGTATGACAATCGGATGCTGACATGGATTGGTTGTAAAGAGAGTCTAGAAATATGTGGTTGGATTTCATTTAATAAATGGATTCATTAGGTAGATTAAGATTCGGTTTAGAAAAAAGGGTACTAAAATCAAAGGACATCCATAACTTGAACAAAATATTGCTCATAGATATACAGTGTTCTGCATAGGTTGAGGCAGAGAAAGCCAGCAGTGTAGTTGCTTATTTGCTCACAATTGAATATTATTTAATTCAATTTTATTTTTATAAATTCATATTTCATATTTTCATATTCATAAAAACTCTTGGGAGTACAAATATGTTATAGCTGTTTTTTCCTTAATTTAAAATTTTTATAAAAAAACTGATAAAGTATATCTTTATCAAAGTATTGTTCATCGCTAGTTATTATTTTCTTCCATCTTTTAGACAATTTTCAAATTCCGTCTTGGAAGAACGATGCGTCTTTTGATTTAATATGGTCATCGACCTATTTTTTGGTATTGTCATAAGAAAAAAATTTTTAATCAGTTACTTGTCATCGATCGAAACAAGTAAATGGGTAGAATTTCCCATTTGAGCCTCTAACAACATGGTGTCGGGCATTGTCATGCTTCAAAATAACTTTGTCGTGTATGTTGGCGTATTACGGTATTTTAGCTTGGAATGCTCTGCTCAAACGCATCAATTGCAGTCCATTGGGTTTGAGTAGCTCATAGAACACCACACGGAGCTGATCCCACCAGATACAGAGCATAACGACCTTGGAGCACTAAATATTCGGCTTTTCTGTTAATGTTGAGACATGACCAGGCTTTTCCCCATATTTTCACTTTAGATTGTGGTAGCGTGTCCACTTTTCATCACCGATGCGATGCAGTAAGCCCTTCTTTTTATACCCTACACCCGAAGGGTTTGTTCTTCCGTTTGTAACGCATTAAAGGAGGCGTGGCAGGTATAGAAAAGTATATATATTCTGGCTCAGAATCAACTCCTGATTCGATTTAGCCATGTCCGTCCGTCTGTCTGTCTGTCTGTCTGTCTGTCCGTCCGTCTGTGGAAATCACGATTACAGGAGAACGAATAGAGGTATCGTCATGAAATTTGGCACGAATATTCTTTGTTATCCTACGCTGTTTGGTATTGAAAATGGGGAAAATCGGACCAGAGCCACGCCTACTTTTTATTGAAAATATGCACTCATCCATGCTTTTAGTTCAAATTCTTGGCTTGTAGACCAAATTTTCAGCTAAAATTTTATTTCCGAGTACACCATCTTAGACTAAAATATATTGTCAAAAATGGGCGTGACACGCCCACTTATATACTATACCATATAATGGGGTGTTTGGTAGGAAAAGCGGGGTTGTAGATGAGTTAATAGATCATAGATAGATTGCTCCCTGTAAATTTAAAAAAGTAGGTGTCACCCGCCCACTTTTTATCACTTCGACAGATGCGGGTGTAGGGTATATGAGCTTCGGCCAGGCCGAAGATAACGCTCTTACTTGTTTGTCTTTAAAGCATTTGTTCGCAGGTGAAAAAGCGACGTTCAACATCTCTCGGCTTCAATTCGTACGGAATCCAATTTCATTCTCTTTGAATCATTCCTAAGTCTTTTATACGTTTTGAAATTGTTTGTTGTTGAACTCCTAATGATTCAGCAAGTTCTTCTTGTGTCTGACATGGATCTGCATCGAGTAATGCTTTCAATTCTTCGTATTCGAATTTTTTGTAACTTAACTCTTCATCTTCAAGGTCAAAATCTTTTTCTTTAAAACGTGAAAACCAATCTCTGCACGTTGTTTCTGATAGAACGTGGTTGCCGTAACTATCCACAAGAATTCTATATGGTTCAGCTGCAGATTTGTTTTTTGATATAATAATGTAATAAAATTCCCCGCAAAAACGTTTTTGTTAGTACGAAATCCGACATGTATGTGGCGAAGTAAAAAACGTATTTTTACCTTTTGACAATTCAAAACATACTAACGTTTTGATGTTTAAGGTGTAGCTTTCAAATAAAATTGGTTCCAGTATTGCCAGATGTGTAAAAAAAATTACAATTTTAATAAGAAAAACAGCGAGAACTTATTTGTACTTCCAAAATTTTCCCAATATAAATAAAAATCTATTATAATTTAAAACAAAATTCTATTTCTATATTTTATAAATTTAAAGTATATATATACATACATACTTCGAATATACATACTAGCAATACAATATAAAATGTAGATTGCTTAAGTACGCATTTTTTATACTCATGAAAATTATTTTGAAATCGAAATCTATAATAATTTAATACAAAATTTCATTTTTATTTTTTTTTATATTCATTTTAACTGAAAATAATTATATATAGGGCTTTAAATTAGGCTTTGCTAGGCTACTTTGTACTACTTTGAGAAAATGAAATGAATATAGCCAAGTATTTTAACAAGGTAGCTTACAAGACAGTTAATATTAAGGTAGTTAACAATAAGATAGTCTACAATACGCTAATATGCGTAGGTTTGTTGGTCGAGGAAAGAAAAAATCATATGGGATGGTGTTGGTCTAATTCTGAGACTCTCGAAAAACTTAAAAATACATTCTTAGGAGGAAAATCCATCATTGTGTATGAATAACCGGGGGAAAAAACATACCTGGAAATACGAACTACATGCAGACAAGACGATTTTGTGGGCCTGCAATTGGCGGCCCTCAGCCGCTAATGTGACATCAACTAGCGTACCATTATGCAGCAGCGATGAACACACCGAAATAAAATTCGGCTGGTGATTATTCCAACGCAAACAAAATTGTTGCACTGACATGACGGCTCCTGACGACGTCACAGTCGCCAATGTGCCAGTGGGTTATATGTGTTGCTTGATAGTAAAAATTTATTGATGAAGTGCTACATACAAGTACAGCACCGCAACGAACCGAATAGTAATCTTGTCGATGCGAAGTGGCGGCAACAAATGGCTTTTTAAATGTAACAGAAATTCAAAACTGGTTCCTTATTTATTCGAAATTTACTACAATTTTCAAAGGATTGAACTTTCTTAACGTGGTCATATTTTCAGTAATCTAAAAAGAAATAAAGACAAAACAACTATTAGTGGAATTTGTATGATACAATTTGCTTTTATAATTTAAAATTTTATATGATAACCGCCGTCTAGATTAATAAACAGTGTATATACGATATATAATTTGCAGATTGGATTTAGCAAATGTTTTCTATTGATTTTCTATATTTATTCCTTCCTTCTGAGATCCTTTTTAGAAAGCCTTGTTTATTTTAATCATATCATCATAAAATCATATCATCATATTTTGCGAGCGAATATGATTAAACAATATCAAATATGAATTTGGAATACACATGTGTACTCCTCCATCTAAGACCTTGAAATACTGATTTATATGACGTCATTCCCGCTTTTTATGCGTTTGCATTTATACAGCGCTTTTTATTACGCAAAACCTATGACTTGTGATTGACTACGCGACTCTTCCCCAATTTTTTTCTTCATTCTACCTTTTTCGTTAACTTGTGTTAAAAATATTTCGTATATGTTTTGCTGCGAGTTGTATACACAGGCCACTTGAAGTATTGGAAAATGTTCTTTAGCCAATCTTCTTCGCCTTAAGACGCCCGCTCGTTGATTTCGTCTGTTTCTTTAATTCCCGGCCAGGCCAGACTCGCTCGCTCTCCTTCGTTTTTCAATTTTCATTCAGCCACTCACTCCATCACTTTTATTAATTAAATCGAAAATCATTTTCCATATCCTTTCTCACTTATTTTGAAGTTCCAAACTATCAAATTCCTTCCGTAAATTAATTAAAGCGTGCAATCCAATCTTACTTCGAAAATAATAAATATATGGCTGAAAATTCTTTACAAAATACACACAGTCCTTGAACTTTATTTGATGAATGAAAATGCAAAGCGCAGAGCATTTTGGAAAAATGTCAGTGGCTGGCATTACCAGCGTTGCAAATATTTCGCAAAAGAAAACGTCAAAAAAGAAATCGAAGTTAAATCCATGCGTCTTTTTATCAGATCTTTATTGCTCAATAATTTTAATTTCTTTTAAATTAAAAAATTCCGTTGTATATATTTAAATAATTTCGTTATTACTGAAACGTTATTTGGTTAAACTATTTTAAAATTGAAAGCATTTACTGTTGGCTTCATATCGCCAGCGAAAAAAGGGCACGAAGGGCAATTTACAAAATGGCGCGTTTTCACATACTTTGTTGAGCAGCAGAAAGTATTTTCAAATACTAGACGAATTTTTTAGGCAAAAAACCCATTAACTTTATATATAAATCTCTGTGCTAAATGTTATAGTTCACTAGGAAACTTTTTCCAATAATTTCACTTCCTAATTTTTTAAGAAATGCGATTACTCCACCATAATAATATTAGAACAAGAAATAGATGAGATACAAGAACTATTTTTATGTAATGGAAAAATTCCAAATGAAATGACAGCACAATGCGACATCTGTCGGATTTCATATTTAGCATTACCAGAATAGAAAACTAATCTTTATCATTGTATGCACAACAGAGGTTTACACAACAGGGCCTTGAAGCAGAGATAAGGGCCTTGAAGGCTCAGGCATGGATTTCGCTTCGAAGAAAAGAAATCGATCCTTATAAAGGCTATTAACGTTGCACTTTGTCGTACAACTTGAATGATTCACCCGCAAAATTGTTGTTGTCAGTGGAGAGTAGTGGTTAGTTGTATCAACAATTTTTACGAGATTTACGCATAAAACTTTGTACCGTTAGTGTCGAACGTACAATTGATCGGTAAAGAGGTCAAACTCGAAATTGTAACGTTAAAGGCCTGTATTATTACACTCCAAGCATGCTTCTCACTGCGCTTACATAAAGTTTGAAGCTAAATTAAGTGTTCCTTTCCTATTTTCCCCAATAAAATCTTCATTTCCAATTTGCATTCAAATGGTGAAATTAAGAAGAACATTGGTTCAATGGGGAAAGTGGCGTTTATTTTTCAAACCGTGTTAAATTAAATTTGTTTCAAAAATACTCTGTTTTTACATAATTTTAAAAACTCGCTGCCTTTGAAACCGTGAAAGGATTTGACGTTTCAAACGAAAAACTTTTCATACAAAAATCTTACAAAAAAAGTTTTCTCGCCAGTATTCTCACTGGAAACAGTTGGATTTGTTTTGCACTAGCAAATACTGGGAGAAGGTTCTATTATAATTTTTATGAAAAATTTGTATAAGTTTTTTGCAAAACTTATACAAATTGAAAAATTTCGTTAAGTGAACATTAAAATGAACATGTTAGGAAAGTGTTAATGCTTTAATGATCCTTCTTTTTTAAAAATTTGTTTTTATATCCATCACTCTGTATTTGGAACAGACTTACCATTTGACACTAGCTCCAATTTTTTTTGGTAGTTTTTATTGTTATTGTTGTTTTTGGCACTGATCCCAACAACAACAAAATTTTTTTGCCGCTCTCTTATGGTTTAGGAGTTATAGCCCTTCAAAGTTTCAAATTTTTTCGCCTATATCTCCTAAACTATAGCCGATATTTGGATGTAATGTATTTTCCTCAAAACTCGCATATATTTTTATGTTTCTAAAAAATTCCTCAATTATTCATTATTTGGTATCAAGCTTTGGTTCGTCACTTTTGAAAGAATCTTAACAGTTCGATGAAAGATATTATAATTTTTGGTTTTGTATACAACAAATATTCAGGGTTGATCTAACGCCGTACAACAACCTCCACACGTCATACAACAAGAATTGTTGTTCTGCAAAGTTGTATGGTGTATTGTTACGTTCATTTTGAGACGTTTTCATTTAAAACGTCAATTTGACAGCCGAAGTGGAATGGTTTTATCAAAGCGAGCCATTCAATTGTTGTGATAATTGTTTAAAATCCCTAAAAATTTTTCTTTTAAGGAAAAGTGCAATTGAAATGGCAAAAAATACTTCCAGTTCGGCATTTCGCAAAATTGATGTGGATCAGTACAATGAGGACAACTTTAAGGATGATGAAACAGATCTCAGTGGGGCCGCTGGACCGGATGAGAATGAAATCACTATGATGCTGACACAAGGAAAATACATTGAAGCCCTATTGAGTGTCCTCCAGAATGCACCATTACGCTGCAAGCAGCAGCATGTAAAGGTAGATTCTGTGTTTTTGTTGATGTGCTATGTAGATATTCTTGCATTGTAATAATATACTCCATCAGGACCACGCCCTAAATGTTACTCTTCGTGTACTTCTTGCCATAAAAGCCTCGCAAATGGATCAAGCTATTGAAACGTTGGACCAAAACGACTTGCTGGATGTGGTTATGAAGTATATATATCGTGGTTTTGAGATACCATCTGAAGGTTCAAGTGGTCATCTATTGCAATGGCACGAAAAAGTTTTTGCAAGAGGGGGCTTAGGGTGCATTGTACGTGTGCTCTCTGATACAAATCGGGCTTAATTCGGAAACTGGAACTACGAAAAATTAAGAAGACACTTATGCAAGTATTTTTATTAAAAAAGAAGTACATAAATAGAAAGATTATTTCATAATTAGGAAATTAAATATGTAGTTGTGTTATGAAATATACGGTAACACGGTACTATGTCTGTTTATAATTTCTGTAATACCGTATATCTGAATACATATGTACTCATAATTTTCATTATTAGTTTCAAAATCAACGATAAAAATTTTGTTTACAAAAGGTAGGTTCAAAAGAATAGAAAAATGTACAGATATATAAAGCCGCTAACTTTTAAATTATGTATATTAAAGAGTATGAGAAAACAGCGGAGATATATGACTGTGGCGTAGACATAGTTATGACATTCTTTTTACTGTAAGATAGTGATTTATTTGTATTAAAATTATATGAAACAATAAAATGTGTGTTTATTATTCAATCTCTCTATATCTCTCAACACCTACCACATATTTTCAACGCCATTTATGAGTAGTAGAACAGACTTTCATCCCACAGCCACCTGTAATCAATCACACGAATACAAATGAAGAATATTAGATCTTCAATGTATTATTCCAATCCCAAAGAAAAGGTAAGAAAAATTTTACCTACTTTACTTACTTTTTAAACCGTACACCCAAAGGAATGAGAGTATATTTATTAAAATAATTGGGAATCGAACACATAATTTAGTTATTTGTTATATACAGGATGTTCCGCATAAGATGCATCAAAGGGTTAGGGCGTGTAGGTTGGGTAGAAACAAGAAAAAATCGTACGGTGGAGGAGGGTTATTTCTTCCGCCACCCGTTTAGGAGCTAGAGGAAATTTTCTAAAAAAATTACTTCAAATAGGAAAAAATTCTCAAAAAATAACGGAAATATTTTGATCATTTCTGCTGCCTGATTTTTCAAACCAAATATCCAATGTTTAATAAGTTTTTGGAATTAGGTTCCGGGCTCAAACAGTTTTCGAGAAAATTCCTACAAATTTGCAGTTGAAATTTTTCTACAAATTTTGAAAAAAAATATTTGGGCCCAATTTTTTTAATAAAATACCTCAATAAGCAAAATTTTTTTATGATTGAAAAATTCTCTTATAAATTCTAAATAAAATCTTTCGAACCGGTAGGATCTATGGCTAATAGTTTTTGAGAAAATTAACTTTTAGAAAATATAAGGAAAATATACAAAGTACACTTTTTGCGTCAAAAGTGAAAATCGGACCAGTGCCACGCCAACTTCTTAGAACGAATATGAATTCTTCCGTGCTTATAGTTCAATTTGTGAGCTGGCAGAGTGAATTTGACGCTAAAATTTTTTGTTTCCGAGTCCACCGTCTCGGACTACAATAAACTCCCAAAAATGGGCGTGGTCCGCCCGCTGGAGAAAGAAAACTACCATCATCACCTTACCTTACATCTTAACACAAGACGGTTGTCTTCTGTTCAGCTTCTGATGAAAATATTACTGCATCATTGAATATCCATAAGATCTTGTACCTACGGACTAGGTATATTTATAATAATATATATATATATATTTATATATATCATATTAATTATATTAATATATTAATTATATTTAATTATATTTATAATCATATTAATCTATATGTTGTATACAAGTATACTGAACCAAGTAAGTTTTTAAACTCTTTATTAACGCATCTGTACATCTCGGGAATGATAACTTATGATTATGATTATTTATGACAAAGTAAATAAAGTAATAGACACATCTAAGCCAAAGCAGCACAGTTGATTAAATTACCATTTAACAAGACAAAGTTTGTCTTCCTGGTAGTAAAAGGTGTGCGTGTGTGTGTATATTATTCAGTTAATTTAAGTGCGAAATGCGTAACATCTTTAACGGTGACGGCGAACAAGAAACAGCAGCGAAAATGCATTCAATAAAATTCTAATTCTAATTCAGTGTATTTTTCCAATCTTTAGAAAGAAAATTAGTTTTATAAAATCTTTTAAAGTTTTGTGACTTTAAGAAGTAAAATCCGATTAGAAATGAATGAGATTCACTTAGTTTTCTATCCTTGCTATTCTAAGGATCCATTCTTTTTCAATTTTGCTTTTATTTTCATTCAAATGTTACTAGTTAAAAAAAACAAAGGAAGCATCTTATTGGGATTTAAGACAAATTAATATCAGTTGTTTTTTATCTACTTAAAATAGTCCGATTTCTATATAGAATAATCTTCCGAATGAAATTGTTCATTTCAGACTTGTCCTTTTTTTCGTTACTGCTCCATACGATACATTAGTATGTAGCTCGAAGTGTTTAATATGTAAGTAAATAGTTATACACAAATGCATGCAACTGAAGCATACTAAAGTTACCACATGTGTGTTTCACGTATCTCGCTAATGATGTGATTCGCGCGTGTGAGAGCCTAAAAGGAAATTGTTTAGAAAAGACGAATGGATGAATCAATGCAGTATTTCTTAATAGCTGTACTGTACCTTAAGCATATCTGCAGCTTCTTTTCGACGCACTGCGATGTGATCCGATTCATTCAATAGAGTTTCGGCTCGCTCCGACTTGTAGAGATGTGTAACAAGCTCGCTCTGCAGATTATCCTTAACGTAATTAACTAAAAAATGCATGATTGCCTTTGGCACTGAATCCTGTATGGACTTTCGCACTATATAGAAGTATGATTTAATTAAACGCTCTAAAAATAGGAAAGTCAGGTCAGGTCAGGTCATTGACGATGATGATTAAGAATACTTTATTGTAACACTCACCAATCACATCACAATCTCTCTGTTCTTTGTCTGTGAGGCGCCTAGACTCATGTTTAGCGGGCACATCAGGCAACAAGTTCACTGGCTTGACTGGACTCGTGACGTTATTGTTGTGAACGGGCGTATTGTTAGCCGAGGTCTCCATATCCGGACGGTCTCCATGTACTGCCGGTGGCAGAATGTGAGAGAGCCAATTATTTGACGCATTTTCACCAACGTGGTTCTGAAAACAAAGCGCATTGAAGTGGTTAGTAAAAAGTTTTCGCACATAAACGAAAACTTATCGAGTTTAATGCACGGCTCACCTGATCGTGGTTTTCATACTGTTGTTGTTGATGTTGTTGCTGCTGCTGCTGTTGTTGTTGCTGCTGTTGTTGTTGCTGTTGATGTGCTGTGGTCACCTGAGGCGACGAATTTGATGTGCGAGGTGCATTTGAGCGTCGTACTGCCGTCATCTGTGAGTATGCTTCAGGTAAAGTGTCTGCTTTCAACAGACTCGGTACCAAAGCAGCTTCCTTATGAAAATCCGGATGCTTAGTGTTGATGTAAGCTAATTCAATTGCCACTATATTTTCGACCATAACATTCGTGGCAGGCAAACGACGACGTAACAGTTGCGTGACAACATCCACTATTTTCTCATGTAATTTGGGGAACCTAAGAAAGATTATGATAACAGGAAGAGGAAGCGTAAGCAATTTTATTAATTTTCATTTGCCCTTTACCGCAACATCTCCTGCTGCACCTCATTGCCGCAATGTTGTACAATGCGTTGCATCTCTTCGTGTATCAATTCGACGCACCGCAATGAAGGCTCTTCCAGACGCCGAATTTGACGCTTCACCAGAAGTTCGAACGAAACTTCAGGCACGAAGAGTGCCGGCCTCGGACCAGTGGCATTGCGTATGGCAGTAAGTATGTCCATTTTGCTTAAGCCCGCCAGCGGATGTATAGAATCCAAAGTGCGGCCGAAAGTCTCATGGAAAATATAGCAAATGCGTGCTCCGCCGCACAATTCGGTCGTCTCAATGTTGCGAGCAGTACCTTCAATCGTGGCGTTGTAGGCGCTGGCAAATTTCGTAATAATCTGCAACAGCGTCTGGCTCTTATCCGAGACATCTTCACCGTAAGAATGAAGCAATGATTGAAATTGGGAGGACATAATATTGACACGAGTCTATAAAATATTGACACAAGTAAAACGAATTTACGAATCAAATAAAGGCTAGAAAATCAATGGCATATTTTTTGGCAGGGAAAGTTTTTAGAAAGTTTACCTTCAAATCTGGCAGACAGTCGCGTATATGATGCATCAGCAGCCTGTTGAGGGTCTTGGCCAAATACGGGGTACCGTTGCGCGTGGCCAGTGTCGGGTATTTACGCTGCAGAAAGGCTGCTTCGTCCTTGAGCTGATCATCGATTTGCTTTTTGTCGATGATGTCCTGTTGCGAACGATTGACAACCCCAATAATGCCTAACTTTACTGGGATCACGCGACCACAAAGTATATCGATGGCGTCGGTGCCAGCGTCCATTAGGTCCAACTTAGTAACCACAGCCAGCGTGCGTCTACCATCGGGATCTGCATTTTTGGCGAGTTTCAAAGCCTCACTTGTCGCCATATCCGTGTTGGCTGCTGTTACAGCCAAAATTATGGAATTCGGGTTCTCTATGAATTTTAAAGCTAATTCTTTGATTTGTAATTCAATGTCTTCGGGCTGGTCACCAACTGGCACCTTCGTGATGCCGGGCAGATCCACAAGTGTCAAATTAACGACACGTGTGGAAAATATCTTTAAATTTATGGGCTCCGGGCAGATCCCTTTATTGCTGCCGGCCGCGCGTTCCGTTTCGTCTTCGATTTCGTTCCGTATTTCATTAAAGTCGGTGAAGGTTTTTCTATTATGCAAAAACTTGCCCCACTCCTCGGTATTAACAGTGCCTGCAGTGAGAAAACTGTTACGCTCATAGTTTTGTATGCATAAATGTTTACCATTTTCTGGTGAACGATTCTCACGATCCTCCAAAGGACACTGAACTAGCTGCAGAATCAAAGGGCGGCGTGTGACAATGCCTGTGCCGCGCGGTAGGAACGAACGTCCTACCAAGCTTTCAATGACGGAACTTTTACCAGAACTCTATAAAAGAGATTAAATTAGATGACTGTGACGAGATTATTTGTGCTAACTATTCCTAATTCCTGATTCGTTATGGATCTACATAGATATTTATAAGCCAAATAAAGCCACAAATGGCGAGACAGGAAGAATAATAACTGCAAATGACCATAAATAATGCATTGCAAGCTTAGCGCATCTACCTTTAATCAATTTTAAAGTTAAACGAAATCTTTAAAGCGGAAGCTACAGAAAAAATTGCGTCAAGATTAAAAACATTAATTGAACAGTTTTTATGACTGTTTTTATGACGCGCTCTCTTGCATATTCATCATTTTCAAACACAACGCTGCGATTAATATCGATTTTCCTCATATTGACTGCCGAGTTATATAAGTTTTTTTCGATAACTTATGTTTTTTAGACGACCCATAAAATGCTAATGATCGTCTTTTAAGCCACTAAGCGCTAAATTTTTTTTCGTGCCGGCAAAATCTACCAAAGTTATATAATAAAATACAAATGACAATACTGCAGTCATAATAAAATGCAACATATGCACATTTGCAAAATTTACCGTATAATATGTATGTATATTTATTGATAATTTGTTGACTTTTTGTGGAAATTTCTGATTTGCAATATTTTTACCTGACTGCCCAGTACTACAATCTGGGGCAGTTGAATGGAATCCGAGCCAACAGTGTTGAAGACGTCCTGTAGTTTGTTTATTACTGGAATCAAAGCTTCCATATCTTATTTTAATTTAGATATGGTAATGTAGTTTTCTTCGGCTGGATTTAGGCAATGTTAATTATATATTATTATTAATTTTATTTTTGGGAAAATGTTTAAAATTTTCAATAACACATCCACGCCAGTATTTTCAATCACGAACGAGGTGATTCTCCTCACTGATTCTTCTTTGTTAATTTCGCTCGTACAATAGTTTGATATTTTCAATGGACTTTACCACACGAGAACTATTATACATGTATGTACAATTTTTGTTTGAGATAAAGGCTCTCACACAAGAGAATGCATGCACAATTGATGCATTAAACTGTCGTTTGTTGTCGAGGGAGATGAAGAGCATGGTAATTCGTGCATACAAGATTCTTCACTTTCGGACCTGCATGAAATGCGCGCAGAACTAATATTACTAAACTAATACTAAAACTAATACACGACTTTATTAACGAAGACACGAATTTTTCACTGACACTCAATCCAGTGTCCCCGTCAACATTTTCTACACATTTTCCTTTCATCTCGTGTGTGACGACGAAACTAAGCTTGTGCATGCATAATTTCTGCATACATAATTTTGCATGCCTAATCGTGTATGATAGGCCAATTGGCTAGTGCTCAATGGTATTGAGCTACATTGCCAAATTTTGTTTGACTAATCTGTCAAATTGTTTTTATTTTTATCAACATAAATGTAGAAATCTTTCCAAAGCCTGAGAGAATGAGAGAGAATACTTGACAGCTTTCTACAGAAAACATGACAATTTGACAAATTGGTCAATAAAAAATTGGCAATGTAACTTCGCCCTTTGACGACGGCTTTTTACAGCTGTTACAGTTGTCAAAATTTATAATGAAAACATTGCGCGGGAAGAAATAAGTTACTTATAAATCCACTCAACAAAATCTTATTGTAAAAAAACTCATTAAATGACCGACTTTTTGAAACTCAAAACTTCTTTCATTCTGTGTATATTTGTTTCTGTGTATATTTAGCGGCGGTGGTTAATCTGCGGTGGAACCATAGTATAACAAATCATTGCATCTGTAATTTTTTTGTTTCCAATAGTCTTCATTTATTTCCTCTTCAACAGAAACTGTTGATCACGAAACACCCAGTATCCGACTTACACGCCATCTAGCGCAATTGTGCACAATCATATATAACAGTTATTTGTTGGAGAAAAAAATTTGGATTTTTAGTTGGAATTAATTTGAGTTTTTTTGAATTGCAGTTATTGTTATTATAAACTATTGTGAATATTACTAGCTGTGTTTTTTTAATGAAATGTATAGGTTTTCTCCATACAAAATCGAAAACCCAGATTTTATCCAGGTTTCTATCGGGGTTATGGGGAAATTTAAAAAATTTCCCACTTTTCGAAAGAAAGCAGGCGAGGAAACGTCATATGTGCTTGCAGAAAGCGAACAAAAAAGCTCGCGAAAAATGCAAATAAAAAAGCTGAAGCAGTTTTTAGTTGTTGTGAATTGATATCAAATAACTTTTTGACGCTTAAAAATTCCCTACAGTTTTTTTAAAAACAGCTACTATTGTCTTTATTTAAATTAGTGCCGCGAAATAAGCTACACTGATTGAAAAAGACATCGGTCGTCTTAAATTTCCTAAAAAATATTGGTAAGTTCCTATAAACAGTTTTAAGTTTAGAAAATATAGCGGTTTTAAGCAACTTTCGTTGCCTAACAAAGAATTGTTAATTGAAAAGGAAGACGAATGAAGAATGAACTACAAAACGTTGTAAAATTAAACACTATTGCTTTTAATATAAATACAATTTTTATTTATTCGTTGATTTATTGACTTTAACAAATCGGGGCATTTGTTAAAATCTATTTCAAAATAAAGACAAATTTTTACAACTGTTGACCGAATTTGTGATTGTACGGAAAACTTCACGGACAGTGGAAGAAACAAAGAACTCCGTAATCAAATTCATATTCGTTCGCACCTATATTTTATTATGAATTTTCATATACGTCTCCCTGTTACGCAGAATATTCTTCACTGTTCGTTTAAGATTTTCCCATAAACTCGTAGCAGCCTTTTTGATTCGACGAAAATGTTTAGCTTTCTTTCTTTCTTTCAGTAACATTTATCACAGTTTACAGAAAAAATAAATTACAAAGAATTTTCTAATATCGTATAAATAAATTGATAACATTTTCGACTTTAGATGTAACAACGTTCAGTTAAAATCCTAGCTCATAAAATGGCAAAATTGTTAGATTTTTATATTCTCAATGAAATACCTTTCGTTCTTCGCTCGCATTGAAAATGTATTCATTGGAAAATCAAAAATTTGTCAATTTTGTCCTTTTGAGCGCTTGAGAGTAATTATTGTACGTTGTTTTTGTTGTAGCATTGTTACAAATAAATAAACATCCTAAATGTTGTACTCGTACATTTCATTACAATGATGAGGACAATGAAAACTAGTCCGATTCAAATGTTTTTAAATGAAGATTTTGTAGGTACATTATTACTTAATGTTAATTAAATTTTAATTTTTTCAACTTTAGTTTCAATGTTTTTTTTTTGTTTTTATCTTTGGTAATTTTTAAGGTTTTAAAATTCCAGCCTAGTTTTATTCCTAAATGAAGACCTATTCCTTTCACTTCGAATTTTTCTTTTTCTTGGGAATTTTTGCCCAAATTCGGAAGAAGTACTCATCACGTTGTAGCAGCTTGCCGCGTGCGTATGAATGTATATCTGCGTCCATGTTGTGATCACGCAACCACGAAGATGTATTGCAAGAGCTCATTTCCGTGTGTGGTTCGTCTGGCAGACTGGCATGACCTGCGTTAATTGTTGGCAACGAGAGAGTGAAAACATAATAGTTTAACATCAAAAGCATCCTAAAAAACCGCCCGCCATAAATTTATGGCCCACATACATACCTGTTGTAATAACTTTGTAGGGTTCTTCGGATTCCAAGGGCTCACTTAAGCCGATCTCATTCTTCGCGAATATGCGTACCATATAGTCGTGGTTTTCTTGCAAATCCCTGATTTGGAATTTCAATACTCCGGCCGGAACGCGTCCAACTTCAATCCACATAGTCTTCTTCATGTCACGTATAGCAATGTGATAGCCGAGCAGTGGCGCACCTCCATCTGACTCGGGTATACCCCATTCGAATACATGAGCATTAGCAGCGATAATTCTAGTCTCCAGTGGAGCAGTTGGCGGCGACGGTACAGCTGCAGTATAGAAATTTTAGAAAATATTCGAAAGGGGGTTGTGTGCTGGTGATTTAAGCCAACGGATGTTGGTCATACTTGTACTTACTTGCGTGTGTCTTCAAGGCTATGCTCTCCGTAACGGCTGGTGCACCTAGTCCAACCGAATTTTCCGCCGACACACGGAAGGAGTATTCGCATTTCTCTTTTAAATTATCCACGGTATACTGTAGACAGTGAGCATCTAGTGTGATAACCTTGGTCCATTTAGTAGAAGTTGAGGAACGTTTTTCAATACAGTAACCTATAATTTTTGAAAATTTTCTAATGGCTGCGGGTTCAATTGTCATCGTGGTGGAAAAAAGTACCTGTTATTTCAGAGCCACCATTGAAGGCTGGAATTTCCCAATCAAGTGTAACACTTCGGCTTGTTATATCTGGAGCTCTAAGATTTTGAGGCGGCGATGGCGCAGCTGTATATACATACGTATATATATGTAATAAGTTCGTGAAGAAATTGAATTTAAAAATAGAGAAGTTAAATTGCACGCATTAATAATGCATGTAAGCTAATGAGATATGGGTCGTATGGGTCGATACTTACCGACATTTTCCCATGGCCGTACTGATGAGGAGAAAGCAAAAAAGCAAAAGCATTAAGCGATTTCAAAAGAAGCATTGCATTCAATTATGATTAAATAAAATGCCAAAAATATTTTATGCAGGATCTTCAAATAATGACGCTCGATTTTTGGAGAGGAAGGATCTAATCCGTTTATGTAGATCAAATGTGAAAAAAACCAACTACGAGTAGATCAAGTTTATTATCTGACAACAGATGGCGCTAAGAAAAGTATTTAGGTATAGAATCAGCTGTTGATCAATCACGGAAGGGCAAATCAGAAATTTACTACAAATATGCAAATACTTTTAATACAAATGCAAATTACAATATAATAGATTGAAAAGTTGTTGATAGCAGCAAATGATGTCAATACTTTAAAACAAATATAAGGTGCGCACTGCGCACTGTACTATCTATGTTTTGGTAGCGACATAAAATTATGGATCACAAATTTTAACCTAGAATTTGCTAAAAGCGTTTTGTATCAATTGTTGTTTTTGCTTCACATAGTACAAATTATTTGATCTGATCCGATCGATCAACGGGTGAAAAACACGGCTTTTGATGAAGAAAAGTGTGTGTTTTTATCAGTAGAATAAGTATGTATTCTTTTCAAATAATCACGCCCTTTCATTCTTAATAGGATTTCCTTAAGCCGCCCACTTCAATTCTACTTAATCCAAAAGTAAAGTTCGAGCGTCTTTATTGAGAAACCTTTTGCATCACTGCCTTTTGATTATGTATTACTGCCACGATTTTAATGTCGTGTTATAGGCATGACTCTTAGGCGATGATGATGATGATGTCTTAAAATAATTATCCCCAATCACATGTAGTGTGTTTCCATCATACTCACTTATTCGACGACTAACAACGATTTTGTCTTCAGTTTCGAGAGCCTCGCTGGTGCCTACTTTATTCCTGGCAAAGATTCTAAATTGATAAGTTTTATCTTTGATTAAATTGCTGATCAATAGGTTTGTGATATTTCCTTGTGTAGTGCCAAAAAGTCGATAGCTAGTTTCGTGTAGTTCTTTGATCTCTACAATATATTCGATTATTTTCGAGCCGCCGTCACTTTCTGACGGCTCCCACGAGAGTGTAAATGATGTTTCAGTCATACCAGTGACATCGACTGGGGAACGTGGGGGTGTTGGTTTTTCTAAAATTATAAAGTATTTTTAGAAAAAAAGGATTCTCTTATGGGAAGTTATTTTAAAACTACAAACCGAAATCAAGAATTATTATAATCTTACTGACCTTACGAATCTAATAAAATAGATTTTTAGATCTTTATAGAATCTAATAAAAAGAAAATCGGTTTCATTTGAAGTTTGGACCTACCGAATTTCTTAGATATTGTAACAGTTTCGCTTTCAGTCGGTTCGGATTCTCCAATCGGATTGAGAGCGACTATTCGGAACATATACTGCGAATTCATTGAGAGTTTTTGGATTGCATACGAATAGATATCCTTGTCCAGATCGGCCACTTTCATCCAAACATTATTCTGTAGATCACACTTTTCCACTGTGTATTTGTTGATCTCTAGGCCACCATCATCGATTGGCGGCGTCCATTCCAATGTAATTGAGTCTTTCTTCATGTCTTTGATGTCGAGCGATTGAGGCCGGCTCGGTTTGTCAATGACTTGTACGGTGCACTCGGTGGAAGTCGTGCCCCAACTGTTCGTCGCAGTTACTCGGTAACGGCCGGAATCCTCACGCACTATATTCTCAATGGAATAGATCGAAGTGGTTTCGGTTGACTCAATGACGGTACGTTTAGTGGTCCGCTGTTCGGTGGTCTCTTTGTACCATGTTACCGTGGGTCGTGGATAGCCACGGATGGTTGTTGGAATGGTTAGTTTGTTGCCGCAACGCAATTTCTGAATCAAATATCTATCATCAATTTCTATGCTGGGCTTCTCTTTAATGGTGACCGTACATGAGGTCTCGACTTGGCCCAACTCATTTCGGGCGATGCAGGTATACGTGGCTTCAGTCTCAATGGTTGTCTTTTTAATCTTAAATTTAGAAACGCGATTGTCATAGTGAACATTTTCGGATGACGTCGTCTCGATCTCTTTTCCGTCTTTTTTCCATACAATATCCGGTTCAGGTATGCCTCCGAGTACGCAGGACAATGTGATTTCTTTATCCAGTTCTGTGACAATATCCTGTAGCGGGTCCTGTATGCTGGGTTTTTCTTTTTTGATTTCGGCAACCAGACGTATCGGCGGCGACAACGGTGACGGCGGAGAACGGCCTACTTCGTTCACGGCAACAGCTCGGAATACGTATTCAGTATCGATGCTCAATTTGCTGATTGTGTATGTAGTATCACGAATATTACGAATTTCAGTCCATCTGCCAAAAAAAAAAAAAATTTCATATATATTCGGAAAAACTAGGGATTTTTAAAAAAATTTCTTACTTCTCTTCTTTAACGTCTTGATATTCTAAGATGTATTCAAATATTTCGGACTTTCCATCATCCGTGGGTACCTTCCAGTATAACGTAATGGAATCATGCATCACTTGGAGTGGTTGGGGCATACCAGGAGCAGAAGGTTTTCCTAAAGTGACGAAAAAAAAACAAGCAAAATTTAGTAAACTCATTTTATATAACAGCCGAACAGTTTGCTAAAAGATTAGAAAATGAAAACTTACGCATTATCACCAGATGTAAAGTAGCCTCCGCCTCTCCGATAGGATTTACCAACTTCACTGTATATTCACCTTCGTCTTCTTCCAGCACTTTTTTTATGGTCAGACTTGCCGATTCCTCATCTACGGTGGGAACAGTTCTGTTCGTTTTAGTGATGACCGTTTTCGATGTTCTCCATTCGGTTTCTGGTTTCGGTATACCGGTGTATTTCACTGTCATAGTAACATCGTCTTCCTCCTTCACCCTTATGGTTTGTTCCTTATCAGATGTTATGATGGGAGGAGTCTTGATTTCTATAGAAATCAGTACGATCAGTACGAGAAATTATTAATCGATTATTAAAATTTTTATGTTTTTCATTGTAAACATTAAAAATCAAACCGGTAAGAAATTTACTACTGACCTTCTACGCAGTGCTTAGTAGTGCTGGTAACATTCGCGGCGGTGCAGCTGATCTCGCCGGCATCTTCATCGTCCGCCTTGTGAATAACCAGTCGCCGGACAGTGCCCTCCACGAAAATTTCGTGCTTCTTGTTAGGCTTAATGCGTTTGCCCTTCAGGCACCATGTCACTTCGACGTCCTGTTGCGAGACCTCCACCACAAATTCAGCATCTGTTGACTTTGTTGTGATCGTGACGTCCGGCAAAGGTGTAACGAAGGACACCAACGGTTCTTCGACTATTAGACGAGCCGTCGATGTGTGCTCGCCCACTTCAATGGAATATTCGGCTGCATCTTCCAAACGAGCCGAAACAATACGAATTTTCTGCCGCTTGCCGTCAATGCTCAGCTGAATGTGTTCGTTGAATTGTACCTCTTGCCCATCCCGCAGCCATTTGACCAATGCATCACCCTTGCTAAGTTCCGTTTCGAATGTGGCATTCTCGCCCCTTGTGACGGTAGCATCTTTGAGGGGCTGCACAATTTCCGGCGGCAATTCAATCACAACCAATTCCGCTGAGCATTCCTGGTCTTCCAGTTTGCAGGTGTATTCGCCCTCATCGTGTATGGACGAGTCTCGGATGAGCAGTTTTCGCACTTTACCCTCCTTAACAAAGTCGAATTTTCTATTTTCTGTGGTGGTCAGTTCTTTGCCGTCTTTGAACCACATCACTTCGGCGGCACTGGTGGAGATCTCCACGTCCAGTATTGCTGTATCTTTCTCGGTGACTTCATAATCCTGCAGAGGTTTAGTGAATTCGGGCTTACGCGGTAGGACTTCAACAGTCGCTTGTGTCTCCTCATCTTTGACCTTGCAAGTGTACGTGCCGCTGTCCCGGAGATTAGTATTACGTATAACTAATCTGTGCATTTTACCGTCTTCAACAACCACGCGGTGATCCATTCCGCTGAGCTCGCGGCCATTGAAGAACCATTTTGTCGATACAATATGCGAGGTTTCGCACTCAAGGGTCAACGACTGAGCTTCTTCAATGGTGATATTCTTTTTCAGTTTCTTGGTGAATGTCACCTCGTCGACTTCGACAATGACGCGTGCTCCGTGTGAGGTCTTGCCGAATGGATTGCTAGCAATGCACTTGTAGTCACCGGAGTCGGTGTCCGGGTTGGCCTTCTGAATGATAAGCTCGATGCTCTCACCGTCGTACGCTTGGCGTATGCGATCGCTGGGGTAGAGAGGATTGTTATTGAAAAGCCATTCGACTTCAGGCACTGGATTTCCGGAGACTTTTGCCGGTAAGCGTATGGTTCCCTGTTGCGGCACAGACTGTTCCTGGAATCTTTCGACAAAGAGTGGTGGCTCCGCATTTCCTGACGATGGTTCTAAATTAACAAAAAAAAAAAAACGTTAACGTTTACTATGAAGGCTTTGGAAAAGGGTCTGGAAATATCATTTTTAAGATATATAGATATATATAATTTTTAAGATAAGATATATAGAAATATTGTTTTTAAGAGGAACAAACAATTTACATAAATACACACTAGTCACGCTCAATTTTGGTTACATATAATTACCGCTTGTATATTGAAAAGATTCGTTATGTATTCTTGGAAATGGAGCATATTTTTTAGGTTATGTTGCAGCTTTCGTTTCCATGGCCTAAAGTTTTACATACATATATACATACCTTCGATAGTGAGTTGTGCTGACGTTTCGACCGTTCCTATTGGATTAGTGGCCTTCACGGTGTATTCGCCGCCTTCTTCGCACTTCGGTGAGATTAACGTCAACGTATGCAAGTCTTTATCGGCCTTGGTGTTCTCTTTTGTCGCTTTGCCATCCTTGTACCAGGTCACCTTGGGAGACGGATTGCCAACAATCTGTGTGGAAAGTACCACACTTTCGCCCTCACGTATGCTCATGTTACGCAACGGCTCCAGGATTTGTGGTGGTTCCTTTTCGCTGGTACGCACTTTCAGTATGATTGGCAATTTAGCTTCACCTTCGCGATTTGTCGCTATAACCTCATAGACACCTTCCTGCGACTTCTTTACTTTACTGATGTGTACCACACTGCAGTACATATGCATATCCGATTCGGTTACGATGCGTACATTCTTCTCGTATGTGGTATTTATGATCTCATCATTGAATGTCCAAACTATATCCGGTTCGGGGACAGCAACCAGACGACATTCTAAGATAACAGTCGAATCTTCGTCCACATACTGTGCCTTCGGTTTGCGTGAGAATGTCGGGGGAATGCCTTCGAGTATGTCAGCCAGCGATGATTCACGGGACATACTTTTGCGAGACATACCGGTGGCATCGGAACCGTGCTCGGACAGAGGCGTCTCGACTACCAGCTCCGTTGTGGTCGATGTGAAGCCAGCGGCGTTCTTAGCCACGCAGGTGAAACGTCCAGCATCTTCGGGGAATACTTCACGTATTATCAGAGTGGCGACGTTGTCGTCGTCGTAGAATATCTGGAAGTCTGGTGAGGGTTTAATGACGGCCGTTTCGCGGAACCAAGCAATCTGTGGTCGCGGTACACCTTCGACCTTGCATTCGAATTGTACAGTATAACCGTCGGGTGTATGAATGGGTTGAAGTTTTTCGACGAAACGGGGAGCCATCGGTTTCTCTTCGGGACCGGGGCCTTGGCGAACAAATATATATGTATATATATAGGACGAAACAAACAAATAAACAAATTTTGTTATTGCGAAAACAAAACAAAAAAAGACCATAAAATACTGATGAAATTTTTATGTGACGAAACGGTAACAAACAAATAAATATTATGTACCGTTTAGGGCTAAACAAGGCCATCAAACAGACAGAAATAATAAAGAGGAAGATTATTTAAGTTAAAATGCAAGAATATCGAATTCCACTTACGTTCAAAAACTGGCAGTTTATCAATTTTCTCATGAAGTTTCTTTTGTACGAACTGCGTGTACTCTGTTGCTTCCATGAGATACTGAGCGGGCACCCAACCTTCTTCTTCTGTTAGATGCTTTTTGACATACCACCATTCCGAACTGTGCCGCCCGATGACATATACCTTTTCACCCTCGACCAAATTGATGGCTTCATCATTGTCAGCAATATAATTACAAATTGAATACATTGCATTGTCATCATCAGTTTCTGTGAAGTATTAAGGAAAGTCTTTAGTACTTGGTAGTTAGTGTTTACGCGGAATTGTAAAGCATATCGTATTTGCATTGTATACGATTTAAATCAATCTAAATATGAGTATATAACTCGTATACTAACCTTCTACATGCATTTCTCTCGTTATGTTCAAGGAAGCGCCCTCTGTAGAAAAATTTGAAATATGTGCTCTTTAGTGAATGTTTAAAAATATGTGAGATGTTATGTTAATTTACATTTCAATGTAGTATGCGCTGTTAAATTCAAGGAGCTTTATACGGAGATGAGAGTATGTATTATTAATTGAGAGTAATTTGTATACATATGGAGAGGTTAGCCATGGGACTACTTTCATACGAAATTACCTCGCATAAGTACACTGTTATCATATAAGCATTATCATTTAACATATCTCGTTATGACTATGTTATAACTTATGGTTAAATTATAGTAGTAATATTTAGCGCATTATTAAATAAGCGTTATATGAGACTGAATTGAAAACTTCTCGCGTTGCCAAAAAGAAGTTTCCTTGCAAATAAAGTACAAAAGAAAAAGAAAATATAGTTTTATTAGATAATATAAAAGCATTATATATTAACGATTGCATGAAAGCAAAAAATATAGCAACATCGAACCGAACCGACCTTCATTGAAGACTTGTACTATCTTTTTCTTTTTCTTGAACGTCAATGAATCCTCTTCGTAGGTAACGGAATGGCTTTTGGGTCGACGAATACCAATTAGAAATTGTTCTTCCTCTTCATCTTGTATAGAATATCTCGGCTTCGCCGGTTCTTTTGGTTTGAATTTTATATCAATAACATCTAGCGGCAGCTCCTCTACTTGGTATTCCTCTGGCTCTTCGACATCGTACATAGTATCCTCCATGCTGCTATCATCCCCCCGTATTTCTTCCACAATCGGTGCCTCACCGTCATCATATTCTTGTACAATTTTAATTTTCGCCTCATCGGCCGCCTCAGCAAATGACTTTTGGATCTGTTTCCGCAGCTTAATCTTTCCAGACATGGAAATTTCTTCCTCGGCATAGGAATCCAAGGCGATATTGAATTCCTGTTCGACATCTTCCTTTGTTTTCACCGTTTTCGGACGGAACGTAACATTTTCGACATCGGCATATTCCGGAATTTCGATACCCTTTTTGCGACGTTTAAGCTTTTTAATGGTAAATTCTTCTTCTTTTTCTTCGGTTATTTGTTTTGGTTTCGGTTTTGGCTGTTTGGCTACAACGAACTCTTCAACATCTTCAGCTTCTTCGTATTCTTCTTCGCGGCGTATCGAGAGCTCAGCTCCGGCCTCATCGTATTCCATCGGTTTTGCGGGCAACTTTTTAACGACCGTAGCTTCTTCGGCCGTTACAGCTTCGGTAACTTGGCGCGGTTTCTTTATGGGCAAACTGAACTCTTCCTCTTCCAGATCTTCGTAGGTGAGTTGTGCGGTTTTCTTTGGCTTTTTGCGCACTACAATTGCATCCTCGATCACCTCTTCCTCTTCCACCTCAAAAGGCCGCTCTTCGACCACCTCTTGCCTTAGTTTCAGCTCTGCTTCCTCTACTTCCGTTTTCCTTACTGGCTTCTTCTTCTTCTTCTTCAGTACCACGGTTTCATCTGAAGTTTCTTGGGTTATTTGCTTTTTGTGCGGAATTTCCAAATCAACGGAGACTTCTTCTTCTTCCTGCTGCTTCTCCTGAGGTTTCAAAGGTTTCAATGTTACTTCTGCCGCCACATCTTCCTCCTCAACAGGTTTTTTAAGTTTAAATTTCACTTCTTCCGTTTCCTCTTCGGTTGGCTTTTCTTTTCGCTTAGGCTTTTTCAATTTCACTTCTGCCGTTTTCTCTTCTGGTGTCTCTTTGGGAGCCTCGAGTATTTCTTGAACTTCTTCAACTTCTTCGACTTCTGGCTCAGCCGGAATTTCCTCTACAATTTTTATTTTGAGCTCTTCAGCTGCTTCCTCAACTACAGGCACCTTTTTAGGTTTCTTCTTAACTACTTTGGCTTCTTCGGTTATTTCTTCTACCGGTTTTTTGGGCTTTAAAATGAATTCTTCAGTGGGCTCTTCT
Source organism: Conops quadrifasciatus (assembly GCA_949752815.1). Lineage (NCBI taxonomy): Eukaryota > Metazoa > Arthropoda > Insecta > Diptera > Conopidae > Conops > Conops quadrifasciatus. Next base: position 32,882,594 of record OX457079.1, on the reverse strand, counting down.
TCTTTAACTGTTTCTTCGGATTTCTTAGGCTTCAATGTCACCGAGATTTCTTCTAAGTTCTCAACATCGGGCGCTTCAATTTCGGTTACTTTCACTTTGAAAGCCACCGATTCTTCCTCAAATGTTGGAGTCTTTTTAGGCTTCTTTGGTTTTAATTCAGCCTCGGCTTCGACTTTTATTTCTTTTGGTTTTTCCTCTGAAAGCGTGACTTCGGTCTCGAATTCTTCTTTGGGTATATCTTCTTTAGTTTTAGGCTTAATTGCAAATGTAGCTTCCTCGGGGCTTTCTTCTTTTACCACTTTATCTTCTACTAACTTTTCTTTGGTAGGTTGTTGTGGCTTTTTCTTATCCTTCTTTTCTTTTTCGGGCTTTTTCGTATCTTCAGTTACTTCGATCACCTTTTCTGCCTCGGTTTCAATGATCTTTACCTCATATGTTCGGGGCGGCTTTTCAACAAGGACTTTTTCTTCCTTGGTGGGTTTTTCCTGTACTGGCTCAATTTTTTCGACTTGTTCTATTTTCTCAAGCGGTTTTTCTACAGGTTCCGTTTCGACCATTTTGTATTTAAATTCTTCATATTTTGGCTCCTCAATAATATCTTCCTGTATTTCCTCTACCGGCAAGTCTTCTTCTCTTTCCACGACCTTTTCAGTTCGAACTTCAAGTGTGGCTTCTTCTTCTTTCATTGCTTTCTTCCTGGGTTTCGTCTTCTTTTTAACACTTACTTCAACCTCGGAAGTCTCTACAGGTTTTTCTTCAGACAGTTTAAACTCTACAACAAGATCTTCTTCGATGGGTTTTTCTTCTTCTGGTTTCTTTAATTTAAATACAACGGCTTCCGCTTTGTCGTCGTCTTGAGGAATGTCATCTGTTGGTTCTTCAACTGTGTATTCATATTCTTCCGGTTTCTTTGGCTTGGGTTTCTTCTTGCGTGTTACAACTTCTTCTGTTATAGTTTCCTCCGCAGTTACTTCCTTCTCGTCCGCCTCAGTGACTGCGACTTTATCTTCTTTGGGCAGCTCCTCAGGTTCGTACACAGTAGTTGTAATTTGGTACTCTTTCGGCGTATCCTCCTTAACGTCTTGTGCTGGAGAAATTTCTTCCACAGTCGTTGTTTCTAAAGCAGGTTCTTGTATTTTGTCTTTTTTGGTCTTTTTCACTTTCGGTTTCTCTTCTTCGACTGGCTTAATTTCAGCAGAAACCGTTTCCTCAACAACAGAAATTTCAAAGAATTTCTCTGGAACGCTTTCCACCGTTACAGGCTTTTCACGTGGTATAGGCTCTGCAACAATTTCTTCTTCTTCTTCTTTAGGGATTTGTTCTTTAATAGCAATCTTCTTAACTTCGGCGCTTTCTTCAGTTTTCTTGACCGGCTTTTTCTTCTTTTGTGTAATGGCCATCGTCTCATCCGGTATTTCTTCGGTTTTTGGCTCCTCCTTAGGTACCTTAACATCAACAGGGGCAATAATTTCTTCTTGTGTAGCCTCCTCCTCCTCCTCCTCCTCTAACGGTTTCTCGACTTCTAATACAGGAGCGATTTCTGGTTCTTCAATATCTATTACTTTTACCTGAAGAGCCTCGGATTCTGTATGAGTTGTTTTAGGTTTCTTTTGTTTCTTTGTTGTAATCTTGGTTTCAATTTCTGTCTGTTCCTTTGGCTTGGCCTCTGTAACGGAAATTTCCGCCTCAAATTCTTCTGGCTTCTCTTCCTTAGTTTTAGGCTTAACACTGAAAACGGCCTCTTCTGGCTGCTCTTCTTCCAATTCGGGCTCCTCCGTTGGTTTCTCTGTTACTGCTATATCGACGACAAACTCATCCGTCGGTATTGACTTCTTTTTGTCTTTTTTCTTCCTGACTTCGCGGGGTTTGTCTTCAACAACCTCTACCACCTTCGCTTCAGCTTCGATATCAATGGTTTTTATTTCATATGTTTTATAACTCTCTATGATAGCTTTAATGGGTTGCTCTTGAAGCGGTTCGGGCTCTTCAGTTTCTTCAATGACTTCTGCTTCCAGTTCTTCTGCTTCGGTTTCAGTTATTTTGTACAAAAATTCTTTGAATTTCGGTTGCTCAATTTTCTCGCCCTCGGAGGTTTCTTTAACGCGCTTATCCTCTTCCGGCTCCGTTACTTCTTCAATTAGAACTTCGTGGCTAATTTGTTCTTCTTCCTTTGGTTTCTTTTTGGGTTTTTTCTTTTTCACTATAACTTCTTCAACAGCAGAAATATCGCTTGGTTTCGGTTCGGTGAATTGAACTTCTGTAATCACCTCTTCTTGGACTTCTTCTTCCGGTCTCTTTATTCGGAAGTCTATTTCTTCAGCTGGTTCTTCAGCTTTACTGATTTGTTCATCTTCTGGTTCCTCCACAGTATATTCGTATGCTTCGGTCTCTTGAGGTTTCGGTTTCTTCTTGCGCCGAACGGTTGTCTCTTCGACAACCTCTTCTAGTATTATTTCCTTCACGTCTACATCAGTCACACGCACCTGATATTCCTTTGGAATTTCCTCGGGCTCAATAATACTTGTTCTAATTTTGTACTCGACAGTTGATACATCCTCTACAATTTCTTGCTGGGGCATTTCTTCGATAGCTCGTACTTTTGTATCAGATGGCTCCTTGGGTTTTTTCTCCTTCACCACCACTTCTATGGGCTTCTCGTCGGGAATCGGAGCACTTTCAACAGCTGGCGATTCTTCGATAACTGAAATCTGAAATTGATCTATTGATTTCTCTCGCAAAACCGTTTCTTGCGGTTTTTCTTTCTTCTGTTTTGGCTTCTTAGGTTTGAGGGGCGTGTCTTCCTCCCTTGTGGGAGCAACTGGTGTTTCTTCCGGTTTTTCCTCCGGTTTTTCAAGAGAAGAGTCTGTCTTATCGGGAATTTCTTCATCCAGCTTCTTAACGGGCTTCAATTTATGTTCGGCCTTTGGCTCGGTTGGTGCTTCCGCTTCAGGAATACGGAATGTTATCTCTTCTTCAGGCTGATCTTCAATATCCTTTGGTACTCCGGGCACAATTTGAGTTATATTCATTTCTTGCTCTGATTTTGGTTTCTTTTTCGGTTTATATTTTGGTTTTGGCTCTTTTTCGACCTTCTTGGGTTCTTCGTGCAACTCTATTGGCTCAAGATCTTCCTTAGTGTAGTCAGTTGGTTCAATATCAATTGATTGGAATGGTTCCAACTTATATTGCGCTTCCTTTGGTTTCTCTTCAATAACTTCAACTGAAATATCTTCCTTTTTCTTTGGAGTTGGCTCAATTTGTTCTTCAGTGGTATGTGGCTTTTCTGGTGTTTTCTTCAGTGTTATACTCTCAGGTTTTTCTTCTTCGGTTGGCTTTAATTTGCCTTTTCCCAATTTTATTTTGCCATCCTCTTCTTGATCAGCAGGTTTTTTAATTTTCTCTGGTTTTTGATAAGTCGGTTTCTTCGCCTCTGTTTCGTCTTCGCTACTAACATATTTTTCATACTTCTCAAGTTCTACCTTCTCCATGTCGGTCTGCACTTTCTTGGGTTTCTTCAGTTTGGTAGGCTTAAACTTGAGCAGTTCTTCGGCTTCTTCAATAGTGCGTGATTGCTCACCAGCTGCTCTTATGGCTCCGATAACTGTAATTTTCAGTGGTAGCGCTTTCGGTGGATATTCCACAGTTTCAATGCGACTCTTCAGTCTAAACATCGGCTTCACGCTAACTTCTTCTTCTGCGGTGGGTTTTTCTTTGCGCTTAATGGGCTTTAGCTTCACCACTTGCGGTGCCACTGCTGCTTCGACGATAACCAATTTTGTGGGCTTCTGCTCTTTTCGCACAATCCGCATCGGCTCCAAATTAGCAAATTCTGGTTTTACCCGTTTGGGACGTTCTTCAAATTCAATTTTTTCATATTTTTCCAGCTCGGTCTTTTCAATTTCCTGCATTAAGAGCTTCTCTATAATGGCATCATGATCGTCAGACTTTTTCTTCGTAATTTTCTTTTTCCTCTTGGGCTTGCCGACATCTTCAGGAGCCTCGTCGACCGCCTTGACTGGTTCTTCTGCTGGTTCCTCTGATGTCACAACTTCAATCGGATGGGACTCTCTTCGCTCAGGCGCAACTTCAATAATTTTCACCTGCAATATATGGTCTTCCTTCATTTCAGCAGCGACGGTTTCTTCCTCAACGATACTGATGCGATAATCCTGCTGCACTTCCAGGACCTCACCTAGATTAATAATTAAAGTTAATGTTAAAATTAGTTTTTTAAAAAAAGTGGACATTTGTATGTTTGCAGCAGCGCAAAGGTAACCGCAGCTTTTTGCTGTGAGTGGAAAAAAATAATTATAAAAAAATATTTTATTTTGGTGCAATTAGGGTATCTTAAGACCTAAGTGCTTTCGGGCGGCGGCTAAGAATACTGTCGTAAATAAATTAATAAAAAAAAAATCACGATTTTTTTAGGAATAGCTGAGCCAAAACTGCATATAGAATATGAATTAATTAATTCTAACAGAATATTCGCTTTTTTATATTAATTTTTCGAATAAATAAAAGGTAAGCTTTGGTGTTATCTACCTGGATGGTTAGTTAGTTGTTCATTTTATTAGCAGGTACCTAAAATGCAGTAGTTTGTGAAGTGAAAAAATGGGTAACAAATGGGCTCTATAAGGACCTAATTCTTAAATTGCCGGCGCCCAATAAAAATGTATATAAACATATTTATATGAGAATTAAAAATTTCTGTAGTGAAGGTTTTGCTTGCTATCAAAAGGGGAGAAACGGCTGTAATGGATGCAGTTAAAAAATAGCTAAGATGCTTAAGAAGTTGGCATATGGTGCTGTTGCTGTTGTTGGAACTTGGCAGTTTGGCAGTTTGGCATCTACCACTTACTTGTATCAATTTGTATTGGTTTTTCTTTTGGTTGTTTGTGTTTGACAGATTTGTGTTGTTTTGTTTTGATTGTTTCCTGTGTGTTGGTTTCTTCTTCACGTGATGGTGAAGGCGACGAAGGTGTTTTCTGTTCAGTGTCCTCGGGCTGTTCTTGTTCATGCGTTTCTGTTGCTGTTTCTGTTTCTTTTTCTAGTATAGTAATAGTGTGAATTGGTGTACTGTCAGTGTCTTGTTCTTGTTCTTCTGGTAAGGTTGTATCGTCGTCCATTTTAGTAAGTTTCTTTGGTTTCTTTAGTTTTTTGTCTATGGTTTGTTCCACAATCGTTGGCGTGACAAATTCTTCATCGGTTTCTTCCTGGCGTGCAGTTTCTTCATCTTCAATTTTTTTGGTTTTTACTGTTGTTGGCAGATCGATCTTTTCATATTGCTCTAGTTCCGTTTTGGGTATTTCCTGTTCGATCAGTTTCTGTATGTAATTATTCAGTTCATCTCTTTTAACTTTCTTAGTGACTTTCTTTGGTTTTTTCGGTTTTGAAGTTTCAGCGACAATAACCGGAGCGTCTTCGCTTTCTTCTTCTTCTTTTGGTTTGAGTGTCATCAATTCCTCTGGTTGTTGTTGTTCTGGTTCTTCACTTACCACCACCAAAACTTCTGGTTGTTCCTGATCATCAATTGTGACAATACTGACTGTGCTTTCAGCCTTATCTGATTTCTTCTTAATTACACGCCTTGTTGTCACCTTTTGCGTAGGTTCACCTTCTGCATTCATAATTTCTTCCGTCGTTACAGTGGCAGGGATTATCTCAACCGTTTCGCCTGCTTCCTGTTCCGCCGGTTTTTCTTCGGGAGTTTCTTCTGTGATGCGCACTTCGAAAATGGGTGCCTCTTCAATTTCAAGCGGTGTTTTTTGTGTCACCCTTTTCTTTTTTACTGGCTGCTCTTCTTGCACTATTGTTGTTTCATCTTTCTGAGTAGGTTGGCTTCGTTGTTCTTCGATTTCTGGGATTGTGTCTTTTGGCTCAAAATCGAATTTCTCATATTTTTCTAATTTCGTCTTGGGTATCTCCTCATTGATTAGTTTCTGTATAAAGTGGTCTAAGTCTTCATTTTTCACTTTCCTGGATTTCTTCTTCAAGTGCTTCACTTTCGGTAACTCATCATCGCGTGTTTCTTCCGCTGGAACTTCGCTAATAGTTACTTCCGTTTCCGGTTGATCATCGGTCTGCACTTCGACAATCTCTATAATTTCGTCCACTGATCCCTGATGGCGCTTTATTTTGCGTTTGGTGATGGTCTGCTTATGGATCTCGCCATCTTCAGCTGTTGTCTGCTTGACTTCGGTGGCTGTTTCAACGATCTCGACTTGAACTGGTTCGGGCTCCTCCTTTTCGGTCTTTGGGTGTACCTTAACTAACTTGACATCAACCGCTTCCGGCTTAACTGGCTTAGGTTCTTGTTCATCTTTTTCCATTACTTTCTGAGAAGGTCTCTTCTTTTTCTTGACTACAATTGGTTTATCAATATCAACTCTTTCATATTGCTCCAAGATCGGTTTCGGTATATCTTCCTCTATCAGTTTTTGAATATAATCTTGTAAGTCTTCCTTCTTAATGACTTTCTTTCTTTCTTTAGTTTCTTGAGGTTTGGCGGCTTGAATTTCTTCTGGTTTCTTGCTAATATCGGTCGAAGTTACAGTAATTTCTGTTAATGGTGAGTCGTCCAGTTGCTTTTCTGTAATCTCTATAACTGCTTCTTTATTTCCGATTTGTTTGCGTATCTTACGCGTTCTGATTTTTTCTTTTTTGGTCCTTCCGGTTTCGTCAATTACTTTATTTTCTTGCTCTATAACGCCCAATTCTTGAATAACAATGTCTTCCTCGGATTTAGGCTCAGAAACCTCTCGTTCTGGACTGAATTTGTCTTCCGTGATTATTTGAGGTTTTGTTTCTTCACTCGAGGAGGTAACCTCTATGGTATATTCAGGGAAGCTTTCAACCTTATTTTTACTGTCTTCTTCCCGTTTCTTAGGTTTCTTTTTGGGTTTTTCATCAATTTTCTGAATTGGACTTTTCTCCGATATTTTGTATGTATAGTTTTCTTCTTCAAATTGGACAGTCTTCTCAAGTTCTTCTTCTCGAGTAGCTTCTTCTTCTTCTATTTGAACTTCTGGCACCTTATCTGGTATAGCTTCATCTTCCAATATAGGCTTACGAACTTTTTTGCTCTTTTCTTTAGGCTTTTTGTCCACAGGAATAATCTCTTGCGTTTGAGGAACTTGTACATCTGCTTCTTCTTCTGGTTTCACAAATTCCTCAATGATGTTTATAAGATACTCATCAACGACATCATCGACTTTTAACGTCTTTATCGTCTTTTTGGGTGATATTTGTTCAACCGTTTCGTCTTGTGAGCGTTCTTCTTCGAAAATTTCCACCACACTTACCTCACTTAAAGGCACATTTTCCTCTCGAACTTCTGAGACTTCGAAAAGTTTTTCCTTCGAGCCTTGTTTACGTTTAATTTTGCGTTTGGTTATAGTTTTTTCTCTCACTTCTCCGCTCTCAGAAGGCACCTCAACCTTTTCAATAACCTTGTGTACTTCTTCTAAGACAACAGGTTCTTTATCTTCGGGCTTTTCTTCCATTGGTTTTGGTGTTTCTTCTTCCATTTCCGTTGTGTGCACTTCAATAGGTGCACCTTCCGGCGTCTTTTGTTCTTTTTTAGTTTTCTTTGGCTTTTTGACGGGGACCTTATCGATTTCAATACGCTCATACTCTTCGAGCTGCGTTTTCGGAATTTCCTCTTCGATCAAGGCTTTAACGTATTCATCGAGACGGTCTTTCTTCACCTTTTTCTTTTTCTCGATTACTTTGATATCAACGCTACCACCATCCTTCGGCTTTTCATCTTCTGGTAATATCTCCGTTTTGGTGATAACCACCTCAGCTTCAGGTTTGTTTTCCTCGAAAGTCTCAGTAATTTCTATAAGATATTCCTTAGGGCCTTCCTTTTTCTTAATTTTACGTTTAGTCGTTATTTGTTTAGCTATCTCGCCGATCTCGTCATGAGTTATGAGCTTAACTTCTGACTCTGGCGTGAATTCCTCAATTTTAATAACGTACGCTTCTTGATTTTCCACAGCTTCTGGTGTCGACTTGGTCCTTTTTGGTTTTTTGATTTTTTCTTTAGCATCAACTTCATAGACAGGCTCATCCCTACTGTCACTAACTTGTTCTTCACTCCGATAAGGTTGCTCAATTGGCTTTTCAAGTGTGGGCTCATCGAAACCTTCGATTATATCGACCACATATTCTTTTACCTCCTCTTTTTTTAACTTCATTTTTTTCTTGATCAACTTTTTCGTTTCAGAAATTTCATCCGGTTGCCTCGCGGGCTCCTCCCTTGGTTCCATTTGTACAATAGTGACCTCTGCTAACGGTTGATTGGGTTGAGTCACTTCTGTTATTTCGAAGACCTCTTCTTTGGAGCCCAACTTGCGCTTTACTTTACGTTTGGAAATAATCTTCTCCTTAACTTCGCCGTTCGGTTCTTCAATAACCTCAACCGTTTCGATGGGGCGCCCTACGATGTCATCTGGTTTTTCGAGGACAGTTTCGTCGAGGACAGTTACTTGAACTTCTTGGTCATCATCACTTTCTTCCTTTTCAATTTCGATTTCTTGTACATTGAACTCGTGTATGGTGACCGCTTCTCCATCAACAAAATCTTTAGTTTTCTTATGATGTTTTTTAATTCTTTTTGGTTGCCTGCGCTGCTGCACTTCGATTTCATAGGGCTCATACTCTTCAAGTTTAGTTTTTGGAATATCTTGCTCTATTAATGATCTCACGTAGTCATCGAGTTCAGTTTTTTTAACCTTTTGTTTTTTAGTTTTCTTTGGAACTTTAGGTTCTTTAATGTCTTCAGTTTTTTCGACGATGGCTTCGGTGGGTATTTCTACAGTGGTCATAGTCACATCTACTTCCGGTTGATTCTCTTCTTGTGTTTCAATGATTTCTATGGCATAAACCTTATCGTCTTGCTTCTTCTTAATTTTGCGCTTGACAATCTTTTGTTTCGTGGTTGTTCCAAATTCATCGGTTTTTTCCTCGAAAAGGATTTCGGGTGCAAATTCCTCCACACAGACTTTATAGCTTTCAGCCATGGGCACCTCTTTTGTTAAAATTTTATCCTTCTTTTTCTTTTTAGGCTTTGTTGGCTCTGTCTCTTTTTCAAGTACATCAATTATCGCGGCTTCTTCAGGAGCTTCTTTAATTTCAAGTTTTTCGGGAAGTTCCTTCTCTTCGGTGACTGTGATTTTGGAGTCATCGAATTCAGCTACTTCTGCTTTATGTGATGCGGGCTTTGTTTTCTTTATTTTCTTTGGCTTTTCTTCAATTAAAACTTTTTCGTATTTTTCAAGATCCGTTTTAGACACCTCCGCATCTATCAGCTGTTGAATGTAAGAATCAAGCTCGTCTTTTTTTATTTTCTGTACTTTTTTGGTCTTCTTAGGTTCCGCCGGTTTTGTGGGTGTTTGATCGTCGGAAGCCTCGGTGGTAGTAACAATCACTTCAAACACAGTTTGCGGAGTGTCTTCCACCGATTTCAACTCCAGAATTTCAACCAAATTCTCTTCATTACCTTTCTTCTGAAGGATATTACGTTTTTTAATAACCTCACTTTGCATTCGACCTTGTTCGTCAATAGTTTCACGCGTAATAAATTCTGGGGCCAATTCTTTTACCTCGATGGTGTAGAAGTCTTTAACAATGTGTTCCGTAAATTTACTGTCGGGCTCCTCCTTTAGCTCAATAAGGAATTGATCAACTTCCTCTTTGGGCATTCGCTTTAGCTTCTTTGTCACACGCGGCTTCGACGATGGCTTGCGATCATCTCCTCCTTCAGTCACTGTCACGACTACTTCGTACAAAGGCTTCTCATCAGCATCAGAAAATGTCTCTATGATATCTACGATATGTTCGGTGGTGTCGGTTTTACGTTTCAACTTGCGCTTTTTCGTAACTTTCGTTTCGTTTTTCGTTTCCGCGTCATGTATTGGTTCCGGTTGCAACTCCAGAATTTCTATTTTATGGGAAGGTTTCTTTGTGGGCTTTTTCTCTTTCACTAGAGGCTTGTGCTCTTCTTTAGGTTTCCTTGGTTCGAAGTGCTCCAGGTGTATTTCTTCTAAATTGTCCTCTTCCTCTTGTGGATTTTCAAAATCTGGATGTGTTCTCAAGACCTCCAAAGCTTCTGCGACATTGCGGGAAAGTTCGCCGGAACCGCGATTCGTATAAATTTCCTTTACAACCGGCTGGAAACAGTAAGGTGCATACGGTATAAAGTTTATCCAACTCTTCAATTTAACATCTTTAAAAGGCACGGCTTTCTTTGGTTTTGCCTTTGGTGTCTGTTTCGGTGTTTTGAGTTTAATCATTTGCGGAAATTCAGCTACGGAAGTTATTTCAAGCTTCGTTTTCTTAAATTCTACAGTTTCTATCTGCATTGGAACCAACTTTTGTATTTTTATTGGTTTAATTGAAGAATCTCGACGTGCCCTCTGAGGCATTTCTGTAGGTTCATATTCTTGCAGCACAGTCTTGGGAATTTCTTGTTGGATAAGAAATTCAATATACTCCTCTAGATCGTCCTTTTTAACCTTTCTGACAGTCTTCTTCTTTTTCTTCTTAGACTTTGTCTCCTCAGTGTCTTCTGGTCGTTTAGGAGTTTCAGAATCAACCAGTTTATATTGGAAGGTCTCCGGAATATCCTCTTCCTCTTCACTTGCAGTAAGCACAACAACCGTGTTCTCTTCTTCCTTTCCTTCTTCTTTTGATGTAACAATTTCTATTACTTGCTCACGGTCACCGAGTTTCTTTTTAATTTTACGTTTGGAAATCGTTTTTATTTTTGGTACACCTTCGTCAACGGTCTGTTCCTCTATAGTTGGTATGATTACTTCCGTAATCTCTGGTGACGACAATATCTCAACAGGTTTGTCTTCGTCCGTATCGTCAATTTGTTCGAATCTAATCTTCTTCTTTTTCGATTTCTTTTCAGTCTTTGGTCTTACGGTGTCGGTTAGTTGTGTGGTGCTTTCACTTACTTCATCTGGCTCTGTGATCGTGTAATTTTTGTTGGCTTCGTCTGTACGAGAAAAATATTTTGTTTATGTGTTATATCAGTTGTAAGTGTAAAAAAAAGGATTTTACGATTCTTATACAAATTTAAATAGATCATAAGATTAAAAAAATATTTATGTGTGAAAATATATACCTATATCCTGTGGAACTTTTGACTTTTATTAAATATTTAATATTATTAAAACGGTACTTTATACCGTAAAGAATGAGGGAGCTCGGATCTCGGTTCATTAAAAATTTTTAAATAAAATGAGGTTAAATTTCTAGCTGTGTTGTTGTTGAAATATTTAAAACACGGACATAAACACAGACAAAATCTTGCATCTGTGTAGCTACGAAGCCTATAAAAAAATTTTTATTGTTGTGTTGTGTTCCTTTAACTCTTCCTAATTATTTCAATTGAAATATGAATTTACATAATTTAAGATTCACCTGTGAATTCTTGAACTTCTGTAATCTCTACATTGTATGGAGTCGGAAGAGGTAACTCTTTGATGGACTCGTTATCGCTGATAACTTCCTCAACAACTACGCCTTCTTCTTGTGTAATTCTTTTGCTCTCCGTTTCAATTGTTGTTTTTCCATCCTCATTTTGTACTGACTTAAAAGTTGTTATATAAACAGGTTTCTCCGATGTAGTGTCAACTGGTGAGAGCTTTTCATCTGTGTCAATATGTATGTACATATGTAAAATATGTGTATGATATACATGTATATAAAATATACAAATACAAGAATAATTTTTTAATATCTGGAGTAAATGTTATATCAGGAGAAGTATATATGTATGTATATGCTAGTATAATTGTTCAGAAAAATATGTGGTAATATTTTATGTAATTTTGTGTTACAGTATGTTATGTGATGTGTAATGCATTTCTTACCCTTAGGTCGTTTGTGTGTGGTTTTGTGTTTTTGTATATTGGCTTTTGGTTTTGGTGTTTCATCATCTAACAAACTTAAATCAATAATATCGGCTATATTTTCATCACTCACTACCCGAATAAGTGAGTAAGGTTCTTTTCCTTCTTCCTCAACTGTTTGTATTTGATAATACTCTGGTGTGGGAGATTGGTCCTTTTTAAATGTTCGTGTCTTTGTAACTCTTGCTTTTGGCTTCATATCTTCTCTTAAAATTTCCGAGAAAATAATCTCTTCGGGGAGCTCCACTAGTTGTATGGGTTCGGTAGCCATTATTTCTTCTACGTATACATTTGTTGTGGGCTCCTTCTCATCATCGGTCTGTACGAATTGTATTCTGGTAATTTCATCCTTATTATCTTCAATGTGTTTTCTAATTGATCTCGTCTTAACAGTCGTCCTTCGTCGTTTGCCTCGTGGAGTTGTAGTTTCAAAGGTTGTTATTTCTTCTGGCAATTCATCACACTTAACAAGCACAGCTGAGGTCAAATCTTCAGTCATGGGTTTCTCCGTAACCGTAACAGAATAACTAGGTTCATCGCCAACATATTGAACTGTTTTAATTTCAGTCTCTTCTTGCATATCACCTAATGGTTTTTTAATAATACGCTTCTCAGTTTTCATTATATGGGTTTCCCCATAATCATCAATTATGTTCTCTGTAGCAATTTCTATGGGTAGCTCAAAAACAGGAACGCCACTTTCAAGCAACTCTTCCGGAAGAATTTCATCGTAGTTATCAACAAAAATTTTTGTAACAGGAGTTTTGTTATTTTCTTCGACGGTTTGAACTCTTGTTACTTCCAATTTTGGACCATGAGCCTTGCTAATTATTTTCGTTTTCACAGAAGTTTTCGTAGGAACTCCGTCTTCATTTTTAGTTATTAAGACTGATTTTCGCTCAGGATATTCAACAACAGATATTCCGTCAGAGGTTTTTTGTAACCGTATTCGTTTCTTTGGTTTAACCAGGGCTAGGTCAGACTCTTCTACTTTTGTATACATTGGAGTCTCAGAAACTGAGACAGATATTTCTGGACATTTTTCATTTTGTTCCACACTTTCAACTTTAATAACTTCCTGTTTCCCTTCTTTATACTTTTTAATTAGTCGAGTACGAACAACCCTTTTTACAGGCTTGCCTTCATCAGAATAAGCTTCAGTTTCAACTACTTCCTCAGGAAGCTCCTTTATATATTCAAGATGAGCATCAGTGGGAGTATCTTCAATTGTTACTGTGGTTTCTGGTTTTTTGTCTTCTTCTTCGATAGTTTCTATCTTCGTAACTTCCTGATTACCTCCCTTAACCTTCTTTATCACACGTGTTCTGATCTTCGTTTTCTTAGGCCTGCCTTCCTCAGTTATGGTTTCAATAACACGTACTTCTTCAGGGAGTTCCCTCACTTCTTCAGGGTGTTCTTCAATAGGAGTTTCTTCAACTGTAACCGTGGTTTCTGGTTTCTTGTCTTCTTCTTCGACAGTTTCAATCTTGGTGACTTCCTGCTTACCTTCCTTGATCTTCTTTATCACACGTGTTCTGATCTTCGTTTTCTTAGGTCTGCCCTCCTCAGTAATGGTTTCGATAACACGTACTTCTTCAGGGAGTTCCCTCACTTCTTCAGGCTGTTCTTCAATAGGAGTCTCCTCAACTGTGACTGTGGTTTCTGGTTTCTTATCCTCTTCTTCAACAGTTTCTATCCTGGTCACTTCCTGCTTACCTCCCTTGGTCTTTTTTATCACACGTGTTCTGATTTTCGTTTTCTTAGGCCTGCCTTCCTCAGTTATGGTTTCGATAACACGTACTTCTTCAGGGAGTTCCCTCACTTCTTCAGGCTGTTCTTCAATAGGAGTCTCCTCAACTGTGACTGTGGTTTCTGGTTTCTTATCCTCTTCTTCAACAGTTTCTATCTTGGTCACTTCCTGCTTACCTCCCTTGGTCTTTTTTATCACACGTGTTCTGATTTTCGTTTTCTTAGGCCTGCCTTCCTCAGTTATGGTTTCGATAACACGTACTTCTTCAGGGAGTTCCCTCACCTCTTCAGGCTGTTCTTCAATAGGAGTCTTCTCAACTGTGACAGTGGTTTCTGGTTTTTTATCCTCTTCTTCAACAGTTTCTATCTTGGTGACTTCCTGCTTACCTCCCTTGATCTTCTTTATCACACGTGTTCTGATCTTCGTTTTCTTAGGTCTGCCCTCCTCAGTAATGGTTTCGATAACACGTACTTCTTCAGGGAGTTCCCTCACTTCTTCAGGCTGTTCTTCAATAGGAGTCTCCTCAACTGTGACTGTGGTTTCTGGTTTCTTGTCTTCTTCTTCGACAGTTTCTATCTTCGTAACTTCCTGCTTACCTCCCTTAACCTTCTTTATCACACGTGTTCTGATTTTCGTTTTCTTAGGCCTGCCTTCCTCAGTTATGGTTTCGATAACACGTACTTCTTCAGGGAGTTCCCTCACTTCTTCAGGCTGTTCCTCAATAGGAGTCTCCTCAACTGTGACTGTGGTTTCTGGTTTCTTGTCTTCTTCTTCGACAGTTTCTATCTTCGTGACTTCCTGCTTACCTCCCTTAACCTTCTTTATCACACGTGTTCTGATCTTCGTTTTCTTAGGCTTGCCTTCCTCAGTTATGGTTTCTATAACACGTACTTCTTCAGGGAGTTCCCTCACTTCTTCAGGCTGTTCTTCAATAGGAGTCTCTTCAACTGTGAGTGTGGTTTCTGGTTTCTTATCCTCTTCTTCAACAGTTTCTATCTTGGTCACTTCCTGCTTACCGCCCTTAATCTTTTTTATCACACGTGTTCTGATCTTTGTTTTCTTAAGCTTGCCCTCCTCAGTAATGGTTTTTATAACACGAACTTCTTCAGGGAGTTCCCTCACTTCTTCAGGCTGTTCTTCAATAGGAGTCTCCTCAACTGTGACTGTGGTTTCTGGTTTCTTGTCTTCTTCTTCGACAGTTTCTATCTTCGTAACTTCCTGCTTACCTCCCTTAACCTTCTTTATCACACGTGTTCTGATTTTCGTTTTCTTAGGCCTGCCTTCCTCAGTTATGGTTTCGATAACACGTACTTCTTCAGGGAGTTCCCTCACTTCTTCAGGCTGTTCCTCAATAGGAGTCTCCTCAACTGTAACTGTGGTTTCTGGTTTCTTGTCTTCTTCTTCGACAGTTTCAACCTTGGTGACTTCCTGCTTACCTTCCTTGATCTTCTTTATCACACGTGTTCTGATCATTGTTTTCTTAGGCTTGCCCTCCTCAGTAATGGTTTCTATAACACGTACTTCTTCAGGGAGCTCTCTCACTTCTTCAGGCTGTTCTTCAATTGGAGTCTCCTCAACTGTGACTGTGGTTTCTGGTTTCTTGTCTTCTTCTTCGACAGTTTCAATCTTGGTGACTTCCTGCTTACCTTCCTTGATCTTTTTTATTACACGTGTTCTGATCTTGGTTTTCTTAGGCCTGCCCTCCTCAGTAATGGTTTCTATAACACGTACTTCTTCAGGGAGCTCTCTCACTTCTTCAGGCTGTTTTTCAATTGGAGTCTCCTCAACTGTGACTGTGGTTTCTGGTTTCTTATCCTCTTCTTCGACAGTTTCTATCTTGATGACTTCCTGCTTACCGCCCTTAATCTTTTTTATTATACGTGTTCTGATCTTCGTTTTCTTAGGCTTGCCTTCTTCAGTAATGGTTTCTATAACACGTACTTCTTCAGGGAGTTCTCTCACTTCTTCAGGCTGTTTTTCAATAGGAGTCTCCTCAACTGTGACTGTGGTTTCTGGTTTCTTATCTTCTTCCTCGACAGTTTCTATCTTGTTCACTTCCTGGTTACCGCCCTTAATATTTTTTATTACACGTGTTCTGATCTTCGTTTTCTTAGGTTTGCCTTCCTCAGTAATGTTTTCTATAACACGTACTTCTTCATGTAGTTCCCTCACTTCTTCAGGCTGTTCCTCAATAGGAGTCTCCTCAACTGTGACTGTGGTTTCTGGTTTCTTGTCTTCTTCTTCGACAGTTTTAATCTTGGTGACTTCCTGCTTACCTTCCTTGATCTTCTTTATCACACGTGTTCTGATCTTCGTTTTCTTAGGTCTGCCCTCCTCAGTAATGGTTTCTATAACACGTATTTCTTCAGGGAGTTCTCTTACTTCTTCAGGCTGTTCTTCAATAGGAATCTCCTCAACTGTGACTGTGGTTTCTGGTTTCTTATCCTCTTCTTCGACAGTTTCTATCTTGGTCACTTCCTGGTTACCGCCCTTAATCTTTTTTATTACACGTGTTCTGATCTTCGTTTTCTTCGGTTTGCCTTCCTCAGTAATGGTTTCTATAACACGTACCTCTTCAGGGAGTTCTCTCACTTCTTCAGGCTGTTCTTCAATAGGAGTCTCCTCAACTGTGACTGTGGCTTCTGGTTCCTTATTCTCTTCTTCGATAGTTTCTATCTTGGTCACTTCCTGCTTACTGCCCTTAATCTTTTTTATTACACGTGTTCTGATCTTAGTTTTCTTAGGCTTGCCTTCCTCAGTAATGGTTTCTATAACACATACTTCTTCAGGGAGTTCCCTTACTTCTTCAGGCTGTTCTTCAATTGGAGTCTCCTCAACTGTGACTGTGGTTTCTGGTTTCTTATCCTCTTCTTCGACAGTTTCTATCTTGGTCACTTCCTGCTTACTGCCCTTAATCTTTTTTATTACACGTGTTCTGATCTTCGTTTTCTTAGGCTTGCCTTCCTCCGTAATGGTTTCTATAACACGTACTTCTTCAGGGAGTTCGCTCACTTCTTCAGGCTGTTTTTCAATTGGAGTCTCCTCAACTGTGACTGTGGTTTCTGGTTTCTTATCCTCTTCTTCAACAGTTTCTATCTTGGTCACTTCCTGCTTACTGCCCTTAATCTTTTTTATTACACGTGTTCTGATCTTCGTTTTCTTAGGCTTGCCTTCCTCAGTAATGGTTTCTATAACACGTACTTCTTCAGGGAGTTCCCTCACTTCTTCAGGCTGTTCTTCAATTGGAGTCTTCACAACTGTGACAGTGGTTTCTGGTTTCTTATCCTCTTCTTCGACAGTTTCTATCTTGGTCACTTCCTGCTTACTGCCCGTAATCTTTTTTATTACACGTGTTCTGATCTTTGTTTTCTTAGGCTTGCCTTCCTCAGTAATGGTGTCGATATCACGTACTTCTTCAGGGAGTTCCCTTACTTCTTCAGGCTTTTCTTCAATAGAAGTTTCTTCAACTGTAACCGTGGTTTCTGGTTTTTTGTCTTTTTCTTCAACAGTTTCTATCTTGGTCACTTCCTGCTTACCTCCCTTGATCTTCTTTATCACACGTGTTCTGATCTTCGTTTTCTTAGGCTTGCCTTCCTCAGTAATGGTTTCGATAACACGTACTTTTTCAGGGAGTTCCCTCACTTCTTCAGGCTGCTCTTCATTAGGAGTATCCTCAACTGTGACAGTGGTTTCTGGTTTCTTATCCACTTCTTCAACAGTTTCTATCCTAGTCACTTCCTGCTTACCTCCCTTGATCTTCTTTATTACACGTGTTCTGATCTTCGTTTTCTTAGGCTTGCCTTCGTCAGTAATGGTTTCGATAACACGTACTTCTTCAGGGAGTTCGCTCACTTCTTCAGGCTGTTCTTCAATAGGAGTTTCTTCTATTGTAACAGTGGTTTCTGGTTTCTTGTCTTCTTCTTCGACAGTTTCTATCTTGGTGATTTCCTGCTTACCTCCCTTGATCTTCTTTATCATACGTGTTCTGATCTTCGTTTTCTTAGGCCTGCCTTCCTCAGTTATGGTTTCGATAACACGTAGCTCTTCAGGGAGTTCGCTCACTTCTTCAGGCTGTTCTTCAATAGGAGTTTCTTCCATTGTAACAGTGGTTTCTGGTTTCTTGTCTTCTTCTTCGACAGTTTCTATCTTGGTGATTTCCTGCTTACCTCCCTTGATCTTCTTTATCACACGTGTTCTGATCTTTGTTTTTTTCGGCCTGCCTTCCTCAGTTATGGTTTCAATAACACGTAATTCTTCAGGGAGTTCCTTTATGTGTTCAAGCTGTTCTTCAATAGGAGTCTCCTCAACTGTGACAGTGGTTTCTGGTTTCTTATCCTCTTCTTCAACAGTTTCTATCTTGGTCATTTCCTGCTTACCTCCCTTGATCTTCTTTATCACACGTGTTCTGATCTTCGTTTTCTTAGGCCTGCCTTCCTCAGTTATGGTTTCGATAACACGTAGCTCTTCAGGGAGTTCGCTCACTTCTTCAGGCTGTTCTTCAATAGGAGTTTCTTCCATTGTAACAGTGGTTTCTGGTTTCTTGTCTTCTTCTTCGACAGTTTCTATCTTGGTGATTTCCTGCTTACCTCCCTTGATCTTCTTTATCACACGTGTTCTGATCTTTGTTTTTTTCGGCCTGCCTTCCTCAGTTATGGTTTCAATAACACGTACTTCTTCAGGGAGTTCCCTCACTTCTTCAGGCTGTTCTTCAATAGGAGTTTCTTCAACTGTAACTGTGGTTTCTGGTTTCTTGTCTTCTTCTTCAACAGTTTCTATCTTGGTCACTTCCTGCTTACCTCCCTTGATCTTCTTTATCACACGTGTTCTGATCTTCGTTTTCTTAGGCTTGCCTTCCTCAGTAATGGTTTCGATAACACGTACTTCTTCAGGGAGTTCCTTTATGTGTTCAAGCTGTTCTTCAATAGGAGTCTCCTCAACTGTTACAGTGGTTTCTGCTTTCTTATCCTCTTCTTCAACAGTTTCTATCTTGGTCACTTCCTGCTTACCTCCCTTGATCTTCTTTATCACACGTGTTCTGATCTTTGTTTTTTTCGGCCTGCCTTCCTCAGTTATGGTTTCAATAACACGTACTTCTTCAGGGAGTTCCCTCACTTCTTCAGGCTGTTCTTCAATAGGAGTTTCTTCAACTGTAACTGTGGTTTCTGGTTTCTTGTCTTCTTCTTCAACAGTTTCTATCTTGGTCACTTCCTGCTTACCTCCCTTGATCTTCTTTATCACTCGTGTTCTGATCTTCGTTTTCTTAGGCCTGCCTTCCTCAGTAATGGTTTCGATAACACGTACTTCTTCAGGGAGTTCCTTTATTTGTTCAAGCTGTTCTTCAATAGGAGTTTCTTCAACTGTAACCGTGGTTTCTGGTTTCTTGTCTTCTTCTTCAACAGTTTCTATCTTGGTCACTTCCTGCTTACCTCCCTTGATCTTCTTTATCACACGTGTTCTGATCTTCGTTTTCTTAGGCTTGCCTTCCTCAGTAATGGTTTCGATAACACGTACTTCTTCAGGGAGTTCCCTAACTTCTTCAGGCTGTTGTTCAATTGGAGTTTCTTCAACTGTAACCGTGGTTTCTGGTTTCTTGTCTTCTTCTTCAACAGTTTCTATCTTGGTCACTTCCTGCTTACCTCCCTTGATCTTCTTTATCACACGTGTTCTGATCTTCGTTTTCTTAGGCTTGCCTTCCTCAGTAATGGTTTCGATAACACGTACTTCTTCAGGGAGTTCCCTCACTTCTTCAGGCTGTTCTTCAATAGGAGTTTCTTCAACTGTAACCGTGGTTTCTGGTTTCTTGTCTTCTTCTTCAACAGTTTCTATCTTGGTCACTTCCTGCTTACTTCCCTTGATCTTCTTTATCACACGTGTTCTGATTTTCGTTTTCTTTGGCCTGCCATCCTCAGTTATGGTTTCGATAACATGTACTTCTTCAGGGAGTTCCCTCACTTCTTCAGGCTGTTCTTCAATAGGAGTTTCTTCAACTGTAACCGTGGTTTCTGGTTTCTTGTCTTCTTCTTCAACAGTTTCTATCTTGGTCACTGCCTGCTTACCTCCCTTGATGTTCTTTATCACACGTGTTCTGATCTTCGTTTTCTTAGGCTTGCCTTCCTCAGTAATGCTTTCTATAACACGTACTTCTTCAGGGAGTTCTCTCACTTCTTCAGGCTGTTTTTCAATAGGAGTCTCCTCAACTGTGACTGTGGTTTCTGGTTTCTTGTCTTCTTCTTCGACAGTTTCTATCTTGGTCACTTCCTGCTTACCTCCCTTGGTCTTTTTTATCACACGTGTTCTGATTTTCGTTTTCTTAGGCCTGCCTTCCTCAGTTATGGTTTCGATAACACGTACTTCTTCAGGGAGTTCCCTCACCTCTTCAGGCTGTTCTTCAATAGGAGTCTCCTCAACTGTGACAGTGGTTTCTGGTTTTTTATCCTCTTCTTCAACAGTTTCTATCTTGGTGACTTCCTGCTTACCTCCCTTGATCTTCTTTATCACACGTGTTCTGATCTTCGTTTTCTTAGGCCTGCCTTCCTCAGTTATGGTTTCGATAACACGTACTTCTTCAGGGAGTTCGCTCACTTCTTCAGGCTGTTCTTCAATAGGAGTTTCTTCCATTGTAACAGTGGTTTCTGGTTTCTTGTCTTCTTCTTCGACAGTTTCTATCTTGGTGATTTCCTGCTTACCTCCCTTGATCTTCTTTATCACACGTGTTCTGATCTTTGTTTTTTTCGGCCTGCCTTCCTCAGTTATGGTTTCAATAACACGTACTTCTTCAGGGAGTTCCTTTATGTGTTCAAGCTGTTCTTCAATAGGAGTCTCCTCAACTGTGACAGTGGTTTCTGGTTTCTTATCCTCTTCTTCAACAGTTTCTATCTTGGTCATTTCCTGCTTACCTCCCTTGATCTTCTTTATCACACGTGTTCTGATCTTCGTTTTCTTAGGCCTGCCTTCCTCAGTTATGGTTTCGATAACACGTAGCTCTTCAGGGAGTTCGCTCACTTCTTCAGGCTGTTCTTCAATAGGAGTTTCTTCCATTGTAACAGTGGTTTCTGGTTTCTTGTCTTCTTCTTCGACAGTTTCTATCTTGGTGATTTCCTGCTTACCTCCCTTGATCTTCTTTATCACACGTGTTCTGATCTTTGTTTTTTTCGGCCTGCCTTCCTCAGTTATGGTTTCAATAACACGTACTTCTTCAGGGAGTTCCCTCACTTCTTCAGGCTGTTCTTCAATAGGAGTTTCTTCAACTGTAACTGTGGTTTCTGGTTTCTTGTCTTCTTCTTCAACAGTTTCTATCTTGGTCACTTCCTGCTTACCTCCCTTGATCTTCTTTATCACACGTGTTCTGATCTTCGTTTTCTTAGGCTTGCCTTCCTCAGTAATGGTTTCGATAACACGTACTTCTTCAGGGAGTTCCTTTATGTGTTCAAGCTGTTCTTCAATAGGAGTCTCCTCAACTGTGACAGTGGTTTCTGCTTTCTTATCCTCTTCTTCAACAGTTTCTATCTTGGTCACTTCCTGCTTACCTCCCTTGATCTTCTTTATCACACGTGTTCTGATCTTTGTTTTTTTCGGCCTGCCTTCCTCAGTTATGGTTTCAATAACACGTACTTCTTCAGGGAGTTCCCTCACTTCTTCAGGCTGTTCTTCAATAGGAGTTTCTTCAACTGTAACTGTGGTTTCTGGTTTCTTGTCTTCTTCTTCAACAGTTTCTATCTTGGTCACTTCCTGCTTACCTCCCTTGATCTTCTTTATCACTCGTGTTCTGATCTTCGTTTTCTTAGGCCTGCCTTCCTCAGTAATGGTTTCGATAACACGTACTTCTTCAGGGAGTTCCTTTATTTGTTCAAGCTGTTCTTCAATAGGAGTTTCTTCAACTGTAACCGTGGTTTCTGGTTTCTTGTCTTCTTCTTCAACAGTTTCTATCTTGGTCACTTCCTGCTTACCTCCCTTGATCTTCTTTATCACACGTGTTCTGATCTTCGTTTTCTTAGGCTTGCCTTCCTCAGTAATGGTTTCGATAACACGTACTTCTTCAGGGAGTTCCCTAACTTCTTCAGGCTGTTGTTCAATTGGAGTTTCTTCAACTGTAACCGTGGTTTCTGGTTTCTTGTCTTCTTCTTCAACAGTTTCTATCTTGGTCACTTCCTGCTTACCTCCCTTGATCTTCTTTATCACACGTGTTCTGATCTTCGTTTTCTTAGGCTTGCCTTCCTCAGTAATGGTTTCGATAACACGTACTTCTTCAGGGAGTTCCCTCACTTCTTCAGGCTGTTCTTCAATAGGAGTTTCTTCAACTGTAACCGTGGTTTCTGGTTTCTTGTCTTCTTCTTCAACAGTTTCTATCTTGGTCACTTCCTGCTTACTTCCCTTGATCTTCTTTATCACACGTGTTCTGATTTTCGTTTTCTTTGGCCTGCCATCCTCAGTTATGGTTTCGATAACATGTACTTCTTCAGGGAGTTCCCTCACTTCTTCAGGCTGTTCTTCAATAGGAGTTTCTTCAACTGTAACCGTGGTTTCTGGTTTCTTGTCTTCTTCTTCAACAGTTTCTATCTTGGTCACTGCCTGCTTACCTCCCTTGATGTTCTTTATCACACGTGTTCTGATCTTCGTTTTCTTAGGCTTGCCTTCCTCAGTAATGCTTTCTATAACACGTACTTCTTCAGGGAGTTCTCTCACTTCTTCAGGCTGTTTTTCAATAGGAGTCTCCTCAACTGTGACTGTGGTTTCTGGTTTCTTGTCTTCTTCTTCGACAGTTTCTATCTTGGTCACTTCCTGCTTACCTCCCTTGGTCTTTTTTATCACACGTGTTCTGATTTTCGTTTTCTTAGGCCTGCCTTCCTCAGTTATGGTTTCGATAACACGTACTTCTTCAGGGAGTTCCCTCACCTCTTCAGGCTGTTCTTCAATAGGAGTCTCCTCAACTGTGACAGTGGTTTCTGGTTTTTTATCCTCTTCTTCAACAGTTTCTATCTTGGTGACTTCCTGCTTACCTCCCTTGATCTTCTTTATCACACGTGTTCTGATCTTCGTTTTCTTAGGCCTGCCTTCCTCAGTTATGGTTTCGATAACACGTACTTCTTCAGTGAGTTCCCTCACTTCTTCAGGCTGTTCTTCAATAGGGGTCTCCTCAACTATGACTGTGGTTTCTGGTTTCTTATCCTCTTCTTCAACAGTTTCTATCTTGGTCACTTCCTGCTTACTGCCCTTAATCTTTTTTATTACACGTGTTCTGATCTTGGTTTTCTTAGGCCTGCCCTCCTCAGTAATGGTTTCTATAACACATACTTCTTCAGGGAGTTCTCTCACCTCTTCGGGCTGTTCTTCAATAGGAGTCTCCTCAACTGTGACTGTGGTTTCTGGTTTCTTATCCTCTTCTTCAACAGTTTCTATCTTGGTCAGTTCCTGCTTACCGCCCTTAATCTTTTTTATCACACGTGTTCTGATCTTTGTTTTCTTAGGCTTGCCCTCCTCAGTAATGGTTTCTATAACACGTACTTCTTCAGGGAGCTCTCTCACTTCTTCAGGCTGTTCTTCAATTGCAGTCTCCTCAGCTGTGACTGTGGTTTCTGGTTTCTTATCCTCTTCTTCGACAGTTTCTATCTTGATGACTTCCTGCTTACCGCCCTTGATCTTCTTTATCACACGTGTTCTGATCTTCGTTTTCTTAGGCTTGCCTTCCTCAGTAATGGTTTCGATAACACGTACTTCTTCAGGGAGTTCCCTCACTTCTTCAGGCTGTTCTTCAATAGGAGTCTCCTCAACTGTGACTGTGGTTTCTGGTTTCTTATCCTCTTCTTCGACAGTTTCTATCTTGGTGACTTCCTGCTTACCTCCCTTGACCTTCTTTATCACACGTGTTCTGATTTTCGTTTTCTTAGGCCTGCCTTCCTCAGTTATGGTTTCGATAACACGTACTTCTTCAGGGAGTTCCCTCACTTCTTTAGGCTGTTTTTCAATAGGAGTCTCCTCAACAGTGACAGTGGTTTCTGGTTTCTTATCCTCTTCTTCAACAGTTTCTATCTTGGTCACTTCGTGCTTACCTCCCTTGATCTTTTTTATCACACGTGTTCTGATCTTCGTTTTCTTAGGCTTGCCTTCCTCAGTAATGGTTTCGATAACACGTACTTCTTCAGGGAGTTCCCTCACTTCTTCAGGCTGTTCTTCAATAGGAGTTTCTTCAACTGTAACCGTGGTTTCTGGTTTCTTGTCTTCTTCTTCAACAGTTTCTATCTTGGTCACTTCCTGCTTACCTCTCTTGATCTTCGTTATCACACGTGTTCTGATCTTCGTTTTCTTAGGCTTGCCTTCCTCAGTAATGGTTTCGATAACACGTACTTCTTCAGGGAGTTCCCTCACTTCTTCAGGCTGTTCTTCAATAGGAGTTTCTTCAACTGTAACCGTGGTTTCTAGTTTCTTGTCTTCTTCTTCAACAGTTTCTATCTTGGTCACTTCCTGCTTACCTCTCTTGATCTTCTTTATCACACGTGTTCTGATCTTCGTTTTCTTAGGCTTGCCTTCCTCAGTAATGGTTTCGATAACACGTACTTCTTCAGGGAGTTCCCTCACTTCTTCAGGCTGTTCTTCAATAGGAGTCTCCTCAACTGAGACAGTGGTTTCTGGTTTCTTATCCTCTTCTTCAACAGTTTCTATCTTGGTCACTTCCTGCTTACCTCCCTTGATCTTTTTTATCACACGTGTTCTGATTTTCGTTTTCTTAGGCCTGCCTTCCTCAGTTATGGTTTCGATAACACGTACTTCTTCAGGGAGTTCCCTCACTTCTTCAGGCTGTTCTTCAATAGGAGTCTCCTCAACTGTGACAGTGGTTTCTGGTTTCTTATCCTCTGCTTCAACAGTTTCTATCTTGGTCACTTCCTGCTTACCTCCCGTGATCTTCTTTATCACACGTGTGCTGATTTTCGTTTTCTTTGGCCTGCCTTCCTCAGTAAAGGTTTCGATAACACGTACTTCTTCAGGGAGTTCCTTTATTTGTTCAAGCTGTTTTTCAATAGGAGTTTCTTCAACTGTAACCGTGGTTTCTGGTTTCTTGTCTTCTTCTTCAACAGTTTCTATCTTGGTCACTTCCTGCTTACCTCCCTTGATCTTCTTTATCACACGTGTTCTGATCTTCGTTTTCTTAGGCTTGCCTTCCTCAGTAATGGTTTCGATAACACGTACTTCTTCAGGGAGTTCCCTCGCTTCTTCAGGCTGTTCTTCAATAGGAGTTTCTTCAACTGTAACCGTGGTTTCTGGTTTCTTGCCTTCTTCTTCAACAGTTTCTATCTTGGTCACTTCCTGCTTACCTCTCTTGATCTTCTTTATCACACGTGTTCTGATCTTCGTTTTCTTAGGCTTGCCTTCCTCAGTAATGGTTTCGATAACACGTACTTCTTCAGGGAGTTCCTTTATGTGTTCAAGCTGTTCTTCAATAGGAGTCTCCTCAACTGTGACAGTGGTTTCTGGTTTCTTATCCTCTTCTTCAACAGTTTCTATCTTGGTCACTACCTGCTTACCTCCCTTGGTCTTTTTTATCACACGTGTTCTGATTTTCGTTTTCTTAGGCCTGCCTTCCTCAGTTATGGTTTCGATAACACGTACTTCTTCAGGGAGTTCCCTCACCTCTTCAGGCTGTTCTTCAATAGGAGTCTCCTCAACTGTGACAGTGGTTTCTGGTTTCTTATCCTCTTCTTCAACAGTTTCTATCTTGGTGACTTCCTGCTTACCTCCCTTGATCTTCTTTATCACACGTGTTCTGATCTTCGTTTTCTTAGGCCTGCCTTCCTCAGTTATGGTTTCGATAACACGTACTTCTTCAGGGAGTTCCCTCACTTCTTCAGGCTGTTCTTCAATAGGGGTCTCTTCCACTGTGACAGTGGTTTCCGGTTTCTTGTCTTCTTCTTCGACAGTTTCTATCTTGGTGACTTCCTGCTTACCTCCCCTGATCTTCTTTATCACACGTGTTTTGATTTTCGTTTTCTTCGGCCTGCCTTCCTCAGTTATGGTTTCAATAACACGTACTTCTTCAGGGAGTTCCCTCACTTCTTCAGGCTGTTCTTCAATAGGAGTTTCTTCAACTGTAACCGTGGTTTCTGGTTTCTTGTCTTCTTCTTCGATAGTTTCTATCTTGGTGACTTCCTGCTTAAATCCCTTGATCTTCTTTATCACACGTGTTCTGATCTTCGTTTTCTTAGGCCTGCCTTCCTCAGTTATGGTTTCGATAACACGTACTTCTTCAGGGAGTTCCCTCACTTCTTCAGGCTGTTCTTCAATAGGGGTCTCTTCCACTGTGACAGTGGTTTCCGGTTTGTTGTCTTCTTCTTCAACAGTTTCTATCTTGGTGACTTCCTGCTTACCTTCCTTGATCTTCTTTATCACACGTGTTCTGATCTTCGTTTTCCTAGGCCTGCCCTCTTCAGTTATGGTTTCGATAACACGTACTTCTTCAGGGAGTTCCCTCACTTCTTCAGGCTGTTCTTCGATAGGAGTTTCTTCAACTGTAACAGTGGTTTCGGGTTTTTTGTCTTCTTCTTCGACAGTTTCTATCTTAGTGACTTCTTGCTTATCACCCTTGATCTTCTTTATCACACGTGTTCTGATCTTCGTTTTCTTAGGCTTGCCTTCCTCAGTAATGGTTTCGATAACACGTACTTCTTCAGGGAGTTCCCTCACTTCTTCAGGCTGTTCTTCAATAGGAGTTTCTTCAACTGTAACCGTGGTTTCTGGTTTCTTGCCTTCTTCTTCAACAGTTTCTATCTTGGTCACTTCCTGCTTACCTCTCTTGATCTTCTTTATCACACGTGTTCTGATCTTCATTTTCTTAGGCTTGCCTTCCTCAGTAATGGTTTCGATAACACGTACTTCTTCAGGGAGTTCCTTTATGTGTTCAAGCTGTTCTTCAATAGGAGTCTCCTCAACTGTGACAGTGGTTTCTGGTTTCTTATCCTCTTCTTCAACAGTTTCTATCTTGGTCACTACCTGCTTACCTCCCTTGGTCTTTTTTATCACACGTGTTCTGATTTTCGTTTTCTTAGGCCTGCCTTCCTCAGTTATGGTTTCGATAACACGTACTTCTTCAGGGAGTTCCCTCACCTCTTCAGGCTGTTCTTCAATAGGAGTCTCCTCAACTGTGACAGTGGTTTCTGGTTTCTTATCCTCTTCTTCAACAGTTTCTATCTTGGTGACTTCCTGCTTACCTCCCTTGATCTTCTTTATCACACGTGTTCTGATCTTCGTTTTCTTAGGCCTGCCTTCCTCAGTTATGGTTTCGATAACACGTACTTCTTCAGGGAGTTCCCTCACTTCTTCAGGCTGTTCTTCAATAGGGGTCTCTTCCACTGTGACAGTGGTTTCCGGTTTCTTGTCTTCTTCTTCGACAGTTTCTATCTTGGTGACTTCCTGCTTACCTCCCCTGATCTTCTTTATCACACGTGTTTTGATTTTCGTTTTCTTCGGCCTGCCTTCCTGAGTTATGGTTTCAATAACACGTACTTCTTCAGGGAGTTCCCTCACTTCTTCAGGCTGTTCTTCAATAGGAGTTTCTTCAACTGTAACCGTGGTTTCTGGTTTCTTGTCTTCTTCTTCGATAGTTTCTATCTTGGTGACTTCCTGCTTAAATCCCTTGATCTTCTTTATCACACGTGTTCTGATCTTCGTTTTCTTAGGCCTGCCTTCCTCAGTTATGGTTTCGATAACACGTACTTCTTCAGGGAGTTCCCTCACTTCTTCAGGCTGTTCTTCAATAGGGGTCTCTTCCACTGTGACAGTGGTTTCCGGTTTCTTGTCTTCTTCTTCAACAGTTTCTATCTTGGTGACTTCCTGCTTACCTTCCTTGATCTTCTTTATCACACGTGTTCTGATCTTCGTTTTCCTAGGCCTGCCCTCTTCAGTTATGGTTTCGATAACACGTACTTCTTCAGGGAGTTCCCTCACTTCTTCAGGCTGTTCTTCGATAGGAGTTTCTTCAACTGTAACAGTGGTTTCGGGTTTTTTGTCTTCTTCTTCGACAGTTTCTATCTTAGTGACTTCTTGCTTATCACCCTTGATTTTCTCTATAACACGTGTTCGGATCTTCTTCTTTTTAGGTTTTCCCTCTTCAGTAATTGTTTCGACAACACGTACTTCTTCAGGAAGCTCTTTTACTTCCTCAGGCTGTTCGTCGATAGGAGTCTCTTCAACTGTGACAGTGGTTTCCGGTTTTTTGTCTTCTTCTTCAACAGTTTCAATCTTGGTGACTTCCTGTTTATCACCCTTGATCTTCTTTATAACACGTGTTCGGATCTTCTTCTTTTTAGGTTTTCCGTCTTCAGTAATTGTTTCGACAACACGTACTTCTTCAGGAAGTTCTTTTACTTCCTCAGGCTGTTCGTCGATAGAAGTCTCTTGAACTGTGACAGTGGTTTCCGGTTTTTTGTCTTCTTCTTCAACAGTTTCAATCTTGGTGACTTCCTGTTTATCACCCTTGATCTTCTTTATAACACGTGTTCGGATCTTCTTCTTTTTAGGTTTTCCGTCTTCAGTAATTGTTTCGACAACACGTACTTCTTCAGGAAGCTCTTTTACTTCCTCAGGCTGTTCGTCGATAGGAGTCTCTTCAACTGTGACAGTGGTTTCCGGTTTTTTGTCTTCTTCTTCAACAGTTTCAATCTTGGTGACTTCCTGTTTATGACCCTTGATCTTCTTTATAACACGTGTTCGGATCTTCTTCTTTTTAGGTTTTCCCTCTTCAGTAATTGTTTCGACAACACGTACTTCTTCAGGAAGTTCTTTTACTTCCTCAGGCTGTTCGTCGATAGCAGTCTCTTCAACTGTGACAGTGGTTTGCTGTTTCTTGTCTTCTTCTTCAACAGTTTCAATCTTGGTGACTTCCTGTTTATCACCTTTGATCTTCTTTATAACACGTGTTCGGATCTTCTTCTTTTTAGGTTTTCCCTCTTCAGTAATTGTTTCGACAACACGTACTTCTTCAGGAAGTTCTTTTACTTCCTCAGGCTGTTCGTCGATAGAAGTCTCTTCAACTGTGACAGTGGTTTCCGGTTTTTTGTCTTCTTCTTCAACAGTTTCAATCTTGGTGACTTCCTGTTTATCACCCTTGATCTTCTTTATAACACGTGTTCGGATCTTCTTCTTTTTAGGTTTTCCCTCTTCAGTAATTGTTTCGACAACACGTACTTCTTCAGGAAGTTCTTTTACTTCCTCAGGCTGTTCGTCGATAGAAGTCTCTTCAACTGTGACAGTGGTTTCCGGTTTTTTGTCTTCTTCTTCAACAGTTTCAATCTTGGTGACTTCCTGTTTATGACCCTTGATCTTCTTTATAACACGTGTTCGGATCTTCTTCTTTTTAGGTTTTCCGTCTTCAGTAATTGTTTCGACAACACGTACTTCTTCAGGAAGTTCTTTTACTTCCTCAGGCTGTTCGTCGATAGGAGTCTCTTCAACTGTGACAGTGGTTTCCGGTTTTTTGTCTTCTTCTTCAACAGTTTCAATCTTGGTGACTTCCTGTTTATCACCCTTGATCTTCTTTATAACACGTGTTCGGATCTTCTTCTTTTTAGGTTTTCCGTCTTCAGTAATTGTTTCGACAACACGTACTTCTTCAGGAAGTTCTTTTACTTCCTCAGGCTGTTCGTCGATAGAAGTCTCTTCAACTGTGACAGTGGTTTCCGGTTTTTTGTCTTCTTCTTCAACAGTTTCAATCTTGGTTACTTCCTGTTTATCACCCTTGATCTTCTTTAAAACACGTGTTCGGATCTTCTTCTTTTTAGGTTTTCCCTCTTCAGTAATTGTTTCGACAACACGTACTTCTTCAGGAAGTTCTTGTACTTCCTCAGGCTGTTCGTCGATAGAAGTCTCTTCAACTGTGACAGTGGTTTCCGGTTTTTTGTCTTCTTCTTCAACAGTTTCAATCTTGGTGACTTCCTGTTTATCACCCTTGATCTTCTTTAGAACACGTGTTCGGATCTTCTTCTTTTTAGGTTTTCCCTCTTCAGTAATTGTTTCGACAACACGTACTTCTTCAGGAAGTTCTTGTACTTCCTCAGGCTGTTTGTCGATAGAAGTCTCTTCAACTGTGACAGTGGTTTCCGGTTTTTTTTCTTCTTCTTCAACAGTTTCAATCTTGGTGACTTCCTGTTTATCACCCTTGATCTTCTTTATAACACGTGTTCGGATCTTCTTCTTTTTAGGTTTTCCCTCTTCAGTAATTGTTTCGACAACACGTACTTCTTCAGGAAGTTCTTTTACTTCCTCAGGCTGTTCGTCGATAGCAGTCTCTTCAACTGTGACAGTGGTTTCCGGTTTTTTGTCTTCTTCTTCAACAGTTTCAATTATGGTGACTTCTTGTTTATCACCCTTGATCTTCTTTATAACACGTGTTCGGATCTTCTTCTTTTTAGGTTTTCCCTCTTCAGTAATTGTTTCGACAACACGCACTTTTTCAGGAAGTTCTTTTACTTCCTCAGGCTGTTCGTCGATAGAAGTCTCTTCAACTGTGACAGTGATTTCCGGTTTCTTGTCTTCTTCTTCAACAGTTTCAATCTTGGTGACTTCCTGTTTACCACCCTTGATCTTCTTTATAACACGTGTTCGGATCTTCTTCTTTTTAGGTTTTCCCTCTTCAGTAATTGTTTCGACAACACGTACTTCTTCAGGAAGTTCTTTTACTTCCTCACGCTGTTCGTCGATAGGAGTCTCCTCAACTGTGACAGTGGTTTCCGGTTTCTTGTCTTCTTCTTCAACAGTTTCAATCTTGGTGACTTCCTGCTTATCACCCTTGATCTTCTTTATGACACGTGTTCGTATCTTCTTCTTTTTAGGCTTGCTTTCTTCGCTAAGAGTTTCGAAAACACGAACGTCTTTAGATATATCCTCATCTGCTTGTTTCAGCTTTCCTTCTGCGGGAGTTTCTTCGACCATAACATGCTCGTCGGCAATATGTAATTGTTCATATTTTTCAGTTTGTTTACTTTGCTCTTCGAGTTGTAGTGTTTGGTGTTGTGTCAACATTATGGGCGTGTCTTTTGTGAAGTGTTCTGTTTTATGAGCTGTTTGTGTTGTATCTGTGTGAAAGAATTTTGTTAAGATACATATTGTATTGAGCAAAAACCTAATATTTGTGTAATATGTGTTTCTGTATTTGGGTATCAAAAGGGGTTCAATATAGCACGCCAGTTATTATTGTGACTAGAGGTGAATGATTGAATGAATATACTATACTTACCAGTAATGCTTTTTACCATATGTATTTCTGGTTTGTGTGTAAGGTTTTCGAATGTAAGTATAGCATTAGCCCCTCTTTGTTTAAATGTTTTTTCGTTATCAATTGTTTCGTATATATCCACGGATTCAACTGTGTAGGGTTTTGATGCTGTAGGTATTTTTAGTGACGCTTGTTGTGAGGTAGTTTTACTTGTCGATAGTATGCCTTCACTTTCATAGAGAGTGGGAAGCTCTTTGATTGGCAACGAATTTGTATCTGTTTGCGAAACTTCTAATTTTTGTGTCATAACATGTGTCTGTGTAAATGATTGTTCTTGGGAATCTTCAAGAGTCTCATATGATGTTTGAATTGGAGCCTGAAGCTCACCAACGAATGATGTGAAAGGAGTATGTTGTGAGTATGTATCCCTTTTGGTTGGAGAAGTAGTTTCGAATGTGTTTATAGAAATCTGAGCAGTTGTGTGTTGGGGTATAACGATTACATTAGCACTTACGCTCTCCAAAGTTTTATCTGTGGGCCCTTCTTGTATATTTTCTACAACAAGGGTGTTTTCACTGAGATACGTACTGTGTGTAGTGAGAATGGATACTGCTGTTGACGGAGTTTCTTTGGGTGTTCTAACGTTTTCAATGGTGTCCGATTGGAGCTGTTCGGTAATAAGTCCTAAACAAGTAGGCGTTTCTAGGTTTACTTTTGCATTGGATTCTGTTGGCGGTTTTTCAGATTCCATGTGGGTAATATTTTCGAGTGGAAGTTCCATACTGGTGGAATATGTTTGACTGCCTTCTGTGAAAGTTGATGTTATTTGTTTCATATCAGTAGTATCAGCTGGTATGTTTTGTAATGCCGGTATTGCTAAGGTCTCTTTTGTTACAGTTGTCTTGAGTTCAGGTGATGCAAGGGATCCTTTAATACTCTCTACAATTTCAGGCTTGAAGCTTTTAACATCCTCAACGCTTTCAAAGGTTTCAATAACTGCTACGTTGGGAACTTGAGACTTCCATTCAACAGGCTGAGGCAGAATATCTGCGTGCTTAATATGCTCGCTTTCCAATATTGTCATATCATCGAATATTAGCGGTTCTTCGATTAGTTTCGCTTCCATGGAATTTTCACTTAATACTTCTTTGGCAAACTTTGAGGTCTTTTGTAAATCATACGACTGCATAATTTCGCTTACAGCAACATTTTCTTCGGTTAGAATGGCTTTTTGAGTACCTGCAATTGCGGGGCTGACATTCTGTTTATCGGGAAGCTTATCAGAAATTTGTGATTCACTTAGTAGAACTAAATTGGAGGACTCCAACTGTGCACTACGTTTCGAGCTGCTCTCTACAGAAATAAGTGCAACCGTTTCATCGGATGGTTGCATCGCCAGATCTTTTAATCTCTCGAATGGTATCGTCTGTGTTATCAAAGTTTCGCGTTGTGTGCCCTCAATAAAAGGTTTAGCGATTTTCCAGTCCGATGTAGTTTCGCTAATGGATATCTCTTTGGTTAGCACTTCGTCGATAGTTTCAACCTGGACAGGCTTAAATGCTTCATCCAATTTGATTTGTGCCTGTACCACGGCACTTAGTGCTTCGTTTAAAGTGACAGTTTCTTCGTAAGTTTGGGGCTGTACAACTACCATTTCATGCTGTGAGCCCTCAACGAAAGGTTTGGCCACATTTAATTCCATCTTTACATCTGGTAGAGACATTTCTTTGGTAAGTACTTGATCGATAGCTTCAACTTGTATTGGTTTAAATATTTCATTCAGTGTAATTTCTGCTTGCGCTTTGGCATGCCGGTTTTCATTTAATATTTCAGATTCTTCATAAGTTTGGGGCTGTAGTACCATGGTCTCGTGTTGTGGCGACTCCCCAACAATAGGCTTGGCAAATTTCAATTCAGTCGTAACATCCGGTATAGATGTTTCCTTTATAAGGACTTCGGCAATAGTTTCAACTTGTACAGGCTTGCATGCTTCGTCCAGTGACACTTTCGCGTCTTTTGTAGAAATTATTTCGTTATCTAAAGATGATGTACCCTCATAAATTTGGGGTTGTGTAACGATGGTTTCGCGCTGCGAACCTTCTACAAATGGCTTTACAACTTTCAATTCAGTTGTGTCATCTGGTATAGATGCCTCCTTCGTGAATAGCTCATCAACAGTCTTAACTTGAACGGATTTAAATAGCTCATTTATTGATAATTGTGCCTGTGCCGGATTTATTACTTCTTCTAATCGTGCAGCGTCTTCAAAAGCTTGTTGATGCATCACCAAAGTTTCATGCTGGGCGCCCTCCACAAAAGGTTTGGCGACTTTCAGTTCATTTGTAGTGTCTGGAATAGATGTCTCTTTTGTGAGTATTTCATCGAGAGTTTCAACTTGCACCGGTTTAAATACTTCATCTAATGAAATTTCGGCTTGAGCTGAGAAATTTACTATTCCATCAAAACGCGCAGTTTCTTCAAAAGTCTGCGGTTGGATAACCATAGTGCCATGTTGTGCACCCTCAACGGAAGTCTTGGCCACATTCAGTTCTGTCGAAATCTCGCCTATTGACGTCTCCTTGACGAGCACTTCATCCAGAGTCTCGACGTGTATGTGCTTAAATGCGTCGGTTAAAGACGTTTGCGCCTGAGTTGTGGGATTTAGCTTTTCCCTTAAAGTAGCAGCTGCTTCATACGTTTCTGGCTGTTCAATTATGGTTTCGCATTGCATTCCTTCCGTAAAAGGCCTGGCTGTTTTCAACTCAGTTGTAGTTTCCGGTATATATTCCTCTTTAGTAAATATTTCGTCGATGGTTTCAACTTGCACTGGTTTAAATATTTCATCTAGTGAAATATGCGCTTGTGCTGTGGTGCCGTTTACTGCACCACCTAAAGCTATACTCTCTTCATAAATTTGAGGTTGGGAGACCATAGTTTCATGCTGTGCACCTTCAACGAAAGCTTTGGCAACCCTAGATTCCGGTGTGGCTGCTGACATAGCCGTTTCCTTGGCAAGAACTTCGGCGATAGTTTCGATTTGTATTTGTTTAAAATCTGTATTTAATACTATTTGTGCCTGAGTGATGGGATTGCTTTGGCCTTCTAAAATTGTGGCTCCTTCAAACGTGGATGGCTGTTCTACTACGGTTTCATATTGTGCGCCATCAACTGAAGGTTTGGCAACCTTCCATTCCGTCGTAATTTCCGGCAGAGCTGTTTCCTTGGTAAGAACTTCATTCATACTTTCCACTTGTACGGGCTTAAACAATTTATCTAAACTGACTTGCGCCTGTGAAATCGATTTTGTTTCTTGGTCCAATAATGTGGTTTCTTCATAACTTTGCGGCTGTGTGATGACAGTTTCGCGTTGGGCGCCCTCAATTGAGCGATTGGCAATTCTTAATTCAGTTTTATCATCACGCATGACTGTTTCTTTTGTCAGGATTTCATCTATGGCTTGAACCTGCACGGGCTTAAACACTTCATCTACTTTCATTGTGGCCTGTGTGCCTACATTAACTTCAACATCCAAATCAACCGTCTGCCGATATTCGTGCTCTTGCGATACTGTAGTTTCATGATAAGCACGCTCAATGCTGGGTACAGCTTGTAATGCATTTAATGCCGTCGCCTGAGTGGGCGCCGGGAAGTCTTGGGCTGTTGTCTCGGTTACAACTAACGAAGATTGCAATGTATGAATAGAATTCTGAATGGCATTCATCAAAACGCCTGATGTTGCCTTAAATGTGCCTTCCAATTCAGCGGTCTCTTGCAAATGCGTGGTATGTATTCGTCGCATTTCATGTTCCACAGCAGCATGCTCCTCTTGTGGTTGTTTTCGGTCCTCCGAATAACTGACACTCTCCATAATCTGAGTTTCGTTAGTTGTATTCTTTAAAAGGAGAGCTTCATTAATTACTTCCGCAGCAATTTGGCCATTATTGCCGAATGGCAACAGGTTATGTGTACTATAGAAAACATCTTGTTCGCCAACGATTGGTGTATGTTTGGTATCGGAGAATGTCGCCTTTGCCGTCTTAAGATCGGCACCGCTTAATTCCAAGTTAATCTCATTCTGTACTGCTACGTTATCGGTTCCTACTGTTGCGCATTCATGCGTAACCAAAAGGCTTTCTAAGGGTTGCTCTTCGATGAGCGCATGCGATGAATCCGATGCTGTGGGTTTAACATCTTCGAAGCCGATCACTTCGGAAATGATTGTTTCGCTGTTGATGTAATATTTATCCAATCCTAGAGCCGGCGTCATTTCGAAATCGTTTAATTTGCCCACATTTTGCAGGTCTTCTACTTTCTGGGTGAGAGGCGCTCGCAGGTAGGTTGTTTCGGCTGTTTGGGTGGCCTCTTTTGAAGCTATCGGCTTAACGGCGAACTCGTTCTCCATTTCCAGCACATTCTCTTTGCTGATTAGCACAATGGCATTGTTGGTGTCAACGTTTTGCTGAGCTTTCTGCTCTTTAGCGTATTCATTAATTTCCATTTCGAATTCCTTTTCGTACACTTGTGGTTGCTGTACAGAGATCTCGTCCATTTGACCATTTGTTATTTTACATGTGGCTTCGATGGAATGTTGCGGCTTTAAGAAATCTACAACGTCTTCGGGAACTGCTTCGCTCACAATAAGAGACCTTTCGGACAGTTCCGTCAGTTTAATTTCAGCTTTTGCGCTGGGTGCACTTTTCGTGGTCTCAGTGACGTGATGTTCCTTTTCGTGCACCTCAATTGTGGAAACTACAAGTGCTGGCGCGTTTCCTACCACCTGAATATTTGTTAGTTCTGTGGCATGAGCCTTAGGGCTCTCATATGCCCTCGTGTTGTCCATTGCGGAGATTTCGCTCTGAATGGCCGGGAAAACAGCGTCGATATTAAGATGTGCATGCTCCGCAGTTTCCGGTTTTTGCGTCAGCAGGTTCGGCATTTCCGTTAGCAGTTCGGAGCTGGTGTTAGCTACAGGCAGAGCGGTTTCGGTACGAATCTGAGCCTCCTTTTTGGCGGGCTGCTCACTCAGCGCCAGTGAGCCCTCTTGCTCGTGAGTTTGCGGTAAAAATATTTCCACTGGCTGCATCGGACTAATGTTTCGGACAGCACTTTGTTGTTCCGGGAGCGGTACGTCTTCCAGCAAAGCTTCTTGCTCCAACACTACAGATTGGCGTACCGCAGTTTCTAATTTCGTGGCGATACTTAGCGCCGCAGTGAGCGCGGTGGGTTGTTCAGGCAATATTGCGTCTGTTGTGGAATGCAAGCTCTGGGCATAAGATACCTCAAGCGACTGAAGATCCTCTGAGGAAAGCTGATCTATAGCGTGCTGATATGGCTGCTCGGGCAATTTCAAGGCAGTGTCCGATTCACTTGATCGCACCTCAGACACTTGTATCGATTCATTAATAGCGCAAATCTTCGGTACAATATGCTTCTGCGTAGGCGTGGGCCTTTCTTCCAGTAGAGCACTACTGTCGAAAATGGTCTGTTCGCCGGTTGTGCTTGTGGTTATTGCATCAACTTTACGCACAGCTTCAAGTCCTTTGGCTTCCTCTATTTTCAGTTCGGTTGTTGTAAGTTCGGATTGTGTTTCGAGTACAATTGGTGCCTTAAGATCGCCGCAAGTGAGTGATGCCATGGCCGCTTGTTGCAGCGGCTCAGCTCCTTGGGTCAGCTCTATTTCCAGCTCGGCTGGTTGACTATCATGCACTATAAGCGATGACTGTTCTACGAAATCTTGTGTAATTGATGTAAGACTGGGTGTGCCATCGAGGAGGTTGCTCTCTTTTTCCTGCAACTGCACAAAACTAACAGCTGTCGCAATTTGATTGCTCTCGTAGCTGGGCCGTGTCTGTTGCAGGTTTGGCAGTTGTTGATCCGCTACAGTAGAAACGCTTTCCAGACTTTGCTCAACATGAGCGGCCACAATTTGCTTTCCTGGCGTCAAACTTTGGTACTTAAGCGTTTGTTGCTCATCCGCGGTAGCCGTTAGCAGCTCATCGGTTCCTTCATCCGGAAAGGTTTGCTGGATTTCTCCTATAAATAGCGAAGGTGTTTGCGTTATAACAGCCGCTACTGGCTTCTGGCTGGACACTTCGAATTCCGGCGGCATTTCTTCAGTCGTCTGATCGGTGGTTATGATCTGGTGAACGGATTCCTCCAAACGAGGTTGAGCCTGTTCTGGGCCCTTCTTAAAGTCGGGTAAATTTCTCTCCAATGGGCTCTGAATGTCGGCCGCCGTTATAAGCACACCACCCTCCTGGAAAACTAAGTTTTGCAATGCGCTGACTGTGGGCACGGTTTTCTGCGCTTTAGCCGGCTCTTCCGTCTCTTCCATGATTTGATCATGCGATACCACCAATGGTATATTCGGTAGTGTTACATCAACAGTCGCCATCTGCTTTGTGGGCCATCCGGAAGTGTCGCTCAAAATAGCTTCTTTCTCTGCGACTTCGACGTGTGTGGACGTGTAGGATTTATGCTCCGAAAGTTTTGTTGTTAGAGCAGCTTCAGTGACTTCAGTTGCTGCACTACTGAGTTCTTCTGCGCTATCGGCAGAGATCGCCTCAAATATTTGCAAGCTGGTATGTGGCTTACCCGGGATCACCGTGGTATGATGCTCCATTATTTTCGCAGGCGCCTGTGTTGTCACCATCTCTTGACTTCTGTCCTCAATAACAGTCACGCCCTTATGGGTTACGTACTCTATTGCGGCTGTCATTGGAGCCACTACACTCGGCTTCTCTTTCAGTGTTCCTTCTGAGTGCGCTGTAGTGATTTCAAATTGTTCCTGTGACCTCATTGAGATTATTTCCGCGGTAGCAGATTCTCTCTGGGCATGCTCTCGGTGCACTAATTCATCAATGGCTTCTTGTATGACCGGCTTTTCCACCAAAAGCGGCTGCACGGCCGCAACCTCTTGCGTGGCCTGCACAACTTTCGGCAACTTGGTCGATTTCAAGTGCGCCGCCATTTGTTCGGCTTCCACCACATTCACCTCAGGCGCGAATCTGTCTGTGGTGTCGACCACAGTTTGGTATGTCGACGTGGCGGCCTTGATCCTTTCGGGCAATTTGTCAGCTTCGGCAGCTTCGAGTAACGCGCTGGTTTCTTGTGTGATCAAATGCTTTGATGGAGTGATTTCTGTGTGGGCTCTTTGTGGGCGTTCGTGGGTATCGTGTGTCGAGAGTTCGGGTACTTGCGTGACAGAAGCTATCTCGATGGCATCCTGTGGTACATTTTGAATTAACAGTGTTTCATATTGTGTAGTCGTTTTTGTGTCTGGCTCAATGCTTGTAAATGTTTCTGCGAGCTCACGCGATGTAGACTCGACGGCATGTTTTGATACAGTATCGACTGTAGAAAAACTGACCTCTTCCCTTTGTATTTGTTCGATAATTGTCTCTTCTTGTTTTAATTGTTTAATTTGTTGTTTTCTTTGTCGTTCTGTTGTATGTTTCTTGGTGGTTTCCTTTTCGAGTAAAATTTGTTCTTGTTGTTGTTGTTGATGTTGATGTATTTGTTGTTGTTGTTGTTGTTGTTGGTGCAAATCAGCAATTGTAGTATTTACGGTGATTGCTGTAGTTTCTGTGAATGTAATGTAATCAGATCAAACTTGTATAGTTTTAATGCTCTCGAGTAACAGGTTCTCATACTCAAAGGAGAGAAGAGAATTGGCATTAGCGAGCATGATATTATTTAAAGCCAGATTATAATGTACATACGTGTATTATAATTTAATAAGAAGACAACGATGAATTTTTATATGATGCTAAAACAGACAAAATGAATACTACAGAAGAACAGAATGCTATTTTACAATACGATTATATGAAAAAAGACGGTGTTGAGAACGTATTTTGTATATAATTTCTTATAGACGTATACAAGATGATACGATAGTAGACATTTCACACAAACATCACACGATATACGAATACATAAACACATATACATATTGACAAGTCTTCTTTACCTTCAGACCTTTACCTTTACCTTTAGACAGCAGGTGACCTCAATAAAAGCGCAAATGTTGCGGTTTTTTGCTGTTAAGAAGCTTGTTGTTTTGCAAATTTTGTAATGTTAGGCGTCGAGTTCTTGATCATGATTCACAAAAGCCCTCCTCAATTGCAACAATCTCTACTAAATTTCGATTATTAAGCGTTCTATAAGGCGTAGCGTGGCGCATATGTTAATATTAGTCTTAGGTACATACATATATTAGGTATACTGAGACCACCTTAGGTGGAATATTATGCCTAATAAGCTTATATGACAACAGAAACACAAGGTAGTTTTGTTAATTCGCTGTTGTTGTTGTTGCTGTTTGTAGCTTTTTAAAGGTTTTTCAATATTTCGGTGGGTAAAAGAGGTAATAATTAAATAGTATTATCAAAGGTACATTATTAATAAAATATTAATATTTTTTGGTTTTTTTTTTTTTTTGGTTTTTTGTGGTTTGTAATTAGCACTCTGGGCACACTTTATATTACGTTTCAGTTTTTATACTCAAACCTTCTTCAGTAACGGCTATAGTTCGTTCTTCGACTATGGTTTCTTCTGCGTTGAGCGACGAAGCGAAGCAAAGCAGGATTTAAGGCAAAAGCAGCAGGCGCATCGTTTTCATTAAAATAATAAAATATAGCAAATAATATATAAATTAATAAAGGTGTGATGAGCCAAGTTACATAATGGCTCATTATTTTGTTAAGCCAATTTTATATTGTACTTTACCAATTTTAATATGCGTTACAGCTTCATGACTTTCGATGACTTGCGTTGTCTCAATTGTTCTCTAAATTGTTTGAACAAAAATTAGTATATAAAGCCTTAGTTTAAAGTAGTCGTAAATTTAGGAAATGTCAACTGACACATTTCCATTACAATAATGCAAACCTCTTTTCCCGAAATCTTCCAATCTTGTGTCATAAAGTCTTCCCTAACGAATTTTCTTATCACGGTCTCTATGGTTATTTCGCACGTCTGTATCATTCGTATGAATGCCTTGAAGCCCACCGTTGCTGCCAGTATGGTCTCATCTTCTGTCGTCGACTCGCTCAAAATCTGCGTAATCAGCTCTTCGTGACCCTCACGTTCGACTAACTGTACCAGAGCCGATTGTGACTCCGGCTTTTGTAGCGCTATGAAAATATTCTCCTCGTACATGTAAATGATTTCCATAATCGTACAATCATGACGTAGCATTAGACCAATCACGGCTAAGTCACGGAGAGCAGCTTCTCCGATCGAGCCGAATGTTTCAGCTTCGATGGAGCTGAGCAGGTAATTTATTTCGGCATGTTGTTTCAATGTGAGAATGTCATCAAGAGACACGGACTTCTGTGAGATTTTAGTGCGTATTGATTTAATGGTTTCTGTCAATTCTATGGATTCAAACGTTTGCATTGTGGTCATAGTGGTCGATGATGTGGTTTTCCTTTGTTCGACTACCTGCGGGTCGGCATCGGCAACCTCACGATCCACTACCTCTTTTACCTCGGAAACTCCGCTTTGTTCCACCAGCACCGATATGGGTTTTCTAATTTTAATTATCTCCATGGTGGTGGTGGTGGTGTTGGTGTTGGTGGTGTCCTCCGCTGGCTTGGCTGGAACAATAGAAACCATTGTCTTATGCAGCGGTTGTTCGATGTTTGAACGCTTTCCGGAGTTGGCTTTTTTCAAAAATTTCTTCTTGCCTTTGCCTTTCTTGGACATAGTCTCAACAATAGTGTCTTCGGTCTTAGTGCTTTGCGAAGAAGTCATTGATATGTCGAACTTGCCACGCGACATTGTCATGCCGATTTCATTGATTAGCTTGCATGTATAGAAACCAATGTCATCGGAAGACGCATTGCAGATTTCCAAAGTGGCGATCATCTCTTCAATGCGCATGCGGTACTTGTTCGACTCTCTAAGCTGTATATTGTTGAAATACCATTGAACATCTATGAGGTGAATTATACATATGTATATCGATAGATAATGAATGATAAAGTAGGATCAAGTAAAATCTGTAGTGTTGTCTATGCATTTAGTTAGTGTTAGGGTCATCGTTTAGTCAAGTGGCCTTCCAGATGTTTTGGTCTACTATATGTAATATACCTGGTATAGGATTCCCGGAAAATTGTAAGCTAAATTTGGCACTTTCACCGACGGCGGCGCGGATGTCATGCAATTCAGTGAGCACTGATGGCGAGCACTTAATAGCTAGAAATCAAAAAGCATAAGCGAAAGCAAAAGCCATTATATCTACTATTTAATGTATTTAAATACTGGGTTAGACACTCGTTGTTAAACACCTGCTGTTATAGTCATTCTGGTATACATACATTCTGGTGTACTTTCCTTCACGTCACACTAACACACTAATACTTTACGTAACGTTTAGCTGCTACAACGATATTATGATAATTATGTTTACTCGTTTATGCATATGAGAATATTTGTCTGTTTTAGCTCATTTAGTTTAGAAACATACATATATTCAGATCATGTATGTCTCTAAATATTGATACAAATTCTTATTTAAATTGTAATAAATGCAGACATGCATAGTCCTCTGCCCACAAGGTAAAACATCGTAAGTAGATTTCAATGAAAAATGAATTTTTTGTTTTAAGGAATTTTAAGGAATTTTTTCTTTTAAGTTGCAATAACATTATAAGTTTTTTAACTGTCTTTCTATTACATTTATTCAAATAATAATAATCTTCTGACCTGCCCTTAATATATGGCCGTCCCATTTAATAAAATATCACACAAAATTTGTTTAAAAATTTTAGATTTGAAACAATTTTACAATAGTTCTACAATTTGCTGATTCCTCAAAAAAAATGGTGCTATTAAAAAAGTTTACCTGAACAAATACAAAAAATTCTTTAAATGTTTTACTTTGGGTGTAGAGAGTTTTTACTTTATTAATTTGCAATATTTTTGCTGGGTTTTGTAGAGTATTTGAAAATGGAATGAAAAATAAATTAAAGATATACATATATTCAAAATATTAGGAAGAATAATATATTTTATGTTTAACAGCCGTTTTTAAGTAAATAGCAATAGTTTTTTCTTTAAATAGTGCACCATTTATACAAATGCTTATAATTGAAAGCAATCATCAATTAATTAATAATTTGTGAAAATATGATTTTGGAGTGAAATCAACTTAAGAAGTTAGAAGATAGACTATAGACAGACTATAGCTTAAAAACCAATTAAAATTGGAAATAGTTATCTGCAATTTCACGTTCAACATGGCGTATGATTTTTTTAATTCAAGAATTTTTGCAATTCAAGCAAAATTCATGCAAGTGTTTTTTACACGATATATACATACCGTGTAAAAAAAATCGTATAAAAAAATATCGTGTATCTATACAAAAAATTGAGATTAACTTTGAATTTTAAATTTTTTGTCTTCACCGCTTAAGGGCATATTTACAAACAAATTATTTTTTTCTTAGAACTTGAGGTTATCGTATTAAATCAAACCGTAACGTGTAAAAATAAAATATTGTTTTCTGTATGCGCGTATTCGCTGTATTTGTTTAAAATCAAATCGGGGTAAAGAACGCGTGTAAAAACAGAGATTTTCAACTGTAAAGAATGTAAATTAAAAATTACAAAACAAATATTTCAAAATGTTTTACAATATTACAATGCACTCAATGTATCGTAATATTGTAAAATATTTGTTTTGTAATTTTAACCATACTTCACGGTTCGAAATGACAATTAGACAATGACAGTTGTTTTGATTGTTGTTTTGATTTACCAAACAAAAAATATAAAAATATTATCTTTTTAGATAATTTAACCTTAAAGACTACATATATTGACTATTTTGCGTATGGCAGTGTATCTCTTTTCTGATTCCTTTTTCAAACACTTATAATTTATTTAAAGATAAAGTTATAAAGTTACTATAAATTTATCTGAAAAACTAAAGTATTCTTCAGTTTTGTGAACATTCTATTGATTAATTAGGACTTTGTATTTTATATAAGGATTAGCATGGACATAAGCAAAATTATTTTAGTACAAAGAGATATCGTATTTTTTAGTATTATTTGTTTAAAGAAATCCACTGTAAATGCAACCGGGTCTATTTACATATTCTTTGTTTTGTATGTCTGAAATTTATGTAATAAATATTGTATGTTTTAATAAATATTGTATGTATGTTACCTTATACAGAAAATATCGTATATATACATATACATACATATAAATGATGATAATTTATGGTAGTAATGAAAGGGATAGTCACAGATTGTGTT
This sequence comes from Conops quadrifasciatus, assembly GCA_949752815.1. Taxonomy (NCBI): domain Eukaryota; kingdom Metazoa; phylum Arthropoda; class Insecta; order Diptera; family Conopidae; genus Conops; species Conops quadrifasciatus. The sequence continues at coordinate 32,839,451 of OX457079.1, read as the reverse complement.
GTATGTATATAGTATTGTATTTCCATATCTCAGACAGAACGGGACACAAAAGCACATTAAAAGACAGACACAATTTTTAATAGAAAATATCGTACATTTTTGGACAAAGACTTGAAAAACACATATACACAGATAAGATAAACATTAAGAAATTTTTCCAAATAATACAGAATATATACGTATCTTACCTTTGAGGACTTTTTGCATCTCTTCCATATGCGTCACCCATTCCGGTTTGCGGTAGTCTTTTGATCCTACAATACCTATAATGGATTGTTTGTAGATTTGACAAAATAATTAGTAGTATATAACTATAGCAATGTGTGAAAGGATAAAAAAGACTCAAATATATATAAAAATACTCAAATATACAAAGTATAATTATATAAGTTATAATTAAATTTAGGACTACGGAAAATAAATCTTATTTAAAAAATCTTACTTGAATATCTTACAATATCAAAGATGAGATGAAGATGAATTGCTAACTACGTAAGTGTAGATATAATATACGAGACTATATATGTTATGTATATAGAAATCTTTCCGAGTATATAATATTTCTAATACTGATAAAATAATTTTAGAAAATGTATAAAAATAATACTAATAATACTAATAATACTAATAATACTAATAATACTAATAATACTAATAATACTAATAATACTAATAATACTAATAATACTAATAATACTAATAATACTAATAATACTAATAATACTAATAATACTAATAATACTAATAATACTAATAATACTAATAATACTAATAATACTAATAATACTAATAATACTAATAATACTAATAATACTAATAATACTAATAATACTAATAATACTAATAATACTAATAATACTAATAATACTAATAATACTAATAATACTAATAATACTAATAATACTAATAATACTAATAATACTAATAATACTAATAATACTAATAATACTAATAATACTAATAATACTAATAATACTAATAATACTAATAATACTAATAATACTAATAATACTAATAATACTAATAATACTAATAATACTAATAATACTAATAATACTAATAATACTAATAATACTAATAATACTAATAATACTAATAATACTAATAATACTAATAATACTAATAATACTAATAATACTAATAATACTAATAATACTAATAATACTAATAATACTAATAATACTAATAATACTAATAATACTAATAATACTAATAATACTAATAATACTAATAATACTAATAATACTAATAATACTAATAATACTAATAATACTAATAATACTAATAATACTAATAATACTAATAATACTAATAATACTAATAATACTAATAATACTAATAATACTAATAATACTAATAATACTAATAATACTAATAATACTAATAATACTAATAATACTAATAATACTAATAATACTAATAATACTAATAATACTAATAATACTAATAATACTAATAATACTAATAATACTAATAATACTAATAATACTAATAATACTAATAATACTAATAATACTAATAATACTAATAATACTAATAATACTAATAATACTAATAATATTTTAAGTATTTTCAGCTAACAAATATGTATATTTATGTGTGTATGCTTGTTTGTGTAAACATTTCGTAGACATTTTCTAGCTGAAAAACAGAATTCATAGAATTGAGTAAATTTCCAATTAAGCATTCCGTTATAATTTTGCTAAAGCTATACCCAATATTTATTAAGTCTATAATACCTTCTTCGTCCACTGTAAAGAGTGCTGTTGTGATCGCTACACCTAATGGATTATGAGCCTCAAAGCTAATGGTGCCCACATCATCCGGGTAGATGTGATTGATGACCAGAACCGAGGTTCCGTCTTCGAAATTTTCGATTTGATATTCTTCCGATGCGAATATCTCCTCGTCGTCGCGTAACCATTTCACCTTCGGTTTCGGTTTGCCAATGACCTTAACCTCTAGTTTCGCTAATTCACCCTGTTTGGGTTCGATTTTCTCCGGTAACTTTTTAATAATTTTCGGTGCTTGTTCGTCTATCGATATGGTCTGCATAGGTTTAGAGAGAGAGAGAGATATATTTAAAAGTACGAATACAGTATAATAACGTTTGCTAAAACACTATCATACATATTTTATTTTCAAACAAATTCAATTTTTTTCTATTTATTTTTAGGACGTAAAACGTTTTGTAGGCGAAAAATTAAAAAAAAAAACATTACCTTTTCAAGAAGATCTTCCTCCGAGCCGGTAATTTCAGAATCGGGGATATATTCAAATGCTGCAAAATTGAGAAACTGGATTTAATTCAATGAAAACACACAAGTAGGTATTATTTTAATAGCATGCATCTAAGAGAAAGCTTTCTATAAGAAAACTGCTTAAAGTTTTAAATTCTACAAACAATTTTTATTTTATGAAAGTGATTATTTCTAGATTGCTATAGTTGAAGTAATTAATTCAGCTGGTGCTTTTTTTAATTGCACAAGTCTATATAAATCAGATTTAAATTGATTTTTAAAAAAAATTCGCATCACGACGTATTTTTCAATTAAAAGCAATTTCATTTTTACTCAGCGACGAGCATCACCAGGCTCGAGTGCGCATGCGCGAAGTTTTGTAAAGAGCAACATTAGACTATTCTTGTATGTATTAGACAATAACAAAAATAATATTAAAATCTAAAAAATAAGAACAGAAACATATTTAAAAATCTATAAATATTTGAATGAAAGATCTTTTCGCTACACGAATGGACGGTACACATTGTTGGTATAGTTAGTGCTAAGCTAAAATGTTATAATGTATTGCAAGTTGCCATTAAGTGTCGTAATCAGTGCCTTTTAAGGATGGTGTGTGATTTGTTTGTTTGTTTGTACCTTGGACATTTACTGTCGTTTCCGTTATCGTTTCGCCCAGTTTGTTGGACGCTACACATTTGTAGACGCCCTCATTTTCGGGGAACACTTCGGTTATTTGCAACTCACAGATGCCTTGAGCATCGCGCCGCGTTGTCGTCTCTTTGTTTTCGACAATTTTCTCTTCGTTATGATACCATTCCACTTTCGGTACCGGTTTGCCTACGACTTGGCACGTCAGCTGCAGAGACTCGCCATCCATGACTGAGATCGGTACGCCCAGATCCGTGACGAAATGTGGCGATTCGAATTCGCTCACTTGTTCCTGCAACACTTCCTCCAGCAGCTTTATGCTGGCCGTGGAGGTCACCGAGCCGCCAACATTTTCGGCACGGCATGTGTAGAGACCAACATTCTTCGGCTCGAAGTTCTCAATGATTACCGTCGATTTATTTGCTTGTGAGAAAATGCGACATTCGTTGGAATGCTTAAGAACCTCGGTATGAACAAACCACTGGAAAGAGGAAATCGGCTCCGAATCGACCGTGGCCTCAAGTATAGCGACTTCATTCGGGGCGAAGAGTTGCGGCCTTAGAGGTTGAATGAAACGTGGTGGGCGGATATCCTTGTTGACGCGTTGATCGGAAACCATTACCGAGCCGGATGACTTCGCTTCACCGATCTCGTTTTTAGCGCAGACCTCATACTTCCCAGAACGTTTGCGGGTCATATTCGTGATTGTTAAGGTGGTCGTCGTTTCGGTGGTTTCGATGGTGACATCTTCGTTGATTTGAATTTCGCAGCCGTTACGCAGCCATTTGATTTCTGGCTTCGGTATACCGTCGTATTTGGCTTCAAAGCGAAGTGTACCGCCCGTCGGAATAACTTCTACGCTGAGTGGCGTAATGGTGGGCGCTTTAAGCGCTTTCGCAGTTTCCATTGGAGCTTCTGCGACTTGGTTCAGTACTTTAGCATTACCGAAGGCACGTCCGAAGGTGTTCTGTGCTTGCACCGAGTAGATAACAGCCTCATTCGGTGTGGGATTGATCACCTCAAGTGCCACGTCGCCCGTCTCTGGATTGTAAAACATTTGCACCGTCTCACTGGGCAACACCTCTTCGATGCCGCGGTACCACTTGACAGCTGGCTTGGGCTTTCCGGTCACCTGACAAGTTACAGTCACCCGGAGACGATGCGGTTCTTCTTCCTCGGTGAAATCGATTTTGAGTGGGCGTGTGAATTGAGGAGCGATGCCTTGTTCTTTTTCTAAATGTGTGTGGAAATCGAAAGTTGAGCAAATGTATAAGTGTATGTGTGTTACACATGTATGTTGGAGATGGTAACATTGTATAAAAAGATGTATGAAAATGCGGAGTGATTAAGCAATAAAAATGGCAGTGATGGAGGTTTGCAATGCTGTGAGGTACCATCTAGTTTCTAAAAGTTTATGGCGAATGAGTAATAAGTTGCACAGAAAAACACTCTGGGGGCATCATACGGCTCAAAGGATATACAGTATGTGCGAAAGAAAATCCGAAAAAAATGGCGTTTTGGGTATGATAATTACTAAAACATACTCTTACTATATTCTGTGGACTGACTGACTATTCTGACAATCGTTGAATATTTATATTCATAGAAAAGCACTTGGCTCACACTTACCTAAAAGCACATTGGCTCGGCTTGTTGCAACGCCCGCTTCGTTTCTGGCCTCGCACGTATAGACGCCCACGTCGCCGGGTGTGACTTTGGCAATCTTCAATTGGACCACATCCTCGACCACGCTAATCTCGTACTTCTCCGACGCGAATAGAAGGGTATTGTTAAAGTACCAGCTTATTTCGGGGAAGGGTGATCCTTCCACCTTGCATTCGAGCACGGTCGGCTGCTCGGGTACACATTGTCGGGGTCGTAGCTTCTCCGTGATGCGTGGTGGCTTTATTACCTTCTTTTTCTTGTGCACAATTTTACGTTGCTGGCGCAACACTTCGGCGGTGGTTGTTTCTTCTTGCCTCTGCATTACATGCTCATCTTCGAGAAGCTCCTCGTCGGCCAACTTTTCCAAGCCCTCTTGGAAACGTTTTTGAGTTATAAGCTCTAACTCCGGGAGCGGCTGGCTGTCGTCTAGCATGACGCGTCGCTTTTCCTTTTTCACTATATTTGAGCTTATCTTCACATCCATGTCGCGTCTGATATTGTCTACATCTAGCTCGATAAGTTGTTCGGTAGTGATAAATTGCGGTCTGGTATCTTCAGTCTTTTTGAGCGTAATGGTCTTTTCAGATATCTCCTGAGAGGATTCCTTCTCAATAATCTCCTCCTCTTTTAGCAATGTTTCTTCAATTCGTAGCTCCTTGGCCTCGATCAGTTGCGGCTGCTCCTCGAACGAGACCTCTTTTAAACGCTTCGTTCGTTTTTTATGCGCCTTTTGCTTTGGAGTCGGCACCTCATCTGCGGGTTGCACTTCTTCTTCAGGCAAAATCTGCTCCGAAACAGCAACTTCTTTAATGTCATCTATTGGAATTTCTTCAACCTCGTCTTCTTCGACAATGGGCTCATCGAAAGGCTCTACTCTTTCTTCCGTAATTTCATCAATAGATGGTGTAGCCTTCTGCAGTTTCGGTTTATGCTTCTTCTCTTTCCGGGTTTTGTCTTTCCGCGGCTTTTCTTCATCCACTACTGGGACAGGTTCGATTGCATATTCGCCATCGTCCGTTACATCCTTTTGTTGTGGAATAAATTCTGGTGCAGGTACGTGTCTTATAGGTTCTTCAGGCTCTGGCTTTGCTTTGGGAGGAATGGGTTTAAGCTTAACTTCTTCAGCCTCAGCCTCAGGTAATGGTCTTCTTTTGCCCGTTGGCCATTTCCTTTCCTCAGAGGGCTTTTCAACAGGCTGTTTTTTCTCACCACGTCTCCATGGTAACTCGGGCTGAGGTTCATCTTGTTTAGATTCTTTCTCAATGTCTACATGCTCGGCTTCTTCTAATTCGATCTGTTCGGCATCCGGTATATCCTGAAGCTCTTCATGTTTCGGTTTCTTAATCTTCTTCGGTTTCTTCTTCTCTTCCAGAGTAACCTTTTCTTCAGCTTTTTCGACATGTTGCAGTTCTACTTCTTCGAGTTTTTGCTCTTCAGGTTTACTTATTGGACGTTTAACGGGCTTGAGCTGAACTTCTTCAATAGTTTCCTCCTTTACAATTTGTTTAACAGGTTTTCTCGTAGGTTTAAGCTTGACCTCTTCAAGTTTCTCCTCAACTGGCATGGAGAAAGATTTCTTTTCTGGAGCAACATCTTCAGCCTGTTCTACGACTTGGATTAATTCTTTCTGTGGCTGTTCTTCCTGCGGTTGTTCGTCTTCTGGTTGTTCTTCTTGCGGTAGTTCTTCCTCGAGTTGTTCCTCTTCCCCAAGAGTCTCCTCTTCACTTTCTATGCTAGGCTTTGTTTTAGGCTTCTTCTTTTTAACTCGCTTTTGCCGCATTTCTATAATTTTATCTTTATTGAACTCTTCCCGCCACTCTTCAATTGTTTCTACAGGTAGTTGAAGAGGCTCAAATTCGAAGTCTTTATCTTCCTTCCGCTCAGGAATAAATTCTGGTCTAAGTAGAGGCTTTTCCGCTTTTTCTTCCTCTGGTTTTGGCTTAGCTGGTATCGGTTTAAGTTTTACCTCTTCAGGTTGCTCTTCTGGTAGTGGTTTCCTCTTTCCAGTCGGCCATTGCTTCTCTTCGGACGGTTTTTCGGTTGGGAGTTTCTTTTCTCCCCGTTTCCATGGTACTTGCGGGTGGATCTTCTCTTCTTTGGACTCTCGTTCGATATCAACTAGCTCCACTTCTTCCAGCTGGGTCTGCTCGGCATCCGGTATTTCCTGAAGCTCCTCAGGCTTAGGTTTCCTAATCTTTTTCGGTTTCTTTTTCTCTTCCACCGTAACCTTCTCTTCAGTTTTTTCAACATGGTGCAGTTCAACTTCTTCAATTTTTTGTTCTTCAGGTTTACTTATTGGGCGCTTAACAGACTTAAGGTGAACTTCTTCAATAGTCTCCTCCGTTGGAATTTGCTTACCGGGTTTTCTAGTGGGTCTAAGCTTAACCTCTTCAAATTTCTCCTCAACTGGTATGGAGAAAGATTTCTTTTTGGGAGCAACATCTTCAGCCTGTTCTACGACTTGGATTAATTCTTGCTGTGGCTGTTCCTCTTCTGGTTGTTCTTCTTTTGGCTGCTCTTCTTCTTCTAGTTTTTCTTCCTCGAGCTGTTCGTCTTCCACAAGATTCTCTTCTACACTTTCTCTGGTATGCTTTGTTTTAGGCTTCTTCTTTTTAACACGTTTTTGCCGCATTTCTTTAATTTTGTCCTCAATAACCTCTTCCCGCCGGTCTTGAATGGTTTCTTCAGGTAGTTGAAGAGGCTCAACTTCGAAGTCTTCATCTTGTGGTACTTCCCTCCGCTCAGGAATAAATTGCGGTCTAGGTAAAGGTTTTTCTGCCTTTTCCTCCTCTGGTTTTGGCTTAGTTGGTATCGGTTTAAGTTTTACCTCTTCAGGCTGTTCTTCCGGTAGTGGTTTCCTCTTTCCAGTCGGCCATTGCTTGTCTTCGGACGGTTTTTCGGTTGGGAGTTTCTTTTCTCCCCGTTTCCATGGTACTTGCGGTTGGATCTCCTCTTCTTTGGACTCTCGTTCGATATCAATTTGCTCCACTTCTTCCAGCTGGGTCTGCTCGGCATCAGGTATTTCCTGAAGTTCCTCAGGCTTAGGTTTCCTAATCTTTTTCGGTTTCTTTTTCTCTTCCACCGTAACCTTCTCTTCAGCTTTTTCGACATGGTGCAGTTCTACCTCTTCAATTTTTTGTTCTTCGGGCTTACTTATTGGGCGTTTAACAGGCTTAAGGTGAACTTCTTCAATAGTTTCCTCCGTTGGAATTTGCTTAATGGGTTTTTTAGTGGGTTTAAGCTTAACCTCTTCAAATTTCTCTCTAGTTGGCAAGGTTGACTTTGGTTTCGAAGAATCTTCTTCCTTAACTTTGGCAGGTTTCTGCTCGACAACATCTAGACTTAATTCCTCTGGTCGTTCTTCTGGTTTTTCTTGTTTTGGAGCCTTAGACTTTTGGGGCTTTGTCTTTCCTCGTTCCCAAGCTACAGGTTGGAGTGCTTCTGGTTGTTCCGGCTGAGTCTCCTCTACAAGTTCATCAACCTCTTCTTCATATCTGAGCACTTTTTCTGGCTTTGTGGCCCCAGGCTTCGCTTGGGGCTTCTTCATTCCTCGTTCCCAAGCTACAGGTTGGAGTGCTTCTGGTTGTTCCGGCTGACTCTCCTCTAACAGTTCATCAACCTCTTCTTCATACGATTGGGTAGGTACTGGAAACTCATCGGATCTTTGTTCTGTAGCCTTCTTTTCAGGCTTCTTCTTTCCACGCTCCCACAGTGAAGGTTGGGGCTTCTCTGGTATGTGCGGAGCTCCAGTTTCTTCCAACTCATCAACAGCTTCTTCGAATGTCTTCATGGGCTCACCTTTTTTAGGCAACTCTGCTACTTGAGTGCGTTTATGGGGCTTGAGATGGACCTCTTCTGGTTGTGGCTTTGGAGCTTCCTTGGGCTTTTGCCGTGGCGTTGGCTTTAGAACGACTTGTTCAATTTTTTCCTCGGATTGTTGGGAAATAACTTTGCGCACAGTTCTCTGTTTAGTTTCAACAGCACTTGCCTGCTCCAAGGTTTCAATGCGCTCGACTTTTTCGACGTGTTTCTGCACATCTTCGGTGACCTTTTTTCCACCACGTTTCCATAAGGTCGGTTTCATTAATTCAGTCTCTTGCGGAGCTTTTTCTTCCGCAAGTGTATCGATTGTTTCTTCGTAAGACTTTTCTGCGGGTTGAGGCATCCCAGACTCGTCTAACTTTTGCACTGGCTTCTTTTTACCACGCTCCCACAATGCAGCTTGTGGTTGCTGAGCCTTTATTAAGGTCTCATCTGTGAGTGTGTCAGTAGCCTCCTCATATGAACGGGTTGTTTGCTCTTGCTTAGCTTTCGGTTGTTCTTCCCCTGGAGTGGGTTTAAGTACAACTTGTTGGATTTGGTCTTCTGATTTAGCGGAGCGGCCTCGCAGTTCTTTTCTATCTTCAGTGCGTAGCAACCTCTGCTCTATTTTGAGCTGTGTTTCCTGAGTGCCCTTGCGCTCTTCAATTTCCATTAAAGTCGATTCCTGGCGTTGTGTGGTCTGTTTGGACTGGCGCTGCTGGCGCCAGGAGACCGCTTGTTGCTCTCTGATGATACGTTGTGCTTCCAAGCGTTCGCGTTCTTCAACACTCAGTAGATTTGTGTCCTCCGTTGTGATAAACTTCTGCGTGTGTTCTTGCGCTGATTGCTCTCGGCGCACTACCTTTTCCATCGAAGCTTTTAGTGCTTCATCAGTTTGGGAAACGAAAGATTGTTTGGCGGTTGTGAGTGTTTCTGTCAGAAGCACTTCCTCGGTTTGCAAATGACGCAGCTCAACTTCCTCCAGCTGGAATTTCTCGATCTGCTTGTGGACTTTCTGAACACTCCGGAGTTGCTGGCGCATTTCCTTCCACGGAATTGAGGTTTGTTTCGGCTGCTGAGCAATCAGTTTCTCTATTTGTTCGGTCATTTCCATAATCTCAGTGCTTTCCATTCTCTTCAGACGTTGGATCTCTTCATCTCGTTCCATTTCCATTTTCATTTCGACTTCAGCCTGCTCTGGTTTGGGTTGATCAGTCCTGATTATTGTTGCCTTTTGTAATGGACGCAAATACACTTCATCCAAATCGAATTTGTCCAATTGTCTTTGCACTTTCTCTACGCGTTTCAGTTTTTCACGCATTGTTATCCACGGAATGGCTTCCTTCTCGCTCTTGCCGGCAATGATCTGTTCGAGGGTCGCTCCAATACCCAGGATACCACGATCGCGCTCACTTTTTATGGACCTGAGTACCACTTTGGCGGCCTCCATTTTCGGAATGACTTTCTTTTCGATTGGCGTTGGTTTTAGATTGATGGTCTCTTCGGTCCAGGATTTTATCGGTTCCGGCTTGTAGCCCGGCAAGAAGGGTTGCTTCTCCAACGAGCGACCACGTCTGGGACGTGACGCTTTCCGCCATGGTATAAGGCTGGATTGCGGCTGTAGTGATTTACTGCGTTCTTTGGTTTTCTTCGGCCGCAAGCGTCCTTGATGTGAACGTCCATGACCGTTCAGCTGTGGCGCTGTGGTGGAGCCGTCAACGAACTGTGGCGGCTGTGGTGGCAGTTGCTGTGGAGATTCGGGCGAGCTGTCCTCCTTCCCAGAAGAGGATGTTTCATCTTCAGCGGAATCAATTGTACGCAACTGATATGCAGAGATGCGACGCTCTAGAATTTAATAAATTTCCGTTTTTCAGTTTCAAAGAAAATTAGTTATAATTTTTAAAAATCAGCATTTATCATTTTCATAAGTACTTAGTTGTTTTTTTTTTTTTGGCATCTCATCTCAACATAAAACTTTTATCTTTTGCTAATTCAATTTTACAAAATGAGAGCAAATAAAAAAGTAATGATAATTAGTAAAATAGCGCCGTGAACGAGATAGACTTAAGACTTTTTAAATCCAAAATGAAAGAAAATTAGTAAAAAAAGAAGAAAATTAGCATTAAACTTTAGGCTAAATTTTAAAAAACAAAAATCACTTTTGTTGAGAAAACTTTAAATGTGTTTTTGTTTGCTAGATGAAAAAATTATGTGAATATATGAGCCGTTTATTTTGAAAGTGAGCAAGTGCACTTCATGAAAAATTTGACTTAATGATGAGAAAACTTTTATTCTAGTATGATTTTTATATTTTCATTAAATTTTGAGAACAATCTTTTCAAAAGCTATATAACTTTCGTAAAATAAATGAAAAAGAATGGACTTGCTCGACTTTTAAAATACACGGCTTATATAAAGAAAATATAGTGAAAGAAGCAAAAAACTGACAATCTTCTTAGGAAACCCAGAATTTATCCTTTCCATTTCTTCTTGCAGGGTGGTGCAACCCCCCCACCTCCTCCCCCACCTCTGCCCTTGCCGTATAAGCCCTTATTATATATTTCACTGTTGAGATTTTACTTTCTCTCAAACTTTTGCTTTCAATAATTGACGCACGTCTGTTCGGCAGGTGTATAACTAAAGGACGGTGTAATGTATGTATGTACATAGATTTTTCCTGCTATGCCTAATTGTACAAATAAACTAGCAGTAGCCAAATGATTTGGCAGCTTGCAAAAGCCTCTGCCGACGACATACGCCGAAGGTCGGTTGTAAGTAAAATTTTTGCTATTTCATAAATTTTACAATAAACCGTGAGAAAAATATGTTCTAAGAACATAAAAAAATTATCACAAGGTAAATCGAAGAACATACAAGTGGCCTCCAGACTTGTCAATGCCAATTTTGTAATTAATTAATAAATTCGAAGGATTTATGATGGGTCGGTCCGTCTCGCTGTTGGGAAAAGCACACGAAAATTGAAATATTTTTATACGGCTGAATACGGTTTCTCTAGAAATTCTTTTTCAAAAATCTTGTATCCCTATTTTTGTGTAATTAAAATAATAAATTTATATTGCTTTTGATTTTTTAGATTACATAACAAAAAAACAGATGAATAAGAAAGCAAAATATAATTATGTTATAATTAAACATTTGAAGCATCAAACTTTCTTTTTGTTAACGCCTTGTCATTCTCTTGTCATTTTTTGTCATTCTTGTCTCCTGTCTTTTGTTTCTTGTTATACAGAATGAAATTAAATTCAAAATCTTTATGTGCTTATTTTGTTGGGTATGAAATTTTTCTCAGGTAAAATATCGTATATATAAAATCGTTCGATTATAATTAGACATTTTTGTACGCTTCACCACATCTTGCCTTGGCTCGACTGGACATATGTACGTACATACACGGCTATACGAGGTCTTTGGGCAGAGATATTTTTGGATATGATTGTATTACGTTAATTACAAAGTTTTCGCGCTAAAAATAATTCTTACTTTCAGGTGATTCAAGAGTAAAAGTAATATATTAATACAGTGGGTTATTTAGCTTTTAAATTTGGTTGGAAGGGGTTCAAATTTTTGAGAGGGGGCTTCCAACTTGAGACATGTTTGGATGGATATTTGTGTCGTATAATGAAAAGTAAAAAATTAGAACATTTTAGAGTATATTCCAAAAATATAATAAAATTCTCGTAGTTTAAAAAATAATAAAATTAGAAACCTGAAGTTTTCCTTTTCACCTTTACTTATAGAGGGAAGGAGGGAGGGAGGCATTTATTGGTCTGTAAGTAGAATTTCTTGATCGAAGCGAATTCTGGAATTATTTAGCGAATTCTTTATCTCTCATATTGTTACTAGATATTTTCGAGATCTAGTCGAGCTTAATCTTAATATTTACAAAGGACTCTGGTTTGTTTAAAACTAGTCCGTTTCGATAATCTCGAGCCTTTAGACGACTTTCTGCTTCTGTGAGAATTTCTTGGTTTGTGTTTATGAATATAGGTTGATAATACGATTAGAGTCGCCAAGTTCGAGTGTGACCTGATTTAGGTTCTGCAATTTAATCTCAGACAACCTTGTTCTAACTTAAACTAAATCACATTTTGTGCACTAAAGAAGGCTTTTTGTGGCTGAATTAATAGGTTAGTCGTTCGTTTCACCCATATTTAATTATCTTTTGGATCACTAAGATGGAACTGCGCAACTTTTCATCGATTATTAAAAGTATGATGGCATCTTGCTAATTATCTAATAGTCGCAATTAAAACTTAATAGATCTTAGAACAGTTGGCTGAGTTTGTCAAATAGGATGATGGGTCACCAAATGAATCAGTGTCATGATTCATCAACAGCCCTGTGATTATTTTAGTTAGATGATGGCTAACGATGCCAACAACAGCAGCAGTGTATGGTAAATAATCGGCGATTTAGTACTTGAGGTTAGGACAATATCAAACAATATCAAATGAGGTTAAAATAAATCAAACGATTCATTATGTATTCGTCATTTGCATGATACTAAAACGAATGTACCCATGTATGTACTCAAACATACCTACACCATACTCATCCATAAATGCATGTAGTTTTTAAACATGTACACACATATATCATACTTGTCTAGATATAGTATAGTACATATGTATACATATGTATGTATGTATATTTTGTTATTTTCTGGTGATTTTCTTTGTGGGAATGTTTCATGAATCTCAAAATAGAAAAATTAATTGTATGATTTATTATTCGCAATTTGAGAGAATGGAATGATGTGTGTGCGTGTGACAGAGACGAAACTAAAGGGTGGTGGGTTGTTGAGGTGGGTTTCTTTGGTTTGTGAGAATTGCACCTGTGTTGAAGGCGGCGAAGAGTGCCGCCAATATTTCAGTTGTTCACGAGGCGTCCAATGAAACGGACGGCGGTTGGCGGTATTTGCGTTTTGAATAAAGTGCAAAGAATTAAAAACGAGTTTTATAGAATTCGTCGTTTTCGTTATTTTGTGTGCTAGTGGAATAATGTGTCCGAGTATATAGCGGAAATATATTTTTTTTGCCAGCAAAAAAAAAATGTAAAACTAAAAAAGAACTACAATTAAGGCGTTTTAATTTTCTGTTTTTTTTTTTATTAATATTATTAATTTCTCAATCAATTCAAACAACAATTGATACATTTGTTTTCATAAATACAAAGAAAATTAGAAAAAGAAATAAAAGTAAATACAAACACTTAACAGCAAAAATAGTAAATTAAATTTCTTGCGAAAACATACACACATACAATAATATTTAAATGTATTATTTTTAACATTATACACAATTAATAAAGTAAAGTAATTAAAATTAAAACAATGACAGAAAACTTATCTAGTTTCGCATGAGTATTTTATTATTAATTTTTTAGCTAAGCAGACGTTTTTTTCTTTTAAACAAACCATTTCAAAAGAAGCAAAGGCATCAGCAGTAGCCACAGCAGCAGCAATAAATGTATCAACAACGTTTTTTTTTAGTTCAAGTACTGAAAGAGCATGACACATAGAAGTATCATGACAAACAAGCTGAATTTGCGGCAATGCCAAATATTTAAAAAAGTACACATACAACAAACATCGTAATATTGAAATGTCAAGGCGCGAACAATACCATTTAATATCAATAACATGAATTCGAATGAAAACACTCGTTGTTGTTGTGAAAAAAATTATTAGTAATAAAGCATTAACAAAAAAATTAATAAGAAAATCTCATGCAACAAATATCATACTCGCTAGAAGATATATGAATATCGATTTCACTTAAATCGTATGAGAAAAACAACAAGTAACGAATATTCAATGAAATAAACAAAAAACTATGATGAAATATCATATCATATTATAGATGATAAACAGATGATGATGATGAACAGAGAAAGTTGAGTGATTAAATTAATACAATAACTTTGTTTAAATAAATTTAGGGTATATGAGTATTTATGGTAAAAGTTTGAAACAACATATTGCTAACATTTTTCTTCTATTCTTCATCTAAGAATAGTCAAACATTTGATTGTTTACAATTTTCTATTAATGTTCATTTTAATTTAGCAACTCTGTGTGTTAATTTATATTAGAATTTTTCTTAAAAATTCGTAAAAACTTTTAAATGGCTCAACAAGAGCAATCTAACGTAAATCTTCATAAGTCGGGACGCGTTTGTATTTCTTTAGATTAATGACCAGATCAAAAGCCCAATTTGGTTTTAGCTTGAGAAGACATCGATGGACAGTTGATTTCATCTTGTAACCGAGCAATCACAAACAACGATAAGGACCCACCCAACACCCAGCAACAGCAACGTCAACAGAAACAACAAAAATCTTTTTTATTAAACCGTTGTTAATGCATCCTTTAAACGAAATTAAGTTATTTTTATATTCTAAAATAAGTCTAAGACTTTTGTTAAGAAAAATTTAAGCATTTATTTAAATAAAAAAATTTTAAGAAGTAATAAAGTTTTCCCAAAAAAAACGATAAGTTGTTTTTATTCTAAGAACTGATAAACAATTCTCTCGTTGCTTCTCAGGCTTTATTACAAAAACGCGAAGCAGCCGAATTTTTGTGTCATAATCTTCTTTTGTTTCGAAAGCTTGGTCAAAAACAATCATTGTGCCCGAATACAGTACAAACGAAGAATCATTATGAAGAGAATGTATGAAAACATGATCGTATTCGAAAATCCCACAGACTTAGTCGGTGAGTCATGCTGTCGTACAAGTCCGTAATGCAGTTCTCGCCTACCGCAAAAAAATCCCAAAACAGTTTTCAAAATTTTGCGCACGACGGCGCGAAAATACGCTGACGTGGAGCTTCCAATTAATACGTTTCCTTTAAACAAAAAGTCTTAAAAATTATACTTGTTTTTTAAAAACCAAACGTGAGTGAGTGCGTTTTGCACACGGCACGAAAATATCGAATCGATGGACTGCTTGACTGAATTGCTGGCTGCTTGATCGGCCCACCACCGAAGAGCCCCATAATATCTACACAAACATAATTTACGAGTACAGTACGTTGTTGACTCATTTGACCATTCGTTCCGTCGTCCACTGGCTCATTTTCTACCACGCATTTGGAATATTTAACATAAACACTGCTAAAATTTAATAATTATTTACGTATTTTGTTTTATGATCTTTTGAAATTACAAGAGTTTAGGAGATGTTTATTGACTTTGGCATTTTTATTTCTTCAAAATTTTCGAGGTTTTGCAATATATCAAGTATTAGTAATTTATAAATATTTTTGTAAGTTTTAATGTTAGAGAGAAATTCAGAAAATATTTTAGTAAATTATAATTTTTTTCATGATTTTTAAGTTTTTTGTATGTAAGTATATTGTTTCAAACTTTTACGACTAGCAAAAGATAAATATTTTTTATTCTTTCTTTCTTTTTTCTTTCTTTGTTTTTCGAAGTTCGTTCGGCTTTGTTTTTTCTTTTTGTTCTTTTTTTTTTTGTAGTGTAATTTCGTTCTGACTCGTTCGCACAACTTTCAAAATTTTATTTCGTATTTAAGTTTTAAATTTAGTGGCTTATTTAATCCTTACTTTTGACAGTCAATTTCGCCGACGACTCAACTTGCCCGGTTGAAGAGGTAACGCGGACGGTAAAGATGCCAGAATCTTCTTCATACGTCGTTCCAATCAATAGAACGGCGCTGTTTCCATCGAAAATCATCTGAAAAGAGATTAATTGCGAATATATATCATATACATATATCAGTATTAGCTATGGATGTGAAAAAATTTATTAGGAAAAACTTTAATGTTATCAATATCTCAAGAAGTACGAATATAGGACTGACTAAATAAGGCCCAAGAAGTAAACTCTAGGAAAGAAGAAACTCTAGGATTTCTTTAGGGAAGAAATTTCAGATAGTAAAAAGTATTACTAAAATCCGTAAAATCCTCTTTCAAGGAAAGACAAAATTAATATGAGATAATACTCACTTGAAAATCTGGTGTCTCCGGAATCAACGCACCCTCGCGGAACCATTGAACACTGGTGGCTTTTACTTTGCCGGTAACCGTAGTCTTGAATTGTGCCGGCATACCTTCGGTCACGGACACATCTTTCAGTGCAGTAATTGTGGGCGGTGCATCTAAATTTTCGCTCGGTCGAACCTTCAGTTGAGCGCTGCTCTGAATGCTGCCCAGTTTGTTTTCGGCTATGCACTTGTAGGTACCTTCATCTTCGGGGAAAGCTTCCGATATAATCAGCTGATAGTATTCACCTTGACGAGTCATCTGGAAATAACGCGACGGCTTCACAACATTTTCGCCACGCATCCAGCGTGCCGTCGGAGTGGGCTTGCCCTCGACACGGCACTTAAAGATCACTTTGCTGCCCTCTTCCACGGACTGGCTTTTGAGTTTTTCCACAATATGCGGTGCCTTCTCGCTGCTGGGTGTGGTGGTGGGTTTGTCCGGTTTTGTGGGCGATTGTACAATGCAGTCGGCATCACAGCGCGCCTCACCCGCAGCATTTACCGCAACGCACTCATAACGTCCGGAATCCTCGGCTGATGGTTCAATGATTAGCAGTGTATAGATACTGTCTTCCTCCAGCATTTTGAATTTGATGCTCGGCTTTACTTTCATTCCATTCTTCAGCCAGTACACATCGACGGGACGTGATCCGCTGACCTTTGCATCGAATCGCGCCAACTGGCCGGTAGCGACAGTGCTATTTTGTATGGTAGTGACGAAGCTGGGCGGTGAGATGCCGCCCTTGCCAGCTCGCCGGCGTTCTTCGACCACCAAGTTGGCGCTGCACTTAGCGGTGCCGCCGCGATTCTCGGCAATGCAAGAGAACACCGCTGAATCCTCGATGAACACTTGACGCATCACCAGGATGGATTTGCCGCTGAACGTGTGAATTTGTAGATCCGGCGAATTTTTCAGGGGGAAATTTTCGCGGTACCACTTCACTGTCGGCATAGGTTCACCTTCGAATTCGACCTCGAATTTGGCCTGTTCGTTTTCGAGTACGCGGCATGGTTGAATCTTCTTGGTGAAAACGGGAGGTTTCGCTGGTTGGACCGGACCCTTAACAACACGCTCCTGCACGGTACCCTTATGTTCGACTTCCGTCGTTTCGGTAGCGGTTATCTTTCGAGTGATTTCCAAGTCGCCCACAACTTCCTTCTGCGTCTGGCGTTGTTTACTCATATGAACTTCACGGCCGTGCACCGAGGACTCGGAAGGTTCAATGGGAGGTTTATGAACAATTTTCTTGCCGGTCAGCTGGTCAATGGTTTCCTCTTCGGTTTGTTCCCTTCAGAAAACAAGAGTGTGCATAGAAAGTTACTTACAAGTGTAATTAAGCGAGTTTTTCCAATAGGGACGGGTCGATTTAGACAATCTGTGGCGGCCATGTTGTTTTGGCGGCGTCTCTCAAATCGATTGCTTATAATTACGGCAGTAATGCCAAATGACCATGGCAAGTTCTACGATTGAGCAGCAGGTCCAAATGGTAAAGATGTTGACAATTGTCAACATAAACCCATCCCTATTGGAAAACCCTTTATTACGAATACTTACAAGCTTTCCTCGTAGGATTTGGCCATGCCCTTAGTGGTAGAACTGGCCGACACCTTCTGTCCGGGTATGGCGTACTGATGAGTGTCCTTGCGTAAGTTGCTTTCCTTCAGTAACTGCTCAGTTTCAAGCTCTTGAAGTTTGTTGTAGTAATCTTCGCTTTTTTTGGACTTGACAGCCTTTTGCCATTCGGGAGACTCCGGCTTAAGCTGCTTGGGTTTCAGGTGCTCGACGCCTTTCAGTTGAGTAACACTCTGCTCAGCCAGATACTGCTTGCGTTCATCGAAGATCTTCTCGAGTTCAGTGTTTTGGCGTTCCTTTTGGTAGGCCGTTAGATCGTAATCATACCAAGCTGAATTTAAATGGACATATTGAAATTTTATTAAATTGGCACCAACCAAATAACCACTGATATAACGCTGGGATATACATAATAAAGGCTAAAGGTTTTTAAGGAAGATAGATCAGCACGGGAGGGATAGATGGATAGATAGAGAGATTAGGTTTAAAAACGCCTTGATAAAAAAGAAGCAGTTGTTTAAAGTGCAAATATCGCATGGGATAAAAATATTATTCGATATAATTTGGTTTAGCACAATGATAATATAATGTCTAAATATTAGCACAAATGACAACAAAAAATCGCAGCACAAATGATGAAGCACAAATTCATTAGACATAGACCAAGCTGTGACATCTTACACCACAGCAAGGGTGACCCAACATTTACAATTTCGTGAACTCATTGTGCAGAATAACATCTGAAGAGCCGCCATAAGGCAGCTACTGACTACTGACTACGAAAGCCATAATCATATCCCAACTAGTGATGGCGTACCATCATAATACAGGTACAGGTGATTACAGTTATTTCGACTTTTAGACTTAAATTCAGACGGAAAAGGGTGAAGCCAATGAGTTTGACAACGAGAAATGGACAAATTAGACACACAGACGATATTAGACACAGACAAATTAGACACATTGACGATATACAAACAATTTTATGCCATACTACCCTTTTGCAGTCCCAGCGGCGCAACGATACCTGATTTTTCTGCTGCGCAGGTTGATTAAGAACTTGAGAATTCAATTGTCCGCAGGCGAAGTGGAAGGTGTGGATGCGTTTGTGGTGGCTTGTATGTGGAATGAATGCGTGGAGTGCATGAAGAGTAGCAGGTAGTGGAGAATTTAAGCTACTTAAAAGTGGTGGCGTGGTAGTGGAAGTGCTAGTGTTAGCTTGTTACTAAATACCATACTAAAGCCTTTTGTTATAAATACTTATTGAAAAAAACTTATTGTGCTTGTAAACTAATGATAACTTTGTACAATTGAGCAGTGCAATCTATGATATAACATATGCCTTAAATTCTATTAATTCTAAGTAAACTAAGAGTATATATTATATTCTTCGCATGAGCGCAGTACCGCATGTAACGGGCATGCATTTGGGCAACACTTACGACGCGGCGAATTTTTCAAAACGTTGCGATAGTCATCAGAACGTGGCATTACATTCAATTCCGTGGCAGCGATCGCTTCGCCGGCAGAGTTGCGAGCGACCACTTCGACTTTGCCGGTATCGTATTGGCGTGTTTTCGGTATGTCCAAATGGAACATGCCATCGTTGGTGAGCTTATAACGTGAACCCTTAACGAAAATAAAAAATACCACATAAATAAATGAATACATACTTTTAATATTACGATACTATGAACCACGCTTACATGAACCACGGTGTGTCCATTGATCAACCACATTACTCTGGGACGTGGATGGCCGGTAACGCGAACACAGAATCTGGCCGGTTCACCCTCTTCGACCTTTTGCGGTTCCAATTTGCTAACAAAAGTCGGTTTACATCTTGGCTTTGCGTCCGGGTCAACTTCCTCCGGCACTCTGCATATGTATGTATGTATCGAAGGGGCATATGTTATTGTATTCGTACTTATTTTCGTAATATATAATATGACTTACACTTGCCACGCCGCCTCCATTTCACGTATACGTTCAATACTCTGCATGTGCGCTGGCAATTGTGAATCGTAGATTATGCCCGGCTTGCCGGAGACCTTAATGAAGGCTCTCGTCTCGTCCTGGCCATACAAGTTGGTGGCGCGGCATACATATGCACCGCTATCTTCGGGATATACCCAACCGAAATTCATGGCAACGTAACCGAAGTCATAAATGGGTAAGAAGCGATTTTCTAGGGATTGCAAATAAAATACATATCAATCAAGTGCCTTCATTAGCTTCTACCAAAGCTTCTAGCCGCTAATACGAGTACTTACTGTGCAACAGAGGCTTGCCGTTGAAGAACCATTCCACCTTCATGTTGGGATCACCGACTGGCGCCAACTGGCATTCGAATTTGCTGACTGCCATCTCGGTTAGACTCATTTGGTCTTTGATGTGCGTTACGAAACGCGGTGGCTGCTTGCGTTCGGGATCGAAGAGGTCATCTTCGGTTAGATGGACTTCGGAGGTGTATTTCTTGATGGTCGCCTCCATTTGTGTGAGAGTCTCGGAGCGCTTCATGCCGCGCGGCAGCTGGTTTTGTAATATAATTGTGGGTAATTCTAAGGCGTAAAGAGGTAAAGGTTGAGGTTTCTTGCTGTCTTTGTTATTTAGTTAAATGACTTACGTTTGCATGAAATGGTGGCCTTTGTGCGATCCTCGCCGTGTTTGTTGTAGGCGCGACAAACATATTCACCAGAATCCTCGCCGTAAACATACAGAATATCCAGCGATACATAGCCCATGTCGAAAATGGTTTTATATCTATGCCCAGAAGGTAGCGGCTTTCCATTGCGATACCATTCGACACGTAGGTTGGGATCATTCTTCGGCTCAACCTGGCACTCGAAGCGCACGGCTTCGGCTTCCTCTACCGTAACAGAGGCGATTTCTGTGATGAATTTGGGCGGTCCGAATACCTCTTCCTCCTTCTTTGGTGGTTCGGAGATTTTGCCGCGCTCCAATTCTTTCAGTTTCTCCGCAGTCATACCGTCCGGCAGCTGCGAGTCGTAAACGATGTTATGTTTGCCTTTGCACGTGATCTTGGCCGTTGTCGTAGCCGTTCCCCAACGGTTCGTTGCGCGACAGGTGTACTCACCGGAATCGCGTGAATAAATATAATCAATGTCCAGAGCGACGAAGCCAAAGTCGTTCAGTTGATGCACCCGCGAGCCGGTGGGCATGGGGCGACCATTCCAGAACCATTCAATACGCATGGTCGGATCACTGACCGGTTCGACACGGCAATCAAAGTGAACCGGTCCACCCTCGGGCACATCCAAATTGTCTTTGATTTCTTCAATGAATTTCGGTGGATTTGGTTGCTCTTCATCGATGATGATTTCTTCGCGTTTGTGCATACTTTCTTCCAGCTTTTGCAAACTTTCGGTACCGCTGCGATAGTTGGACGGCAGTTGGGGCTCCATAACAATGCCTTGGCGACCCTTAACCTGCAACTTGCAGGAGACCGTGGCTTCGCCGTGCTTATTCGTTGCTTTGCATGTGTACAGTCCAGAGTCACGCTGGTAGCAGCCGGCGATCTCCAGAATGACGAAGCCAAAGTCGTTGATTGTCTTGATCCGTGAACCGGCCCACAAGGCCTTGCCATTGTGGAACCAGTCCACACGCATGCTGGGATCGTTGATCGGCTGCAGACGGCACTCGAAGTGCGCCAACGCGTTTTCACTGATGACCATATCGAAGGGCGTTGTAATGAACTCGGGCGGTTTGCCGGTGTCATCTTCCGGCATGAACTCGGTGCTGCGCACGCCCAAACCTTCCAGTTCGGCTATGCGATCGATGGTACTCTCCATGCCCTTCGGCAACTGTGATTCCATGATAATACTGCGCTTACCTTGTATTTTCATGGTGGCCGTGGTAACGGCTTCGCCGTATTCGTTAATCGCACGGCACGAGTATTCACCCGAATCTTCGGGGTACACCGGCGAAATTTCCAAAATCACAAATCCGAAGTCACAGAAGGTGCGGAAACGGGAGCCGGCCTTGAGAGGACGACCATTCCAGTACCATTCTACTCGCAGCCTGGGGTCGTCCGTGGGCGTAATGCGTGCCTCGAAGTGAGCGTTTTCGCCTTCCCGGAGATTTTCCAGGTTCTCCAGTGGCACGGTGAAAACTGGTGCTTTACCTTTCGTCTCCTCAACGGTTTCGTCGCGTGTACGAATCATGCTATATTCCAGATTAGCAATCTTCTCCAAACCTCCTTCCATTCCCTGGAATTAAAAGAAGTTATATAGGCGGCATCATAAAGGGACCGTTAAGAGAACACTTACGCGTGGTAACTGCGAATCCAGGATCAGATTTGCTTTCGAGCTGCATTTCAAGGTGGCGCGAGTAGCATCTTCTCCATATTTGTTCACGGCGCGGCACTCATAGACACCAGAGTTCTCCTCGTAGCAATACAGAATATCCAGAATAACAATTCCGAAATCATGGAACGTTCTGAAGCGATGACCATGCGGCAGTTTCTTGCCATTGAAGTACCACTCCACCTTAAGATCCGGATCAGTGACGGGCGTGAGGCGCGCTTCGAAGTGCGCACTCTGGCCTTCCACCAATTTGGTGATATCAGCGATCTGGGTAATGAATTTCGGCGGCTCCGCCACAACGGGCGCACCCACATCTCCTTGGCCACCCGTGGGGCATTCGAGTTCTCTAATTTTCGGCAGAGAATCCGGCTGCAGGGTTTCGTAGAAGACGCCGCCACGGCCGTAGCAATTTAGAGTGGTTCTGGTGAAGTCCTCACCGTACTTGTTGTAAGCTCTGCACACATACTCTCCGCTATCGTGGTTCTGCAGATAGGCTACATCCAGGACAACATAACCGAAATCGGAAACGGTTTTGATGCGATTCGAGTGGCGTAATGGCTTGCCATTGTGGTACCACTCCACCTTCAGATCAGGATCGTTAACCGGTATTAGGGTACACTCAAAGTGCGCCGACTGGCCATCTTTAAGACCTTCTAGCGGCTGGATGTGCGTAGTGAAATGTGGTTTCTGACCACGTGGTTTCTCAACACACTCCAAGGTACAACTGATCTCAGCAGAACCGTATTTGTTTGTGGCACGGCAAGTGTAAGTGCCGGTATCTTCTATCTTTGTGCCGAGAATTTCCAGAGCTACCATGCCGAAGGCATAAATGGTGCGTACTCGGTGACTTGCTTCCAGAACTTTTCCATTGAAGAACCACTCAATTTTCATGCTCTGGTCACCGGTCGGTATAAGATTGGCCTCATAGTGCGCGATTTCGCCCTCGCCAATGTCGGCGATATTTGTAAACTCCGTAGTGAACCGAGGTGCCATACCTTCTTCGGCTTTCTCGGCCTTAGTGCTATCCCGACGTAAGGACTCCTCCAAATCTTGAATTTGCTCCAAGCCTTCGGTGCCTTTCGGGTGCTGGGTGTGCTCGATAATGCTCTCTTTGCTCGTGCAATAAATAGTTGTTGTGGTAAAGGCTTCACCGGCCTTGTTGTAAGCCTTGCAAGTGTATATTCCTTGATCTCTGGTATATATTTCGATGACGTCCATGGTCACGAAACCGAATTCGGAGGTCATTTTAAAGCGCGAACCGTGCTGCAAGATCTTGCCGTTGAAATACCATTCAATGCATAGGTTTGGATCCTCTTTCGGTTCGACATTGGCTTCCAAGTGTAGAGGTTCTGCTTCTGACAGACGGAACTCTGGCTTCAAGGGTGTGGTCCAAATGGGTGCCGGATACTGAGTTTCGGGCTTGGACACTTGACGATTATAACGGTTGGCTAAAGCTTCTTCAGTTTCTTGAACCGCCTCCAAACCAGCAGTACCCTGAGGATGTTGCGTATCCAAGAACATAGTCTTGCCGCTCGTACATTTCAGCGTGCCGGAAGTGGTCGCAAAGCCCTTGCTGTTGGTGGCTTTACAGGTGTAAATGCCACTGTTCTCTTCGTATGTATTTGACATGTCCAGGGCACAGTAACCGAAGTCATAGATGGACTTAAATTTGGCAGCGGCTTTCAGAGGTTGGCCATTATAGAACCATTCGATTTTCATTGTCGGATCTCGCGCCGGTTCCACATTGCACTCGAACCGGACATTGTCACTCTCTTTGCACTCGATGTTGTTCAAATGGGTTATGAAGACCGGCGACTCGTAGACGGGTTCCGGTGCTTCTGGGCGGCCCTCTTTGGGCGTTTCCAAGGCGCCAATGCGTGGCAGAGAGTCGGGATGCAAGGATTCAGCCTGCAGCCAGTGACGATCTTCGATTTTTAGCGTACAAGTGGAGACAGCTTCGCCCACTTCATTGGTAGCTTTGCAAGTATAAATGGCCGAGTCGTCGGCACGTAAACCGTTGATGGAAAGTGTTACCAGACCGAAATCAAACGTGCTGCGTATACGTGCCCCGGTTGTTAGAGACAGACCGTTCTTGAACCATTCAATGCGCAAGTTGGGATCAGCACGAGGCTCTACTTGAGCTTCTAGCAGAATGTGCTGACCCTCGCTCAGTTTGTCGTGACTTTGTAGATGCGTGGTGAATACGGGGGCCGGTTGCGGTGCGTGGTCTACGAACATTTCTGGTACTCTGTTCATTGCGGCCTCTTTCAAGCGAATGGCTTCCCATGATTCCGGCACAAGCGGTTCACCAATAATATTAGCTTTTGTCTTAACTTTCATAGCTGTGGAGGAAACAGCTTCTCCGGCGGCATTATATGCTCGGCACATATAGACACCGGCATCTTCGGGTACTACCGCATTGATGTCCAGTGTGACGAAGCCAAAGTCATGAGTTGTCCTCAAACGGGAACCCATTTTTAGCTCAACGCCATTGATGTACCATTCGAATTTCAGAGATGGGTCTCCGACTGGTACCACACGGGCCTCGAAGTGAGCATGTTGACCCTCCCAAAGTTCCGAAGGACCTGTCAGCAGCTGTGTAAAGATGGGCTTTTCGAAAGCACGTTCCGGTTCCTCGCGTCGGGGAGCGGTTGGGTGTTCTAGCTGCTGAATGCGGCTGATACTGTCCGGATGTTGAGTATCCAATTGGATACTAGCCTCAGTAACGATGCGCATGGAGGCGGTGGTGACCGCTTCACCGAGTGGATTGACAGCACGGCACATGTACACGCCTTCGTCCTCCTTGCGTATGTGAGAAATATCCAAAGAAACGAAACCGAAATCATGCTGTTTCGTAATTCGTGAGCTGTCCTCAATAATCTTCTCATTGCGGTACCATTCGACCTTCAAATTGGGATCGCCAACAGGTATGAGACGGCCTTCGAAGTGCGCAGTTTGGTGTTCGTTGATGCGATCGATGTTCTGCAAAGGCTGTGTGAAGACGGGACGTTGTTTGGTGCCGGGGCTTTCGATGTCGGGCCGTTTAAACGGAGCGCTGGATTCCAGCTGCCGTATCTTCTCCAATCCTTCGGGATGTTGAGTATCAGAAATAATGGTTCCGCGTGCAACAACGCGCATCGTCGTCGACGAAACACACTGACCTAAAGCATTAACGGCACGCACGGAGTATTCGCCCGCGTCTTCGGCTACAGCATGGGTGATGTCCAAGGCTACATAGCCAAAATCGAAGGTTATGTGAAAACGTGAAGCTGACGGCAGCGGCTTGCCATTGTGATAGAATTCGATACGTAAGTTGGGATCGTGTACCGGCTGCACCTGAGCCTCAAAGTGGGCGGTTTCTCCCTCGTGTATTTCGGCCGGGCCGCGCAATTCGACGGTGAAATGTGGCGGACTCAGTGGCATATCGGCCACTTCAGAGCGGGAGGGTGCTGCCTTTGCTTCGAGTTTCTGAATCTTCTCCAACGCATCTGGATGTTGAGTATCCAAAATCATGCTGCGACGGGTCAAAACACGCACATTACAAGTATTAACCGCTTCACCAATCCGATTCGTGGCCTTGCACATATAAGTGCCGGTATCCTCGCCGTAGACGTAGAGAATATCCAGTGCGACGTATCCGAAATCGTGAATTGTGCGGTAGCGGTGACCCAGAGGCAGTTGTTTTCCATTACAAAACCATTCTATCTTCAGATTAGGGTCATTAATTGGTTCCACGCGACACTCCAGATGGGCGCGCTCTCCCTCCTTGAGATGCTCCAAGTTGCTCAGTGGAGTGATGAAGACGGGTTTCTGCGAAATTTCCTCAACCATAGGCTTCGCTGGCGGAGCATAAGTTTCAAGTTGACGGATTTTCTCCAGACGCTGAGCATCGAGCGTATCCAGATCCAAGGTTTTGTTTGCTGAGATATGAAAAGAAAATGAGCGATGATGGAAAGAAGGAGGACGCATACGAGCATACAAACCTGTTACGTTTACAGCACAAGTCGTGACAGCTTCCCCAACTGCGTTCTTAGCCTTACACATATAAGTGCCGGTGTCCTCGGCGTGTGCGTACAGAATATCCAGGGCGACAAAACCGAAGTCATACGTAACCTTGAAGCGGTGTCCCATTTGAATGGGCTTGCCATTGCAGTACCACTCAACCTTCATAGTTGGATCATTTACAGGCGTTAGAGTGGCTTCCAAGTGCACCGGTGAGCCTTCGTTAACGTTGGCATTGCGTAACGGACGTCCAAATTGGGGCCGTTCGGCCATGAATTGGTCTTCTTCAACTTTGCGTTGGTAGCGCGACTCATCCTCCAGGTACTGAATTTTCTGCAGAGCCTCTTCGTGCTGCGTCTCTCGGATTATCGAGGAACGCGACTGGACGTTCAGCTGAATTGAGTTAACGGCTTCTCCCAACTTGTTGGTAACGCGGCAGGTGTATTCGCCGCTGTCTTCAGCGTACACGGTCAGTATGTCCAGAGCGGCGAATCCGAAATCGCAAGTGGTGCGGAAGCGGTGACCGGTATTAAGGGGCTTGCCGTTGTGAAGCCATTCTACTTTGAGGTTTGGATCCGGATAAGGTTCGATGCGGCACTCATAGTGAGCACTTTGGCCCTCGACCAAATTGGTGGGACCAATCAGTTTGGTCACAAATCGGGGTGCTTGGGTCACCTCATATTCCTCTTCCACCTTGCGTTGGTATCTCGTATGATCTTCCAGCTGATGTATCTTATGCATTGCAGCTTCATGTAGCGTTTCCAATTGAATGGACGTCTTCGACTGTACTATGAGAGACGCTGAGGTGACAGCTTGTCCGAGCTCGTTGACGGCACGACACGTGTAGGTGCCGGAGTCTTCCGGGTTGACAAACTTCATATTCAAAGCTACATAGCCGAAATCATGCATGGTCGTAATGCGATCGGACGCTGCGATCGGTTGGCCATTTCGGAGCCATTCCACTTTGAGTTTCGGATCTCCGACCGGTATCAGACGCGCCTCAAAGTGTACGGCCTGATTTTCGGCAACGTGCACATCGCGTACCGGCAGGGTGAAAACAGGCGCTTGTGTTATTGCCTCTTCCTGCTCACTCATGCGTTGACGTTTCGCTGAATCCTCCAAATGTTGAAGGCGTGGCAGGGCCGTCTCATGCTGGGATTCCAAATAAATAGACTTCTTAGTGTGCACTATGGCAACGGCGGAGGTTATAGCCTCGCCGACGGCATTGTAGGCTCGGCAAGTATATGTACCGGCATCCTCTGGCAGGCAGGACATAATATCCAAAGCCACGAAACCGAAGTTATTGGTTTCGGTGAAACGTGAGCCCGACTTAAGCGGTGCATTGTTGTGATACCACTCTACACGCATTGTGGGATCGGAGACTGGTATCAGACGACACTCGAAGTGTGCCCGTTGATTCTCCTTAATATCGATGTTTTTCAATGAAGTCGTAAATACGGGCGCCTGCTTGGTGGTCTCATCGACCTCTTCGCGTCGCATGTAGCGCGAGCGATCTTCCAAGTAGTGTATTTGTTCAAGACCGGCCTCGTTTTGTGTAACTGTTACGATTTGTTCGGAGCTTCGACACTGCAGCTCAACCCTTGTCTCATCGGAGCCAATCAGGTTAACCGCACGGCAAGTATACACGCCAGAATCCTCCGCAATCAAGTCGACAATATCCAGGGCAACGTAGCCGAAATCATGTATGGGCCGGAAGCGATGACCCACGGTCACAGGGTGGCCATTCTTAAACCATTCCACCTTAAGGTTGGGATCGGTAACCGGCTCAATTTTGCACTCGAAATGAGCATGACCACCCTCACGTGTATTGAGTAAACTTTTCGGGTGCGTGAGGAAACGTGGACGTACGTTGATCACTTCTTCCACGAATTCGTTGCGCCGATAACGGGACGAATCTTCAAGATAGGCGATCTTCTGTAGGCCCGACTGATTGTGCGTTTCTAGGATTAAATCCTTCTTGGCAACAATACGAACAGAGCACGATGTAACCGCCTCTCCCAGTTGATTGCGTGCTTGACACGTATAGACTCCCGAATCGATGGCATAGCAACCCAACAAATCTAGGGCCACATAGTCGAACTCATAGGCTGGACGGAAGCGATGTCCCGTCTTTACCGGCTTTCCATTGACAAACCACTCGACGTGCATCGTTGGGTCTCCAATGGGTTGCAAGCGGCACTCCAGATGAACATTTGTACCTTCCATCGTTTCGATATTGTGCAGTGGACGTGTAAATTGTGGTGCCTGCATTATGGTTATCTCCTCCTCGGCGTGGTGGCGATGTCGAGTAGCGTCTTCCAGGAGCTGAATTTGCTCCAGTGACATCTCATTCTGGGTTTCGGTAACAATGTCCGAGCGATCGATAACACGAACGCACGCAGAAGTATGAGCCGAACCCAAATGGTTTGTGGCGCGCACGGTGTATTCACCCGAATCGGCGGCTGTTGCCTGTATAATGTCCAAGGCTACAAAGCCGAAGTCGTAGTAGGTACGGAAGCGGGAGCCCACAGTAATCGGACGACCATTCTGGAACCATTCGACTCGCATAGTCGGGTCGCCCATTGGTTCTAATCGACACTCCAAGTGGATATTTTTGCCTTCGTGTATGGGTTTCGGATCGGATAAGGGTTGCACGAAAATGGGCTTTGATTTAGAGATCTCTTCGATGTCGTACTGAGGTTCGACAAAGGGTTTGCTTTCTAAAGTTCGAGTCTTCTCGTAGAGGCCGCGGTGCATGCTAGATGTATCGATGCTGGAACGAGCTGAAAAAGGGAACACAATCAGATCCCGTGATTACGGGAAAATAGGCACATTACTACTTACTTTCCACTATCATCGTTCCCTGCAGCTGAGCTTCACCTAGCTTGTTCCGTGCCACAACAGTGTAAACGCCCGCGTCTTCTGCGCGCACTTGTGAGATGTCTAACGCGACGTAACCGAAATCGTAGTAGGTCTGTATTCTATTAGCCGCAGTGATGGCCAGCCCATTGTGATACCATTCGATCTGCATACTCAAGTCGCTCTGCGGCTCCACACGTGCTTCGAAGTGGGCTCGTTGTCCCTCCAGAATCTTATTCGTTCCCTTCAACGGACCGAGGAAGCGCGGCATTTGCGTGATTTTCGTTTCCTCCTCTTCACTGCGGCCATACCGTGACGAGTCTTCCAGATACTGAATTTTCTCCAGGCCTCCCGGGTGCTGAGACTCCGAAACAATTTCCTTTTTCGATATGACGCTCAACTGAGCTGAGGTCATATCCTCACCCAGAGTATTGTAGGCACGGCATGTGTAGGTGCCTGCATCATAGATAGTTAGTTGCTTGATAGTGAGAGCTACATAACCGAAATTGAAGAAGGTGGTGCTGCGAGAGCTAGCCTCCAGTGGTCGGCCGTCCTTCAGCCATTCGACACGCATGGTGGCATCTCCAATCGGCTCCAGGCGTGCTTCGAAATGCGCATGGCCACCTTCGCGCAAATCAATCTGATTATGTATGGGCGTTTTGAATTTTGGCGGTGCAGTTGATTCCGGAATTTCTTGGACATGTCGACGTTTTTGTGCCTTGCGATAATCTTCTAGCTCTTCCACCTTTTCAATATATCTCTGTTGTTCGGGAATACCCAGGTCGGCGGTGACTTGTGCGCGTGAGTGCACGCGTATGGTTGAGGTGCTGATGGCCTCTCCTATACGGTTTACGGCCCGAACTGTATACGAACCAGCATCTTCAGCCCGTAGGTGCATGATGTTGAGGGAGACGTAGCCGAAGTTGAAGATTGCGGTGATTCGCGAACTGGCCGTGATTGGGCGGCCATCTTTGTACCACTCGACACGCATGGTGGGATCGTTCACCGGCGTGACTTGGGCTTCGAAGTGTGCATTCTTTCCCTCCTCGAATTCGCCGAGGTCTGTCAGCGGGCGGATAAAAACCGGTGGCTGACTCATGAGTTCCTCTGAGCTCTCCTGGCGCTGGTAGCGTGAATAGTCCTCCAGTTGATGAATGTGCTGCAAACTGCTGGGATGTTGCGAGCTTTGTTCGATCGAAGGACGCTGAACGACTTCCAGAAAAGCGCGTGATTCAGCGACGCCGTTGGCGTTGCTTACGCGGCACATGTATTCACCGGCATCATGACCCATAATGGTCAGCAAATCCAAAGCAATAAATCCAAATTTAAATACCGACGTAGCCCGAGCACCTGCGAATGGATGGAAAGAATTTCTGACATTTGTCAAGCCAACGGGAGAGAAGAGTATTCTTACTTGCTGCCAGAGGTTGGCCATTGAGGAACCATTCCACCACCATTGTCGGATCTCCAACCGGCTCAATACGCGCTTCCATGTGCACTCTGCCACCCTCCACCTGCTGCACATTCTGCAGAGGGATGATGAATTGCGGTGGTGGATAGACACGATCTTCCTCCCCGGGGCGCAGATGAGGCTTAGCACGTTCTACGTGACGTAGGTAAATGATTTCTGGTCCAGGAGCAGGTCTGGAAAAGAAAGAGGGTCGCTCATATTCACCGGTCGGACAATATTCAGTGCGCAAAGACTATGAAAAAACTTACTCCGGTTCAATGATCTTGGTGGGCCGCGGCAAGTTAAGGCGCCTCTGTTCGGTGCTTGGTTGTTCTCTAGGAACCTGCACATAGAGTCTGGCCCGGTTCGCCGTGGAACCGGCAATGTTTTGAGCTGTGCACTGATACCAACCAGCGTCGCTGGCTTTTGCCCGCGGAATTTCCAAGCATGTGGCTCCACCATCGATGCCGACGAAACAATCCTGAGTCGATGTAATCTGTACACCATCCTTCTGCCAGGTAATACGCGGCACAGGTGTACCAATTGCATTGGCGCTCATGGTTATCGGTTCACCTTCGCGCACAGTCATCGTAGAGAAACGTTGAATAAATTGTGGTGCGACAACTTGTTCCTTCTCCAAGACGTTCAACTGCGCCTCGATGGTGACCTCACCGGCTTTGTTGCGGGCCAAGCACTGCACCGCACCGCAATCCATACGACTCACGTCGGTGATCATTAAGGAGTGACTGCCAGACTCGTTGACGAGTATCTTATGTGTGGCATCGTCGTTAACTTGACGGCCGTTGATAAACCAATAGACTTCGGGGTAAGGGTTGCCCGAGATGCGACAATCGAAGCGGGTCATACGACCTTCGGTAACCTCGCGATCGGTGTAAGCCTTAATAAATGTCGGCGGCAAGGCTTTACCGGCTTCCAATTGCTCGGCCATAATGTCGACCGGTTTGGGCTCATGGCCACTCTCAGCAGCGGGCTCAACCGCCAGCACAGCCGACGAGACGACACAGCCTTGGGTGTTCTCCGCCAGCAACGTATAGTAGCCGGCATCCTGGACATCTGCGTTCTTCACACGCAATGTGGCCACACCGTTTGAATAAGAAAGATCATGTTTGTTCGATTCCGTGATCCGTTGGCCGTTACGGCACCACGTCAAGCGAGGTTTCGGATTGGAACCGACCTTGGCAGTGAAGACAGCATCTGAGCCTTCGATCAGTTTAGAGTTGCGTGGTTTCTGTGCGATTTGCGGGGCGTGCGCGGGGCCCAGGGAACGATCCAATTCTTGTGACAGCTGAAAGTCCGACTCGTAGGCGCTGCGACGTGTAATCGACTCTCTGAAGGAGACTTCGCGTAGCAGCCGGTATTCAAAGGTATCAACCCGAAATTCCTCCTCGATCGAGGTATATGAATAGCCGTTAGTGTACAAGGACTTATCGTGCTTCTGAATCGGTCGTAGCACGGCCATTGGTGCGCCCTCGGGTTGAATGTAGACGCTACAAATGGCTTCACCGTACTGATTGCGTGCAGTACAGGTGTATTCGCCCTCATCGCCCGGTCCAATTTGGTTGATCAAGAGCGATACCTCACCGCTGGCCTCATTATAGGTCATCCGAAACTTCTGCGACTCGAGAAGTGGTGCGCCTTTTCGGGTCCAGCTTACGGATGGTTTCGGATTGCCTCGTAGTTTTCCTTCGAACAGAGCATTGCCGCCCTGCGCGAAGCGGGCATTCTTGAAGATTTGCTCGAAAACTGGCGGTGAGATATCTCCCTGAGAATAGACGTGCGTCAAGCCTGGCTGCTCGTAGGTGTAGCTGCCGCTAAGGCCACCAATTTGTTGGACTACGAAAAAAAAAGAGATTTTTAAATAATGGAAGTTTTTAAATAAAAAGGAAGGCGTTTTAAAATTATATCCTAAATCCAGAAAAGGGAGAAGGTTTAAATTTTGGATTTAATATAATTTGTACAAATTAAAATAATATTAAGTAATAAAAGTAACAGCAGAAATCTAAAGTAATAAAAATCTTCTTCTTGAAAAATGCCTTTGTATTTCTATGTTATGTTTCTCTTTTTACATTTTCTTTTTATGCGTAAAATGGTTGAAAATAAACTTTTGAAGGCATGATCAATTTTATACTCTAACTGAGTCTCTGAGTATAAGTACTCAGTACTTACAATATTCAGAGTCAACATGCATGCCGTTCTATAGTTTAAAGAGAAAGAGAAAACTTCTATAATATAATGGGAATTTCTCATTAAAACACACACGTCTTAAAAAAGTCCTCATGTTAAAAAAAACATTTCTAAATTTTATTGCATAGAGCGGCATGCATACTCTTTATTTTTTCCCCCCTCTCTCTCTCTCTCTCCTCTCTCTGTTTTAGGATTATGATTCTCTCTCTTATGAGTGTAAAATTTTGAATGTAAAGAGAAAAAAGTAGGGAAATTTTTTAATAGTGTGCAAAATAGTGGCACATTGAATTGAGAAAATGAGATATCGAAAAGAGATAACGATAGTTCTCGCGTGTACCTACAACTTCTGCTGTTAACCAAAATACATCACAGATGTATGTATGATGATTTTTTCTCTCGAATAATGTACTTAATAAGTTTTTATTACAGCACATCTTTTTATTACTACAATATACAGTGTGCGCCATCTTTTAAGTCGGTAAAGACATAGAATGTAAATCTCGATAATCTTTTTAATAAATTTTAATAAATAAATAAATAAATAAATAACCGATTTGTATACGCTTTTTGGCAGATTGATTATATCTGTCAGTAATCCATAAACTTCTAACACGGATAGACTGTTAATCTTAGCTACTATTTTTGCGCAAATTAAAATTTTTTAAAGGTCTACTAAAAGGAGAAAAAATCAAAGACCACTTAGTGAGTATCGAATCGAAATATTCAACATCTCAACAAATAGCTCAATTAAGTAATTTCTTTTACAAATAGAAAAATCTACAAAAATCCAACATGTTTTTTTTGCAGGAAATATTTCTAAATTTTACAGCATCTAA
The DNA here is from genome assembly GCA_949752815.1 of Conops quadrifasciatus. Classification (NCBI taxonomy): domain Eukaryota; kingdom Metazoa; phylum Arthropoda; class Insecta; order Diptera; family Conopidae; genus Conops; species Conops quadrifasciatus. The sequence continues at coordinate 32,805,816 of OX457079.1, read as the reverse complement.
ATATAATGTTGTTTTATATTAATTACATTATGTTATGTTGTTATATAATGGTGTATTTAGGTGAGATTGGAGTCTTATCTTCTAATTACAGAATTATACCACAATTTTTGGTCCGGTGTGGATTTTACTTGCATTGCGCTTTTAATTTAATTTGAGTTTTCGCTTATTCCTAATTTAAAATAAACAATAAAAATAACCGATTTTTCTAAATAGTCTTCTTTATTTTCGGAACACTATTTTTAGTTTTTCAGTAAAAAACTTTAACTGTTGAATTTTTGCAAATTCTACAATTTTTTCAGATTATACGATTATACGAAATAACAGATTAACTAATTTTTTGTTTTTTTGACTTAGGATTTTTATTATAGTTAAGTTCTATTGTTTTTTTATTTTAGTTTATTTAATTTTTTCTAATACTAGAAAACTATTTAGTATTAAAAAATTGCTTTCTTTTAAATAAATACCTGATCTGAAAGGAATTCCTTATAGTTTTATATAAATGCGATAGAGTTTATAAAGGCTAAATTCAAGCTAAAAATATTGTATAAGAGTAACTTTAGTGATTCATGAATGAATTATTATCAGCGACATCAAAAAATTACTATTAAAAAGTATTAAAATTTTTCGTGACAATTTGAAAGATATTAACGCAAATTTAAAGACTAATTTTGCGACAAATTGGTTTGCAAACTTTAAAAATCTGAACGTTTTTTCTGGGTGTAGAAAGAAACCCATTATTGCTAAGTCTAAGCGGTTGAGCTACGTAAGTCTCTCGCTGTCCTTTCTTCACTGTCGTTCTTTTCTAATTGATTATTATTATAAGAGCAGTATCGTATTTGAAGAAAAAAGTTTGTGTGTATAAATTTCAATTCATTCCAAAATGCTGGAAGCCAATTTTGCTAATTGGAAACTGGGAAGATTCTAAAAAAAAGAAAGGGAAAGGTGAAAGAGTAAATTTGTACTAAAATGATAACGATGTGCCGTTATGTCCACAAAACCTCTCCCAATTTCTGATTTAGAAAATATTAGCATTAAGTATAATCTTTTATACTTTGTTAATATAGTAATTATATTAATTAGGTCATAGTTTTGCTTTTAACTTTTTCTCATTTGAACGTTAATTAGTACAGAATTGTGTTAGTTATTATCTCACTACGAGTATCTTATTATTTGATATTTTTTACTAGATATTACTAGATACATTACTAGATATTTTTTTCTTTTGTAATTAATAGCTTCATTGTCATTTATTTAGATACATTATATAGTTTACAATATTTAATTTTATTATTATTATTTTATAGTTTATTAGTACATTAGTTTAATTAATTTGTCTTCAATAATTATAGTGTACAGCACCATTTCCTTCTTTTGTAATAATTTTTATAGTACTTTTTTAGTTTTATAAGCTTTCATTGCGAATATAAGCTTCAATAATTTATTTGAATTATACGAGTCTTTTGAGTGCTTTTGGAGTGATGCACTATAATAGATATTCAAATAAAAATTTGAACATTTTATTTTTTTTGTATTATTAAAAAATATTGCTATTGGGATTTTGTTAAAAATAACCTGATTATTCGTTATCACACTAATTTTTGTGAAAATCCTCTAACAATAAAAGGAAATGTTTTCAAAAGGAATTTCTACACGATTTGCAAAAGATGCATCAATATTAATTTACGAGATATCTACGAGTACTAAATAACTGTTATTTTTTGAGAGTTTTATGAGGAATATTTGTCTTTAAGGGTCAATGTCGTGAACAATAGTCATGATATACATAAATATGTATGTGTATATCATTTTAAAAAAATTTCACTTAAATACAAAATATTTTGTACTTGTCTTTTTTTCTTTTTAATAGCTAGTATTTTTCATAATCGGTACAAATTTTGAAATTTATTTTAAACTACAGTTGCCCGATTAGCTAGAGACTCGAAATTTTAGGCACAGTAAAAATTTGGCTTTGACCTTGACTTTAAAATTTAACTTTGACTTAATTTAAAAAAAAAAATGTGTCAAGAAATATTGAAAAAAGGTCTATTGAAAAAGGCCTACTTAGTAGTTTTTCCAATTTTGAATATATTTTCATTTGACACTTAACTTTTTAGTTCATTTTAAAAACATTTTATTGTATGCAAATAAAAATTTTCCTAATTCAATCTTTAAAATAATTTTGAGAAGAGGTCTTTCGAATTTTAGAAAGGGTCGAATATGGTTCATTTACAAACATTTTCAATTACGGTTTCCTCGTAGATCTCTACAAAATTAATCTTAAAATATAGATTTCCTCTAGAGATCTCTAAAAGTTTCTCTCCAATGAGATATTCGCATTTTTCATATTAGAAAGGTATATATTATAGAATATATTTACGTATAAAAAATTCGGAATTTTATTTCAAGAACGTTTACTTTCAGAAAACATTTACTTCAATAATTTCATGAGGATATAACTTTAGAAAAATTCTAAAGTTGTGTTATCGAAATAGCGAAAATATAATGGAACGATTTTTTCTCAAAAGGCTGACTAAAGACTGACTACAATAGTATAACTTTGTTCCAAGGACGAACAAACTTCTATTTTCACTATTAATTAATCGTACAATTATCACCTAAAACCAAATACAAAAAACATCTTTTTAGATATTCTTAGCATCAATAATTAATAATAACACAAGTATACACGGTTTTGGATCTGAAGAGTCCAAAAGTTGCTTCTACGGCAATTTGAGTCGCTGAATTTGACTCTTCTATTCGTTTCTTAAAAATGTGTTCTAGTTTTCGAGATATTAAAAAAATTGGTATTAAAAAAACTAAAAAAAAAAAATTTCATTTTAATTGCATTTTTTTGTAATTTTTTTTTTTTGTAATTAATTTTTTTAATACCAATTTTTTTAATATCTCGAAAACAAATTTTTAAAAAACGAATAGAAGAGTCGGATTCAGTTATTATTAATTCAATTTTAGTCATGTGAGCTTTAATTTTCATGTAAGTTTAAAAAAATATTGCTCAAAATGAATTTTGTTTGACATCTATAAACACATTTCCTTGTGTTTAAAATCAATTAGTTAAGATTTTTTATTATTTAATGCAAAAACTTAATACATCGTAATTCTTTGATTAAGAAAATTTTGTTTTGAGAAAATTATCAAGATCAAGGTCACTAAATTGGACGTAAATAAAGATATTAGGCCAGGTGAAAAGTTTCTACATCATTAACTCAACTTAACGCATAAAATGTATCGTGTAGATTCCAAATAAACGCGGATCGTATGAAAATATTTGCATTACCTTGTTGTAATTTATAAAATAAACGTGGATTAAGTTTTACGTATTTTTTTTTAAACGTTTAATCATTTGAAATACACCTAATCCTGTTTTTACGCTGTCTTTTTTTACACAATTTTTGGCGATATAACACGATCGCCAAAAATAAATTTATCCTGTTTTTACACTTTTTTTTATTTTTTTAGACGAAAAAAAAAATTATAATTTAAATTATTTTGAATTTAGCTGTTTTTTTCTTTGATATAAATTATTTATTTTGAAAGTGACATAAGTCCGTTTATGTTAAAATCGAGATACCTAATATTTGTGCGTAATTTTTTTACACGATTTTTTACATGATATTTTAACACTTTTAATTGTTTGCTTCCCAATTTTTTATTAATATAATTTTCAATATACATATTTTAATTAAAATTTAACTAAAAACTTGTCTTTTATATTTAATTGTTTATTAGTTAGTTTAATATTATATGAATCTATTTTACATATATTTTCATGTTTTTATATCAATGAAAAAAAGGTGAAATTGAAAGGGTAAAGTCAAGATTCAAAAATCACTTTGGAGTTGTTTCGATTTCGGAAACGACTTAGGGCAACTCTAAGACAGAAAACTTTTAGTAAAAAAAAGGCTTGAATTTCGACCTTTTTTCTATTCAAAAAACCTAATTTTTCTAAAGCAAAAAACCCAATCCACCAGATTGGCCACCAGATGCATCGAATAATTCTTAATCCACGGCCAGAACCATTCGATGCGCCACTGGCGACTGTTGGTGGAACTGACCTCGTTGTTGATGAGTGGTCACTTGGCTTCTTTGAATGTGCTGCTCGGTGCGGCTAATCCTCTGTTGCTGTTGCTGAGATATGTATTGCTCCTGCGAGCTGCTGTACTGATGCGATTGCTGCATCTGTTGTTGTTGTTGTTGTTGCTGCAGCTGCTGTTGTTGTTGCAGCGTATTCTGCTGTTGCGTATTCGAGTTCGGAGTTTGTCGTTGCATGGTTATGAATCTCTAAAGTGCATTTATTCTATTTAAGAACAAAAAAAAACCGAAATCAAAAGATCCGATAATTTTCTGCAGTGGCTGCAGATACGGATACGTATCCAACGGTTGCACGTACGAAATTTTACACGATTTGATTTGAGCAAATTCGATCAAATTAATTTGTTGTATGCTTTTTTATTTTTTATTTTTTCTATTTTTTATTTTTTTTTTCACACTTTCTCACACCGTTTTAACACTAATTACTAGAAGTCGCGTATCTAAAAGATAAAATTCGCTTCTCTGAAATCTGAAAATGAGAAAAAAAATTAATGATAATGAAAAAAAATTGGATTCTTTGAACTTTAAAAAAAATTGCAATATTTTCTTTTCGATTGGGAAAAAAAGTTGAGTTTTTAAGTTTTGTTTTGATTTTTTTTTTATTAATTTGGATTGTTTGCGATTGAACCGAATTTTTTTGTTGTGATTCTTACACTCGAACTCATTCGTTTGAAATATTTCTAAATTTAAACACTTCGAATTCATTGGATACCGAATACTAGTACCACCGATGTGGTATCTCTTTCGCACCGCTTACCGCAAGACGTTGGACCACTCACTTACGCGATACGGTTCTTGATTTCGATGGTTCCTGATCTATTTTTACACTTGCAATGCTCGAAATTTTTCATCACTGAGAATATACGATAAAAGCGCATATACTATATGCACAATATATATATTATATACAATAAATGTACAATAAATTTTAACTTATTTTTTTTTTAAATTTAAAAAATTTAGTTGTTAAAATCATCAGAATATTTTAAAAAAAATAATCACTAAAATTAAAATTTTTTTTCTTAAAAAGAAATTTTTAAAGGACCTTAAATCCTTTGATCCTTTAATCCTTAATTCCTTTTATTGCCAGAAGTGAGTAAATTAATTTTTATTTATTGTATTTTCTTCTTATTTCACCAGCACAATAACTTTAGTTATTAGGATTATATTCCTTAGGGTTAATCCTTTCAATTACACTAACGTATCCTGTAACCGATTCATGAGTCACTTGATCATGCCACCCCGTCAACGGCAACGCCAACGGATCCACCAACGTCCCTTCCAACCAACCTCCGGCGACCGTTTTTCGTTCGTCGATTCTTTTTTTAGAAATTCAGCACAGCACGACACTAAAAAAAAATCTTTTCTCGGTCCAATACTATATAGTATATAGAAAATTTTCAAACGGTTACGAAATCATTTTTCGATATTTTTCAATTTTTCCCAACGAAAATCCTTAAAAACGTAACGATTTCTTACATCCGTATGCGTATCCTTTCGTTATCCTTTGTTTGAATGAAATAAAAAACCTTTCCTATTCGATTGATGGCTTTTTTCCTTGGAAAATTCAATGCGTATACTATATATATTATTTTTTCTATATGTACTGAAATGAAACTTTTTAATAAAATTAGAATTAGTTTGCAGTCGTTTATCCCCGAGACTGAAACCAAGACGTCGATCGTTTTTGAGGTGCGAGCGAAGAATGACACCAGATCGTTACCGTCGCCAGCATGTACCTCGAACGGCTCGGTTTCGTCGCCACTCGCTGAGAGTCGTGCGGCCGCCGATCGGCAGCCTCGTGGGGATATTTTTGCACTTTTCCTAACGGTTGTTGTTGTATTCTTGTATTGTTGCGACTGAAGAAAATGTAAAACGGATTTCGTTTCGTGCAAGAAGGAGGAAGAAGATTGGAAGACAGTTGGGGAGGGTGGGGCTGAGGCGGGAAGGGGTGCTGGTCGGAAGATGGCAGGCAGTTTGTGGTCGTTTATAACAATCTTCAGAGTCTTTTTGATGGGTTTTTTTTAGGAAAAAGCGGACAGAAAAACGCTAAGAAAGCTTACATTTATTTCTTTAACCTTTGTAGTACGGAGAGTCACCCAATTCATACGGTTCATGCAGGCCTAAGGTACATTTCAGTGTAGGTACATTGAAAAAAAATGGGTTAAAGAAATTTTACAACTTTTATACAATTTCTTCATTTTCTTACAAACTTTTCTTACCAACTTTTGGTTGCAAAGTTACAAAACAAAACAATATTAATCAACAAAATGATCAAAAAATCACTTCATCAAGAGCATAAAAAAATTAGATCATAAAATGCATCTCATCGTTTTGGATCTAATGAGAGAAATGTCACCTCAATTTTTTGAATCATTCACACTCGTCTTTCTGTGTCTTTCTCTCGCGATTCATCGCTTTGAGTTTATCATAAAATTTCGTACTCGTTTTACGAAATGGTTTTCTAGCACTTCGTTACTCGGTTTCGGAAATGTTCGTTGCTGTTTTCGATTTCTAAAAATAAGCGCTGATTTATTTTTGGCATTCGAACAGAGATGAATTTTCACGATGACTTAAGAAACTGTTCACTATAGTGAACACTCTCGAAGTGTTCAGCGAAAGCTATTCGTTGCCGTCTTAAATTCTTGAATTTTTCATTTCAAAACCGTTTGGTAAGTGCTATAAAATGTACTAAAAACTTTTCATTCTATGCGGGTGTTTACTGTACTTATGTATATGTACATATATAATACATTGTAGGTATAGAAAAACTGTCCGAGTGTTTAAACTGCACACTCGTTAATTATTCGTTTTTTTTTTTTCGAAGAACTATTTTGTCAAGATTTTCTTAATCATCAAAATTAAAGTAGAATTTTTTCAATTATTTTCTGTTACTAAAATCAAAAATTAAACCACGTTCTCTACCTGTGGATATGATTCATATTCAAAAATAAAAGCATTCATCAACAACAACGTCTATTAAACGATGGATGCATCATCCGTTGACCGTCCCCGCCCACTAACTTGTCGTGCTGTCACTCTCAGTGACAAAGTAACATCATCGTTGAGAGGTGAAAAAGGTGATGGCTCCTTCTGAATCATCTTCAGAAGAAGTAAGAATTAATTATGAAAATTCTCCTTCTTTGCTGCTACCTTTTTGTACAATATGCATACATATATTTTCACTTGTAGGCTTTGACAAGAAAAAGGGCGAAAAATTAAAAAGTTTCTGTGACAAAAAAAAAATCGCATTTTTTAATCTAGTACTTCACTAAAGTGGTTTTTAGTTGATGATTGATTTTTATTACTTTTACTACATTTTGTGCTGCCATAAAAATCGTTGTCGTTGAAGTGATGCCTTCTACCGAATACCTACCTTTCAATTTTATTTTAATTCTAAATATATTGCACCATAAATGCACCTTAAACAGTCCGAAAAAAGCCATCCATACATGGAAAATTTTACATCCATAAATGTCAATAGTGCATGAACAGGTTTTACTTTGTCATTTATTTAGTTTGCAATTTTATTTTATTTATTTATTTATTTTTGCAACATTTATTTTAATGTTTAATCGAAGCTGCGCGCTGGTTGCTAAGAATTTTGTTGATATTGGACAAGTTCTCCATAAACAAAAAGTAGTTATATTCGTAATTTATGAGATCTAACATACTTAGAGCACTTTTTTAGGTCTATTTAATCGACGATCGTTTGTAAATTTGTTGACATTGTGTTTGGCTTTTAATCTCTATCAATCTCTTTGCATTGTATTCGTTTCTTTAATAGTTTCAAAAACGTATTATTATTATTATTTAAGTCTACAGAAGTCTTCTACTGATTTATCGTACAAATAAGTCGAATTTTTATAAAAACCCAAAAATCAGGTGACTTCTAGTAGAAGAAATTCTGTTACTATACCATTTTTACAGTGAAATTCGTACTATTATTATATACAAAGCTGAGTCTAAAGCGAAGATTAAGAGAGGATGAGAGTTGAATAGCAATTAAACAGTGAATATTGGTCTCATATGACAAAAGTTTAGGTTAGTGCAACCAACCTTATCTTTAGTTTAATGAAAAGAACGAATAATAATGTATTTAAATGGTGTTTTTTTGCAAATTGCAACTACATACATACATACACATTATTACGTAATTAATCTTTTTAAAGGAAGTTGCTGCTGTACACAATAGAAACTACAGAAGCGAATAGTTATATGTACTATACACTCATACCGATGTCTATTCTCGACGACAAAGACAAAGGCAACGATATTTCTTAAAAGTAGTGCTCAAATATTTTTATTTGAATCTAAAACTGGCATATAATAGCTCCCAAATGGTCTATAGATATAACATATAGGTACAAACATTGTGTCGTCATAACTTCATAACTAGAATGAATTTTCATTATTTTATTGTTCTTATCAAGTAATGATAAGAAAGTAACGAATGAGTTGTGTTGAAAATAAAGATTTTTATTGGAAATTTTGCTTTTTCTTCTTAAACAATTTTATAAACCAATAGACAGAAATTTTATAGAAATTATCCACGGTTTTTTTTGTTAAAAATCATTAGATTTTCAAATTTTTTTTTCCGAATATTTCTACACTTTTTCTGTTATCTTTTCTTCAACGCTTTTGTTTGTATTATGTTCACTTGTTTCGTGCTTAAATTGAGCATTAAATTAAAATTATAATTAACATTAATCGCATAATGAGAAATAATCACAAAATTAATTACCTACGAGATGCGCGCAAATTGAGTGCAAATAGTTTAAGATTGAGGTCAAAGAAAGTTAATTTTTCGGATATAGTTTGAAAAAGTAATAAAGCAAATTAACCATTATTGTATTGTTGTATTGTGATGGGTATTAACACATAAATATTTTATGTAAGGAGTCCTCCTTTCCTCCTCTTATTCTCCTTTTCTTTTTAAGAAGTAATAATTCTTAAACCAGACGAACTGTTAACGCGACCGAAATGGAGTAGAAGAAGAACAAAACACACAATATAGCACCTGCATTGAAGATGATAGTATACAGTTGAACATAATTGCAAATAGGCGGCCGGGCCGGCCAGAGAGAGATGAAAAGTTGAATTTAATAGAAATTATATAATGACCGAATGAAAACTGACTCTGCTACAATACAACAAGATAAAAAATACAAAACCACCCAAACAATACCGAGCACAAACAATAGCGAAAGCAATTTTAGCATCAAAGTGTGTACATGTAGTATATTGTGTTATTCCATGCAACACGCAACACGCAACGCGCAACAGCGTAAACAGCGCCTCAAACACTTTGTATTTCTGTGGAACAACAAAAAAGAGCTCACTTTACGACTGCGCAATTGATAAATACAAGAAACTTAATCGCACTGGGCCGCTCGGTGCCAGTATTGAATGCTGAAGCAGCACCAGATGTTTCAGATGCTTTTGGTTTCAAAGAAATCCTCAGCGAGCATCCACCCGATTGAACAATTGTCCGACCAACCGATCGATCGACCGACCGACTGACTCACTCAACGCGCCTGACATAAACCAAGCGTTGAAGTTTGGATAATGGTCTTATATTTATGTGCAGATGAAGAACCTCGCTAGTACGTACGTACGAAGGAAGTAGCAGCTACCGTTTCTGTTCATTCTCCGGATTCAACTGACGTTGGATGAGTTGATGAGTGATCTCCAGCAGTGGCTCCATAAAATACTCCAGATACTCGTACCATTGCATCTTATGGGTGTTATACTCGCCAAGTAGTCAGTCTGGCAAAGTTCTTCCTCATGTCTCTTTCTCCTTTTTTATGATGTTCACAATAAAAATAATTATAAAAATTTAATGCTAAACATTTTGAAGAAGCAAGCAACAAGCGCTTTGCTTGTTGATAATGAAGATAATGATGTCAATGCGACGAGGTGGAAGATAATGATGCTGAGATGAACGATGAACGATGGTGGCTGTAGATGAAGATTCTGCGTGAAGAGCAACAATCGCACTGTTAATACGATATATGGTAGATATTGAAGTTAGTGTAGCTTCAAAAGAAAAAATCAGATTGCTGCTGATGAAGGTAAAAACTTCTGACAAGATCTTACAATAATGATCTTTTTGCAACAGCAGGTAATAGCTTTCTTTATAAAACCATCACTTTTTAAAAGCGACAACAACGACGATGACCTTAACAAGTGAAGCTGGCGAAATAAATCCAGTCAATGACATCTGATGAGATCTGCTGACATACTGATTGTTCATCACTTACAACGCCGGAGCTTTATTTGTCATATGTTTGATTGACAATGATTTTTTTTAAGGATTTTTTTTTTGCTGTTGTGTAGTATTGTTGTTTGTTGGCACTACTAGTGGTGGTGACAAGTTGAATATACCTCATTATCTACACTCTACTGCATTTATGGATATATGCAGTATGGGTGTGTGTGTGTGTATAACACTCACTCACTTTGCGTCATTTTAATTCATTCGAAAGAAAAAGTAATTTAATATTCCTTTCTTTTGAATGTTTTGTAATTAATTGAGATTTTATGAAAGATTATATTTTAACAATTTAACAAAAAAAAAAAAAAGAATTAGCTTGACGTATGCACACTGGACTTATGGACTGGACAAAAATGTAACTTTATCTGTTAAAATTTTAAACGAAAAATGTAAAATTTTACAGTTTAAACATTCAGTAAGAAAGAATTTAAGAAAAATATTCATAAAAAAAAATAAATGTTTTATTATATTGTATAATAATATTTTGATAATAAAATATCAAAAACTTTTTATCACTTTCCTGGTGGCTTTAATCACAATAGAACCGACATACAGAAAGACAAAGAGAGACGCGATATTGTGATAAAGTTAGGAATTTCATAATCTTATCATTCGACTTAACCTTGATTATCTTGTATCAACGCGCTTGATACGAGCATGCACCACCATACGCCAATACGACTGAATACCGCTTGAGAATTAGTTCGTGTGAACGGATCTAATTAAGTTTTATCTTTCAAATTATACGATATTAATCCTGCTCAGACGCTTTTTCAGAATTTGTAATTCGACAAAATTTTCTCAACATTTATTTGGTGCTGAGATTTTTTTTTCGCAAATTAATAAAATATAACTCAATTTATTACGCACATGATAAAGCATTTTTTTGTTTCATTTTTTTACTAGGTCAAATGCGACCGTCTGGAGAAGGGTGGTGTAGAGTTTACTGCATTTACTTTTTTGATATTCGTAAACAACATAAAACATTCCACAAATTATCTTGTCTTCTTGTTAATTTTGCCATTTTCCATACGTTTTCTTTCAACGTTTCCTTGCTTCTGCCCTGATTCAAGAGAGGTACTATTGTTAATTTTAGCAATTATGTCATTGCTTTAGCATTTGTATGATATTTATTTAATGAAATGTTTACCGTAATGAAGGAGAAAAATGTTTTTCACAAATATTTTCAGCTTTGGTTTTGATTGTTCTAACAAAAATTTTTGCTTCCATCCAGAAAAGTTGCTCTCTTCCAGCAAAATTCTATACATTCTTCGTTAACTTGCTCAGATTTTGCGCAAGGTTGTTTTTTGCTAAGAACACAGGATTTATTATTGCTTTTATTTGAACGTGATTAGGATGATATTTATTAAGACGATTTAAGATCATATTTATGCAGATGATTTGTTAACTATTAGTGAATATATCAGCTTAGTGAATACATCAGAAAACATCAACACTAGATCTGTAAACTAAACTCTACGATAGACCTTATGGTAGGTCTTTTTGTTGTTGTGAGGAAAATTTTTTTTCTCAGAAAACTTTTTATACCAAACTGAAATTTTAGAATATATATTAGTCCGTTATTATGTCTGTTATGGCAAGATCTCACCATTTCAATATACAATAATCGAAATTATAAAAGTACAAATTCTTTATAAATGAATTATAATTATGGCACTATTTATATTAATTTTAAAATGAATTTTTATTAAATTGATTATATTTTTATATTTAATGATTCTATGTTTAAATAAAAATTCGTTTTATATAAATTCATTATAGATTAATTTTTATTTAGAAAAGTTAGTGTTAGATATAATATCAATTTTGGATATAACCTAAATATTCATTTGTTGTTAATATCGTATTTTAAAAGGTAGTAAAGTAGTAGTATTATTTAAGTATTATTTAATTTTTATATTAAAGTAGTATTCTTTTAAAACATTATAGTATATTATACCAATGTCTTTCCGTATAAATCGTTTCAATGTTAGTAGAAAAATCAAAAACAATTCAGAATTTTTTAAAATGTAGATTTAAAAAAACGATCGTTTCGATTTATAGGAATTTTTCTTAAGTGCAGCAAAAGACTGCAACTTGAAATATTCGTGTTTCGTACTTCTCTTCTAATAAAATATTGAAATAATAAAATATCGGATTGGGGAAAAAGTATTCGGCGTTTTTCTCATCGCTCCACTGTAAAGGGTAATAACTTTGAGACGATTGAAAAATCGACTGATAATTTCGGAAATTTATTGAGATTGGTGCATCGTATTAAAAGTTATTCCGAAGTAAAGATGAGTGAAATTTGTAAAAAAATACACTATATGTATTTTACAATTTTACTACGACAAAAAATAGTAGTATGTATATAGAGTACTTTTTTAGTGGCTTAGTATATAATAAATAATAGGCAATTTATCCATTTCTCCAGAGGCGGTGAAGGGTTAACCGGGTACGGGTACATTAACGAAAATCTCAATATTGGAGTATGTATTATTAGAAGCTATAGTTTTTAATCAGCATCTGGTTATAATTTCTCTTGATTTAGACTGCTGGAGGCTTTTAGAATTGTAGAAATTTAAGCAAGGATGTAGTAGTAGTAGTAGTAGTAGTAGTAGTAGTGGTGTAATGGTGTAGTTTGGTGACAGTTTGGTGGTCAGTTGAATGGTTGCTTATGCTGCAACAAAACAAAAATCCATAAAATTTAGCAAAAATTGTTCGAAAATAAATTCTTCTATACACGATAAGTAATAGCAAGCACACGATGGTTGCATTACTATGCATATTCTTTGTAAGCGATGAGCTATGAATGAGTCGATAATGCATGGCATGCATGTAAGCGGTCTATTACGAGTATGAAAAGCATCAAAAGGTAACAACGTTATTAGGAATAAAGAGAAGAAAAAGATTAATTTTAAATGAGAAATGAGCTTGGTGAAATCTTAGAATGAGTATAAACCTTTAAAGACACATGAATATCTCTTTAGACACAGCGCATCATTCAATCTTGAAATATTCAAAACATGCAACACTTAAAGACAATCCAATCGGCAGACGCACAACAACGAATCCATTAGTTTCGATTACTGAAATATACCAGTCCCTCACGCCCCTCACGCCCCTTCTGCACCATCACAACCATTTCAATCGAATAGAACCACAAGATCTGGTGGTAACTCCATTGTTACAGATCGCAATCGATCCATCGAACGATCGATCTTCCGCAGACAACGACGCGACCCAACGAGACGCAACGCAACGCATCATTCATCGCGACGACCACAAGCGATCGACGGAATGATCGATCCGATCGAATCTCCAGAAGCCTCATGCATGGATCGTGCCAGATGTAATGAGTCGCACAAATCGAACATAAAATCGCGGTGAATGAAGAAAAAGGAAAAGATATAAATAATTGAGAAAAAAAAAAAAACAAAAATGCATATGATAAACATAAATGAGAGTCCGTTAAAAGAAGCATCAAATTGCATTAAACACACACACACACACACGCAGATATCGTAAGCATGTGGTATTGTAGCCACTGTAGGTACATGTTGAGACAGAAAAAAAATCTCAAGTCTTTAAAGCATTTATTTAAGACAGTCGTAAAAAGGAGTACAAAAGAGTACAAAAGAGCTGGCCACTTTGTCTCCATGTGGCAAGTTTTAATATGAATCAATGCTTAAATGCGTGTACTCCAATGCTGAGCACATATGTACATATATATGACTGTAAGCGTATGAGGTCTATTTTTAGTGGGCAATATTTTAATTAATGTATGGATACATAAAGAAATCGAGCACCTCCTCAGGGATCTCAATCGATAACACTGAAACTAAAAACTGAAAACAAAAATGGAATTTCAATCATTATGAAAAAGTTCAGCATGTATATTTTTTTCGAAAATATAATACTTGTATCGAAGATATGACTTTAAGTCGATAATATATATGAATAAGACGTCCCCGAGTTCTTACTCGAAATCTTTACAGGAAAAAGAAAGAGAGAGCGAAAGAGAGATTCACTTCGAGTGATGTAGAAATAATTAATAGAAGTTACTAATAATTAAATATGAAACTACACGAAGATATGAATACACAAAGGTATGCAGATAAGTTACAATAAAATATTAAAAAAACAAAAAAAGGCCAAAAAAAAAAAACGGAAAAATAAAATGTGAAGATGTGGACACATTTTATGATTAGTCTCTATAATGTAACATACACAATGATGAGTTCAATAATGAGATAATTCAGTGAATAATGTTTGGTACATTTCAGAACGTACGCACATACCTGTTCGCAATTGATTCGCCCTCTCAAACGTTTCGTCCAACTGTACCATCATCACTTCGGTACTACGCCGCCAGCCATTATTCGTTGATGCTAACGATCCCAAAGTGGCCGAGTTATTGTGAATAGATGACGGTGTATGCAATTGTGTCACTGAGGATGATCTCGGTCGAGTAACTGAATCGTTGAGGGCGATGGTTTTTGTCGTCACGTAACTAACCGACTCTATAGTGGTCTCCCATTTCTGGAATGTGTTGATGTTGTCGCTCTTCAGTGTGGTTGGCGTCATGTTGTTGTTGTTATTGCTGCTGTTGTTGTTGTTATTGTTGTTGTTGTTATTACTGTTGTTGTTGCTGTTGTTGTTGTTGCTGTTGTTGGTGGTTGTATAAATTGGTGAGGAACGCAATGAGGCGGTCGATGCTGCCGAACCCAGCAGTGAACAACCCGAACCTGATGATGAAGAAGCTGTTGAAGCTGATTTGCAAAGTCGATGCTGTTGCTGTTGTTGTTGTTGTTGTTGTTGTTGTATTGAATTAATATCCTTCGCATTGAACAACGTACGCGGTAGATTGTTATAGGAATTGGACAAATTTCTATGGAATCCATTCTGTTTGGGTTCGATGATAGTAAGCATTTCGGTTTGGGTGCCTTGATCTGCAAATACCAAAAGATAATAATAATAAAACATTTTATTTTTATGATTTTAATAATTTTTTACTTTTTATGATTTTATTATTTTTATTTATTACTATACAATATTTGTATAGTAATGTATAGTAATATTTGAAAGTTTTCTTAAAATAAAAATCCTTTTTTAATATTGTTATTGTAGTTTTTTTTATTCAATTATCAGGTATTATCTATGACAATTATGTATGAAAGACACAATCACGTTTACAGACATCAGTTTGAAATTAAAAATTTTCCATTCTTGACGACGACGGACATTTTTCATTGAACACTCATTTTTAAAGTAAATTGTAAAAACTTTTAATGACGTTCTACAATTCGTTTCTCGTTGTTATATACAATGACAGACAATGGTCAGTCATTGTAGTTTGGAAATAAGAGAAAATAAAAAGAAATAAACTTGGTGTTTGAGAGATATTCTCATTAAACAACCCAAAGCTACTTTTGGATAATCCATTATACTGATATTTCGAATAAGTTTTTCGATTGAGATTTATTTTGTATCTATTATTTTTTTTTATAAAAAAATATAATATATAATAATCAGAATCAAAAAAATTAGTTTAGGCAAAATCCTTTTATTAAGATATGATTTATACAAGTCCAAAAAATTCAATTGAATTTCTAAACTAGAAACAGGCAGACAATATTCAGCTATAGAGAAGGTTTGATGAGCTAAAACTGAACCTATTCTCACGAATTTCTCCAACAGCAGACCAAACGCTCCATTTGCACCAAGAATGAGTATACCGTGAAGAAATGACAGAATTCGACTGCGTAGTTCCGTCAGATATTTTTCGTTACGTTTTCAAAAAATATCTACATATGTATTTGTTTAAATTGGCAATATAATTGAGGCTGATTTATTGTGTGTGGTCTCTAAATGGTTGCCAAAAGGAATAATCTTTTTCAGCAAAATAATAACCAAGATGCGCAATATTTTCAAGAAGAAAAGAAGCAAAAAATGCCATACTTCGAGCAAAATTTTTCAAAAAGTTATAATAATTGTTTGTGTACTTTAAAATTAATAAAATGTTATGACAGACAGTCAGACAGATACGGAATGAAGTACAGAAAAATATGGGGTGGGTTGAGAAAAGGGAAGAAAAAGTATAAGCATGTAAAAATTCCAAAATAAACAATAAATAATTCTTAGCGAATTCTAACCGAATATTATTATTTACAAGAATACAATATTTTCGCTACCGAATTTTTGCTAGCATTTCCTGGTATAGAGAAAGTGGGCGGTAATTTTCTTCAATTTACATTCAAATGGCAGCGAAAACAGCTAGACCATAAATTATTCGAAATCTCAAAATTAAACAAAATTAAACAAAACGTTCCAAACCTTCTCGGTAGACTAAAATACTTTAAAATATACAAATTTTTGTTCCTTCATCAATTATGAAAGAAGGACGGAAAAATGTATACGGTTCTAAGACGGACGGACGATTTTATATAACGAATTATAACGAATCGACATATAACGAATTATTGTGAAATTATTTGAAATTTTATTGTGAATTATTTGAACATTGTGATAATTTAAGGTGATATTTTGAAATCTTATTAAAATTGATTTGACAATGTTGTTATGACGATATATTTTTGTGGTTATATTGAACATAATATTTTGACATTTTATAAAAATACACCGTTTTATACTCGTATCATTATTAGTTAAGAAAATCTTAAAAATTTTATAAGATTTAATAGCTTGCGACGTAATAAATCTTTCGTTATTTTGTCATTTTGTCCCGTAATTCATTCGTTGTGTGGGTGTTTAACGCCCACAAGTGATCTCAAAACATATTCACCTCAATCGCACTGATTTTGAGATATATTCATAAACGACTTGTTGACAAATATGTACGTACTACGATGATGATTACGATGAGCTCATCGAATATTTTAAATTAATTTTATAAATGCAAAAAATTTTAAGTGAAAATTATTTCATTTAACACAATTTTGGCAACATTTTAAAAAATTAAATTTATACACTGAAAAATGCTCCATTTGCATTGAAATTTAATAAAATTAACGCGATTATTCATTCTTTAAATTCTTTTAATGAATCAGGCCTGATCATTTAATATTGTATTTTTAAAAATTTATTTTAACCTGAATTGGTTTTTTTGATTTTATTTAGAGAAAAGTACTTTCTTTCTTTGTAAATCTTTGCAGAAAGGATTAAAAAAATACTCTATAAAAATAATACTGAATTTAAAAAAAATAACAGGAAATGAGGTATATTTTCTTCAGCCGGTTCAGTGTAATCCTACAGACTTTATGCTCTTAATCTACATACTCTTGTTGTATTGCAAAACGGGAACATATAAATTAATAAAAAAAAAAAAATTAAAAATCCAATTAAACGAAAATAAATTTTGTCAAGCACCGAGAAATTAAATTTTCAAAGAATTCTATTTTCTTTTTTTTTTCATTGAGCGAGCTACTTGTAGACCGTCCCGCTATCCGTAGAAGCATTTCTCTGGTAATCTAAAATTACATTGAAGTGTGTCAGTTTGTGTGTACCTGAATGAATTTCTATATACTATAGTATGTGCGTCCTTAGTGCGCCAAACAAAAATACCATTCTATTCTAAATATTTTTATATTAAGAATTTCTAGATCGAAGAATGGGTATCATTAACAGAAAAAGTAGATGCTTGTAAATCAGACAGGCAGGCAGGCAGTCAGCCAACGAGCCGACCGGTCTTGTCGCAACCTTTTGCCGCTTCGTACAGGCGACGACAGGGCACTAGCCAATATGTACATATGTAGCGTGTTACGCTGCCAAGTTCTGCGTTCGTCTAACGTGCCTCAATGTCAAGGAATCGAGTACATGACATGGGCCGTTTTCGTTCACAAAAGACTCGTGGCTTGTGTGCGGCAGTGAATTGTACTGCCAGCCACACGCCCACCGAGACACTGTCAGTGCCACGAGCTTTCTTTCATCCTCATCGCTCTGGTTAATGGCCAACAGAGAGAGAGTGTGCTTGTTAGCCAACAGATTTTTTTTGTTAAAATTTTGGCAGGAAATTCTATTTTTTTGTTTGGTATTTCCTGCTTTTGAGGTTAAGCTAGTTTTAAGTATTGGTAAAAAAAATTTGTGCCAGATATTGTATGCTGTATAATAAATAATAAAACGTCACAATAAAAATTCATTTCATAAATTCTAATTTTTTTTTTAAAATCCAAAAAATATAAAATAAACCCTAAAAAAAAAAGAACAACACAGTTAACACAGTTTCACTACAGTTATTGAAATTTATTATTGTGTGAATTAATTTATTAATTATTAATTCATTATTATTTTCAAATCGCAAAAGTAAGCAAATAAAAACGAAGGTTTTGAAATAGCAAAATTTCTAAATTGTTTTGAAAAATGGATAAAAACTCTAAAATCACAAAAACTATGATACGATTTTAGCAAATCTTATATTATAAGTTGGTTTTATACTAATAGTTTTCTATGGATATAGACGTTTATAAAGACATTATTATGCATTGGAAAGAAAATTGTCAAAATCAAATTTGAAAATTAGAACAAGCATTTATTCTAAACATATTAATAAAGACATTGTCATATTTAATATCAGCCTTATTTAAAAACTAGTTTTTTAGTTTTAGTTTAGTTTTAATTTTTATATTCATAACTACGTACATATGTATATTGTCATACATTGTTTTTTTATGTATTCAAATAGTTAGATGTACAACAAGTTCGAATTATATTAGATTAGTTAGGCCTTTATTATAGTCATACCTACGATATATCAAATATTTTAGATTTACGAGTATATTACGTAAATCTTTTTTTTACGAGATATAAATAATAATTATAAAATTATTATAAAATAAACAATAATTATCAATTAATTGTATAATAAATAATTATAAAAATAAAAGTGTTTGATTTAAATAAATTTTCTGCGCTCTAAAGAGTTCTGATAGACGAATAAAGTGAAGACTACATTTTTGGAAAAAAATTAAACTAATATTAAAAAAAAATTAAATTAAATGAAATAAAAAAATTAGATTAAATAAAACTAAATTTTTGAATGCATAATAGTTATTTATTAAAATCATCCGGAAGTTGAATTTAGCATAAAGCGCTATGCTCTTAAAACGATATCAAAATATATCATTATAATATCAGATATGAAATCAGACATAACATATGTTTTTATATTGTACTGCTAATATTGTACAATTAGCCTTCATTACATTTTTCGCCGCATTTACTATTTTTAAATTTTGAACAAAACGATTTCAAATTATTTCTTTCATTGACCTCATTTCTTTCGTTAGTTCTTTTTCAACATACAATAATTTTCTATATACGTACAAAATATTTTTATTTACAGGTGGTTGGTTATATAAATTGCAGACGAATATAACCATACATATATACGTACATACATACATACATATAAATCTATAATTACTACACTTTTCAAAAGATTATTTTCAGATTTATGTATATACGTATGTACGTAAGCATATATACTATGTACATTCGCATTTAGAAATATTAAGTAATATTCTTTTAATCGTTCGTCCTAAAGAAAACATGTCTTTTCGAAAGTGTATTTATTCCTTTCTTTTTATAAAAGTGTATTAAAGTGTACTTTGTATTTTATTTTGGCTAAAGTCCAATAAGAAATTGTTTGGCTGCTTTAATAAGAATAAATGAAAACAAAAAATATTCGAATATTCGAAAAAATACATACAAAGCAAAGACTACAAGCAAAGAAAGTGCTGAATTTCTTTTTGTATTGAAGATAGATTCTAAAATTGTAAATACTTTGCATGTATGTTGCCGATGCGTTTTAACCGATTTCTTCTCTGCGCAAAAGCAAACTAATGAAGTTGGTGATAATTGCTAAAAACGTGACAGAAAAATGTTTAGAAAAATGTGATAAAAACACAAAGAAAAATTTAAAAATTCCTCTTACAATGACATTTCTAATGTGCGGTGCCATCTGTTGGCTATTTTTTGAATAAAATTTTGTAATTCTTTATTTCACATTATAACGATTAGTTAGAAAAACATCGAGTTATAAGTAAATAGTGTTGGAACTTCGAATACAGGCTGAACTTCGAATTGACTAAATTTCGAGATTATTAAAAATTTTTAGGTTATTATTGGAAAAAATTTATTTGACAGCATTATTGGATTAGCTATAGCTTCAGTTTGCAAGTACATAATCGACTAGTTGACAATGTTTGAATAATATATAGTCGAATTTGACTATTTGACTATATATTGTCAACCTGATGAATACTATCAAAGTGACAAAAATTGTCAATCAGTCGAATATTATAGAATTATATAGTATTATTAGAATGATCGACAATATTTGATGGTTAATAGTATTCGACTAGTTGACAGAATGAGTTGATCTGACAATATGCGACTACTTTATAGTATTCGACTAGTATTCGACAATATTCGTCACTTTGACAATATTTGATTAATTTAATTATAATATAATTATATAATATGTATAATTATTATAATATAATATTCGAATATTCGAACTTCTTCGAATAGTAGCTAACTGGACAATATTGTTATTGAAAATAGTCGACTAAAGTTGACAGTACAGTGACGTTGACAGTTACCGCTAAGTAGTATCGTCAACATCCGGTTATTCTATATAGATAGCTGCCATTTTGGACATATATGAGCTGATAGGATTTGACTATTATACAGCACGTTGTATCTGCTAGTATAGTCAGGTCCGTGTCTGCTCATAGTTTTTACTAACAGTGCCCGACTAGTAATGAAGAATATTTGTCATTGAAAAATATTGTCGTCAAAAGAAAACGCATGCTGACAACGAACGAAAAAGGATTGCATTTTATTTATATGAAATTTTTATTGAAATATTATTGAAATAATAAGAAGAACACAAGTATGTAATACTATAAATAATTCATAAACGAGTATTTTGCACAGTGACACAAACGGACACATGATCGACATCGAATACCTAACGTGCATAAATTCGAGAAAAAGTGAGTAAAATTCATATTCTTTAGGAACATACGATACAATAATAAAAACATGGTGACTGGTTGTAAAGAACTCAAATAAAATACTAAAAATTATATTGAAGTCATAAATATTAATAATTGCTTTAAAATTATGGATGATGAATGTGAAAAATCATAATCCATCACTTATCGACGAGCTAGCACCGGCTCCGGTCCTAGAGTCTCCGAACGGTGGTTTGGTTTGGAAGGTTGGTATAGCGCGGATGGCGGAAGATTAATAGCGCATCTTTCGATTATTTCCAGTGACCAAGAGCTGTGATGAAGTCGTAGCACTGCCCAAAGGATTCGTCGCAGTGCAGGAGTAGACACCGGCGTCGTCTAATCGAGAAAAGAGAGATGGCATGAAGCATAAAACCTTAGAGTTTGATTATGAACTGGTGATTATGAACCTGAATACGCCTGCGGTAGGGTCAGGCGACAGACTCCATTCCTGTATTCGACCAAGTATTTGTGCCCGTTCTGCAGTCCGTAGCCATTCTTGGACCACTCGACAGTCGGTGCTGGATGACACTGAACGATGCATTCGAAACGAGCTGTTTGGCCGCTCATTACGGCGATGTCCTTGAGCGGCTGGTGATAGTCAAAAAGTTGAAAAAAAAAGTATACGACGACATCAGTAACAAGAGCTAAGCGTCTACATAGAACAATTCTCATACCGTTATGAATATGGGTGCTTTCTTGGGTTGATCATCGCGATGTAGATGCGCATTGACCGGCTCATCCGTGGACAATTCCGGAACTGCAGAGGAACAACAAAATCCACTAGAGTTAAGAGCAGTTTAGTTTTTAGTAGTTTAGTACAAATGTCAAATAATGCAAAAGCCAACAAAAAAGCACTTACTTTTAGGCGCAAGCTTTCTCTAACGGAGAGCTTTTTTTTATAATATTTTATTGTTGGTTAATTTTTAAGGCACACTACAACAACAACGAGCACAAATACAAAAACAAAACAATGCAAACACAAGCAAAACAATAACAAAATGACAAACGCAAAAGGCAAGCAATAAACGAATTACAACAATAACAAAGAAATCACGATTAATTAAATTAAATAGACAAATATATAAAATTAGATTGCGAGAAGTGCATGAGTACATTCATAGCTTTAATGAGTGTTATCTATGAGTAGCACGAATACACGTTACTTCAGCCTTTCGTGGTTTGCCTTGACCGCGGTTGAGTTGACGGGCGAGTTGCTTAGGGTTGCCACAGCTAATTATTATACAGCTACAATATTAGCAAAAAGACTTGGAATTTTTTTGTGGACTTAATGTAATGCCTATGATTAGTCCTAGACTAGTGTACTCATGCGTTTCTTTAAATCAGATTATATTTAGACGGTTAAGGTAAGACGAAGATATGTTTAAGTTACTTGAAGGAGAAAAATTAGGGGACAGGAGCTTTCACTATAACAAAATCCGTTTTATATTTAATAATTTTAGAGTAAATATGCCTATTCTTACATGAAATCTATAACTAATATGGTCAAAATATGTCAAATATGTCAAAAATATGTCAAAAGCGCTTTCACGTGTCAAAAGCGGTCACAAAAAATTCATAGGTTTATGTACTGACTAAATTTGAGTATTTCGAATATATCGTATAGATATTGTAAGTATAGATATCGTATACTTTTTTCAAAAAATCAAAGAATTATCATCACTTTATGATAACCAGAAGAGTTCTGGTCTACTCAGGGAACACCCTTCTTTGCCTAAACTTGGAAGTTATACCTTTTTCGAGAAAAACCTTATGAAAAATCTAGGAAAAATCTTTTACAATTGGACGATTAACAGTCCAAAGATTCCGAAAGCAATGGAGTTGTGGGGAAAATCTGAAAGTGGCCAACTGATGAAAATGCATTTAGAGAAGTGAGAATCGATGAATTGATACAAATTTCGCTCAAAAGTAATGGAGAGGATCCGGTATCGCAAATTTTATGATAAGAATGATATCTATGCCGAAAAGAAAACATAATTTTCAGCAGCCACAAAGTATTTACATACAGACATACAAACAATGAGAATGGTCAAGGATGTACGATTGGTCATTATATGTAGATGGCGATCGGATGGCGCGACTGATCATGATAATATAAAGTTATAATACAAACACAACAAAAAAAAACAATGTGTATAACAACAACAACCTTCCGTTCTACTAGCTACAGCCACTAAGCGGCAGTGAATACCTGAACCCATCAGCGTTGGGCGCGACAATGTGTCGTTTAGATGCAAACGATCGATATTGATATCAATGTATTGTGTATTCGGTAAACTGTAGCGTTTCTCTGGACGACTGATCATATTCGAAGCGGTCGACGGATATTTCGACGGGGATGTTTCCGAATCTGAATGAAAGCCGCACCGACTGGAGGCAGAGATATTGGAATTCGAACCGAAATGACCGGAGGCGAAATGACCTGATGGAGATGACTTCAGCTGCGTATGAGTGTGTTCATGTTGAACTGGTATAATTAATTCAGCACCACTGCGAGAAAGCCGGCCAGGATATGAATGCTCGGCAACGCCCGCATTCAGGGCTGACGATGATGACGGCGGCGGCGGCGGCGGCGGCTGTGGTGACGATGCTGATGATGATGATGGGGGCAAATTCGATGCGGCACTCTTCCACGGCACGCTCCCAACGCATTTTCTGCCCTCACCGGGAAAGAGTATACCGAATTCGTAACCGAAGTCATATTTGAAGTATATCAGGCCGGTGTTTGGGTCAATGCATTTGGTACCTTTTGTTGTTGTTGTTGTTGTTTAGAGTTGTTGGGCAGATGAAGGTAGAGATTCGAGAAAGTTTGACATTCAGAGACAAAATTTAACGCAGTAAATGGATTTGGGCGTAGTAGAAACGGGTTAGTTTGAAGAAATTTTGGAAATATCAAGCAACAAATTTCAAAATCTGATTAAATATCATACAAGAATTTTGCGCAACGCCAATGCTAAAATCCAATTTTTCCAAGAAAACGCTTAAAATATTATTTTTAACGGTAAGAAAAAACTTTAAATATTAGTTTTTAGTCGCTAAAGAAAACCCAACCCGCTTTTCATAAGCATTCACGTACGATAATTTGGGGGATTTTTTGTTTCGTTGGGATTTATTGGGATTTTTTTTAGCCGCTAAATATACCTACGTCATTAATTGTATTAAGAGATACCAAAATCAATATCATACCGCAAACTTACCGTATTGTGAGACTCTGGACTCGTCGCGATACGCTTGTGGTCGATTATCGCCAGCGCCTTCACTGGGCGCCCGCTTAAAAGCGGGACGGTATGCATAATTGGCGGAGGCGGAGGCGGAGGCGGAAGGTGTGTCCCTTTGTTCTCCACCAACACCATTGACCAAATTGCTACTACCGGCGGCGGCGGTGGCGGTCGCTGCTGTAGCTCGTCGTCGTAGGTCGCTGCTTATATCGTCGACGAACTGATGTGACTTCTGCAGGAAAGTCGTTCCCAAGTGCTTACCCTGTTTGTCGGCCTGCGCCTGTATGTAGCCGTAGCGCGGAGGCGAGCCCACTTTCAGATTCATGTCATCACGTGGAAAGTTCGACGTCGTGCGCATTTCCTGCTTCTCTGTTGCCGAATGGAAGCTGCTTTGATTGTAGCTGCTGCTGCTGCTGCTGCCGGTGTTTCGCATCGATGAGTGTCTGTTGAGCGAATGCGTCTTGTGCGGCGGTCCCCGCTCTGCACGCAAGCCGTTCACATCGACTTGTATTTTCGAGGGCATCTCGGGGCCTTGATCGAATTCCATGGGCGAGAGAACACGCTCGTAAGTCCGGGGCAGACTACACGAACGTGTCGAATGCGGTGGCTCGACGTGCCGGAAACGCAAATCAGCGGCGCCTCCTCGCGGCGACCACAAGGGACGAATTTTGGCCTGTCCTATTTCGCTGTCATAATCGCTTTCGCGAAATTCGGCGGCCACAAATTTTGTTGGTGTTGCCGCCGTCCGGACTGGGCGGGCCGAATTTGTCATCCGATTCGGACTGGGACTGTAGGGGAAGGGCTCCAACGTTGCTGGCGGTCCTCCTCCGCCTCCGCCACCTCCAGGGGCGTTGCTTCGAGTCGTGCTCTCCTCGCGTTTCTGGCTGTCGAAGTGTATGACGCGCTTGGTCTGCTGCATGTTGACGACGCGTTGGCAGGTTTCGGAAGATTCCTTCATTTCCATGCTATTTTTGGTCTCGGTGGCCATCTTGGCTTTGTGTACAGGCGTTCCGGCAATGGCACTGTAATACATTGTCGTTATCGGTTGCGATTGTTGTTGGTGGTTCGATGGATCATTTCGTGTAGCGGCCAGAAATTTAGCTGCAACCGGTTTCGGTTTGAAAACGGTTTGGTTATGTTGTTTCTGATAGCTTTGCTTCTTCTCCTCGGTTTTGATTTCGTGACGTATTTCCTTCTGGATGGGCGAGAATTTGGGGCGCGTAAATAGACCGGTGGCTGACTGTGGTGGTGGTGGTGGTGGCGTGGGCTCAAGGTCCATGGGTGATGGCGTGACGACAACAATGGGTGACTTGTGGCCATTGGCCATATTCGAGCGTGGCGTTGGCGTCGGTGTGGGAGGAAACACCACACGGTAGCCCTTTAGGTCACAGTCCGAGTCGTATGTGCGGGACACCGAACGGAAGCGTTCATCTACTTCACTGCTATAATCGCTAAAGTCTCCGGGAGTCTTGCTGGGTACAGTGCGGCTGGGAGCTGTGCTGGTAGCTTTCATGGGTGTCGATTGGAATCTTGGAGCAGATGATGCACTGTTGTATGAGGAGCTGCTAAACATGGTCGATGATGTCTTCAGGAAATCCTACAAAAGGAAGTGCATCGATTAATTTAGAGGGTCGGAGGCTAAGAGATTATTAACAACAACAAAAACAAGACACATGAAACATTATCGCATACAAGTCAAAATTAGCATTGGATAAGTGCATGTCCAAAAAAATCTCACTATATTTTGATTAGTTTAAGAATTATACTAAAGAAAAATGGCGACGCAAGATGAAAGCTTTCGGATGCAATTCATATGTTAAGTTTGTACCTACAAAAACATGCTGCGTAAGGCGCTACATAATGCTTTTAGAGCGAGACATGTGCTGTATACTCGTATATATTCAATGGAACAACTAAATCTAAGTCTTTAGCAATGGCGGCAACTTCTAGAGGCAGTACTCTGTAACAATGGCGCGCAAAACGAACTCTTGCCGCCACAATATGGTACAGTAAAGAACTCAACATTAAACAACACTGACAACTACGTAGGTATGTACGCTATATCGAACCTTCTGCTCGCTTCGAAACTCCTCCTGATTCGCGTACTTTTGTTCTTCGTGTCCATTCTCAGTCTGGTGGTAAAAGAGCTGAGCAGGCGGCTGTAGCTCCAGCAGCGGCTGCAGCTGCGTCTGCGGCTTATTGTGACTGACCGATGATGACTCGTAGTAGCTGCTCTCCATTTGTTTGGACTCCATTTTGTGAAACGAGGAGGAGATCTCCTCCGTATCGGCAGCATAACCGCTTACCTTGAAACCGGATGTTGGGTTGGGCGGGCCCGGTGCGCTGGAAGCCGCATTACCCGTTTCCATTGACTTCGGCCTCAAAAAGGTCGGTTTTGCTCCAGGCGTTTTGAAAGCACGGAAAGCTATCTCCTCTGAGTCACTGCCACTCGCGTACTTCCAACGATCACTCTCGTAATCGCTCTCGTAAGATTCGCCACCACCGCCGCCGCCAACGATATTGGCCCGTGTGAATTTGGCTGGCAGAGTTGGGGGAGGCGGCTTGAAGGGTTTGTATTCGGTGGGTGTTATTGTGGGCACCGAATGTGGCAGGACTTTGGTGGGTCCGTGCATGAGATTCTGTTCCAACGTTTTCTCCATGGTTTCTACAAGTGAACGGCGACGCTCTTCGGTCTTGGGCGCAAAACATATCTCCGGCGGCGTGCCCGGCCTGAGCTGTATACCGTCAAGCGGTGTACACTCCTTTGCTGCAGTCCTTAACGGTATAGTTCTGGACACCTGCTTGACTAAATGCGGTGCATTTAACTCATTCGTAGCAGACAACAATAATTCTGAGGGCCCGGGGGGGATATTTGCTACGCTATGTTCTCTCGGAGAGTTAAGCGAATTCGGTTGGGAAAAAGAGTCTGTTCTATCGTTAGAGTGTTGCGTTTGTTGCATGAAGCTGCTTTCGGTACCACCAACCTGCAGGGGCGTCCACAACTTTTCCATGGCTACCGCTTCAGCAGACGGTTTGGGTGAAGATGATCGTTGGAGAGTTTGTGCCGGAGTGGGCAAATTTGCAGCTGGCCGTATGATGGGCTGTCCGTAACTCAGTTTGACTTCTTTGCTAAAGGACGATTCGTACTTGTTGAATGGTGGTGTTGGTGGTGTTGGTTGTAAAGGGGGCAAGAGGGCCACCCCGCCCACGGGCGGCTCCTTGGGACTGAGTTGAGAATCTTGCAATTTTTTGATTTTCTCAGTTATAAAGAGTGGTTTCGGCTTGTGCTGTTCCAACTTGGGCGCATAGCATATTTCGGGAGGCGGACCGGGCACTAAGTTAAATTGCTGCAGAGCCGCCTGGTCTCCCAAAGGCGTGCGCTGTTCTACCGACTGGGCCGACAATGTGGGCGCAGGTAAGTATTGTGTCGGTGCACTGAATCTCGGTATAGGCAGATGTTGGGTGGGTGCAGTGAAGCGTGGCTGGGATTCATTAATAAGCGCAGAGCATTTGTTATCGTTATCGGTTTTTTTGACAAATTCAAATGTTGAGGACTTCTTTTCACTGGAGAACTTCTCCAATACAGACGAGTTCTTGGCCAGTTCGACCTCGTTCGTCGCTGGAAACTGTTCAGTAGAGCTACTCTGAGCTGGAGCAGTACTTTCGGTAACATTCGGTGCGTTTGGTTTTGGTGGCAGCTGAGGCGCTGTTTGTGTCGAATCGTTTGTGGAGTTAATGGTGTCGGTGTTAGTTGATGCTGTTGATTGTTGCGGTTGGACGTCGACAGGCCGGGCTGGAACTTGGGTTGGAGTCTGGGGACGTGGCCGTAAGTCTGACAGATCCAAGTCGAGCGCTTTGTGTTCTAGACGCATGGTTGCCTCGGTGATGCAACGGTGCTCTGTGGTGATTCTCGATTCGGCCAGACCATGCAGATCAGCTGTAGTGGTTACCTCTGCGTGAGACTCTTGGAATGACGCTGGTTCCTTCACGAGATTCTGCGACCGATGTTGGACGGTGGACACAAACGAACATATAAGCACGAACATACAAAACATTTATTCATAGAGTCGCGTGTGGGGGGCGGGGGGCGTTTTCAATGATTGCCACCAGACGGTTTCGAATTTCGCAAATAGGGTTGTCCAAGAAGTAATGAAAGAAGCGGAGGGTTGGTGATTTTTTAAAATTTGAAATTTCAAGTCATAATTTGTATTTTATTGGCATGAGAGAAAAGCGTACAATAATATTTTCCAACCAAAATGGTAATAATGTTTTGAATACGATATATTATGAAGGTGAGAGAAGATCTTTAAATAATGATATAATTTAAATTTTTGCAAATTTTCTTGCAAGATATGCATACGCTTAGAAATGTCTTGCATGCAGACTTACTTCAGTTTTGAGGGCACTATTGGGTGTCTCGTAGATGATGGTCTTGACGACCTCCTCCATACGCTCCGGACTGGGTTCCAAAATAGCACAATCGGCGATACTTTTTGCCTCGCCGCCAGCATTAGTGGCGCGCACCATATACTTTCCCGAATCGGTTGCTTCACCTGAATTAATACAACAAAAAACCATACATATTTTGTGTGCGCCGTTGACAAATCAGTGGTTTCCCTGGAAGCCCTTACCCTTTTCAATAATCAGCTTGTGGGAGTTGCCCAATGAAATCAATCTGTGCGCAGAAAGTCCGGCTTCTTTGAGTGGCTTTTCATCCTTAAACCAGGTCACGGAGGGCTCCGGCAAACCGGTCACCTCAACTTCCATGGTAATTTTTTCGCCCCTCTTCACCACCTGCGCTTGTAGGCGGCGACCGAAGACGGGAGGGAAAATTGTCTCTGCGGAAATGAAGAATTTTTGCGACATATGAAATTTCTCCAGAGAGATTTTATAAAAGTGATAAAATAAAACCAAGGAACAAAGAATAAATTTCCGCATTTTTTAAAAAATTTCTCAGATTTCTAAAATCTTAAAAAATCTTTCTAAAATCTTAAAAAAGGTTTCTGCTGGACAAATGACAACACTGACTGAACGAACGAACGAACGAAAAGTGGACGAACGGACTGAACGAATAGACTGGACAAACGGACTGAACGAATAGACTGGACGAACGGACTAAACGAATAGACTGGACGAGACACGACAGAGGCAGAGTAAAACGGAACTTCCGAGAGAGAGGAGAAAATTGAGACGCTTTTGACAATTAATAAATTTAACCAATAAATGGAGCTACATAATATTAGATTCTTATATTATGCATACAATTTAAGCAACCACGATTAAGGAGGTTTTTATGATAAAAGTGATAAAAGAAATTTCTGATTTTACCAGAAATTATTTTGGAAATTTTAGAGTTTCGTTGCGCGCTAAATTTTAACTTATTTGAAAATCAAGGTCCACTCCTTTTGATACTCCTTACATTATCATATATTTTTAAGAAAATTATTTCTCAAAATTACTGAAACGAAGCAGCGCAATGTCACTAAATAATTTATGATCACAAACAGACTAGAAAGAACATAACGTACGATATCATGTATTAATGCGAGATAATTAAATGAATACAATACAAATTTAGAACAGTCAACTGCCAAAATCCATTATATTCAATAAACTTGAGCCATAGAGAAGATCGCCTCGCGAAGGCCGCCCGCGCCAGCAGACGTCAAACGAAAGAGCGCAGATTTTTACAAAAATTTTGATAGTTTTGTTTTTGTTAGAGAAGATAAATGTTTGGCGCGGGGGTGGACGTGTCTGCGTAAATGAAAGTGACCCTGACTCAATAGAAGAATGTTTACCTTGAGGCAAGATTTCGTAGAGTTAAAAAATCTTGCAAACTACAATATTTCGAAAGGATATGATACACGTACCAGATGAGAGTTGATCTGGTGAGTTGATTAACTATTGAATAATTTCTGAAAAACTCTGATATCGTCTAATACTCACTCTTCACCACGAGATCGGCGGTACTTGTCGATTTTCCGACCGTATTACTAGCCGTTACCGAGTAGCGGCCAGCATCTGCCACTCCCACCTTCTTCAGCTCGATGCGCACCCGATTGTTTTGGCTGCTGATCTTGAGACGATCATTGTCCTCAAACAACTGATCGCCATTCTTCATTACCTTGATTTCGGGTGAAGGAAAGCCATCATAGATGGCTTCCAAGCAGACATCGCCGCCCTGATCGACAATGCGGCCCGTTAAAGCCGCGGTGAAACGTGGCGCGATTTGCTTACGCACACGAGTCGGTGATTCGGGTACGCCGCTTAGACCAGACGCCGCGGCATCTGCTGCTGCAGTTGTTCCGCCAGAGGCAGACTGTACCAGCAGCACTGATTTCTGCTGTACGCCCGCCGGACTTGACATGTCTTTGGTCTTGTGCATCTCTTGGTACTGACGACTCTCCGTACCAATTTCCGGCCTCTGCTGATCCAGTTGCTTCAGCGATTGCTCGATGTGTGCCGAGGACGACTGGTGGAGGACTTCCGTTTGCGGCGCTTTGTCCTCGTACGAGCTCACTTGTGACGTTGAGGTGCTGGTAAATGTCTGTTTCTTGATGGTGGCGTGCGACGATTCGGTGTTGTCCTCCTGGATGGTGGTACGCAGGTCACTGCTGCCAGCGGGCGGCGCAGCCAATTCGTCATTCTGGATGAGACTGAGAAAAGCTACACACGTTGCCTTGCCCACCTCGTTCTCAGCGACGCAACTTATCTTGCCCACGGTTTCGGGGCTCGCTTTCTGGACGGTCAGAACCTGGCGCTCGCCGCTAATGGAGACCAGGAAATTGTGCCCATGGACCGGCTGATCGTTGAAGTACCAGTGTACCTTCGGTGTGGGCTTGCCCTTCACAATGCATTCGAATTTGACCACGTCCTCGGCCTGGGCCTGGCGATCGGAGAACAGCTCCTTGAACGAGGGGCATTCATGCTTCTCCACGATTTCAATTTGTTGAGGGCGTTGCGTTTCGGGCGAGTTGACGGACTTGACGATCAGATGCGAAAAGCATTTGGCATCGCCGGCAGCATTCGACACTTTTACCGTGTAGACGCCCTTGTCGTCGGCACTGACTTGCTTGAAGATCAGGCGAAAGACTCCGGTCTCTGGAGCTGACATCATTGATATGCGTTCATCTGGCGACAGCTCTTTGTTGCTGAGAAACCATTTAGCACTGAGCGGCTGATCGCCGCTAGCGTTGACCTCCAATTGCACCGTTTCGCCCTCGTCGACCAAAACATCGCTCAGGAAGCGCTCGAATTTCGGTTGTGTCTCTTTCGGACTGACGGACTGACGCTCGGCGGGCGTGCGCGTCGGCGCGGGTTCGGCGATGTTGAGAGGGGTCACCTTGAGTTCACAAGCACTTGACGCCTCGCCCGCCGAGTTGATGGCGACCACTTTGTAATGCCCGGCATCGTCTTGATAGACCTCCTGAATGATGAGCGAACAGCGATCGCCCTGAAACAGCAGCTGCACGTCGGCTGACTCCTTGACGGGCTGCTCATTGTGATACCAGATCACCTCCGGTTCCGGCTGCCCCACAATAACACAGTCCAAGCGCACGGGCTTGCCCTCAAAGATGGCAATATCTTTGAGCGGCAGCTGCACCGACGGCTGGATCGGCTCGATGTCGGAGGCCATCTCCGAGTCGGACGTCTCGTTGGGCAGACGTCCTTTGACGATCACGTTGCACGAACTGTACGCCTCACCAGCGAGATTCTTGGCCGTTATTACGTAGACTCCGGCGTCGTTCGGATACGCCTGCGGGATCAATGCGGTAACGCGGCCGAAATCGTACTGAAACGAAAATGAAATGGCGAAAGCAAGAAATGTTCGGCTGCTTTAAAATCGTATGGTCGGTATGGTATGGTATGGTCTAGAAAATCGAAAACTATTGGATGTGTTGGGAGCTGAGCGGCTGAACAGCCAGCCAATAAATAAGCTGGCTGCGGTTGTTGTTGTTGTTGTTGTTGTACTTTTTCGCATCATTTTCTATTTACACAAGAATATTTATTATAAACGAAGACGAGGATCGTGGATATCTGACAAGTCGGCTGCTCTGCTCAGCTCTGCGTGCTGCGAACGGCCGAAGACGGGCCGTATCGACCGTCACCGCCACCGCCACCGTCACCGTCACCGCCACCGCCGCCAACGTACAGGGTGCTTGAGAGGGCGTGCGTGTGTGTGTGTGTGTGCCTGCGTGTGACTTACGGAAGAAGTATTTTTGAATTTGGATTTGGATTCGAAGTAAAATGGGGTCGAATGAATTAAGTAAAACTACTAAAACTAATATTAATTCGTTTTTGCAAAATTTTCTGCTCGTGCCTTCGCATTTAATTTAGACAAATTGAAATGATTGGCGCATATTGACTGAATTTACTAAATTGAGAATGCGTCTGTAGCGTGTCGAAGCGAAAACCATGGTACCGCACGTCTATCATGAACATGGTTTATTTATTTTTCTGTGAATTTCTGAAATCTTCTTGGTTTTTTTTAGATTTTTTTTCTTCTTCAGAAAACAATCTTTTTGTATGAGAAGCAAGCAGCATTATCGAGCGTGTGCTCAACTATAAACACTATCATCATCATCATCGTGTCTGTTTAAATGTGAAAGGAAAGGCAGAGGAAAGAACTGATGATAGAAAAAAAAAAAGAAATAGAAAAAAAAAAGAAAATAGCAAGCAAAACAACATACAAAAGACATTAAATTCCGCCCACGCCTGTTCTTTCATTCTTCAGATCTACGCAAAGATTTTTTCACAAAATCTTTTTTCACAAAATCTGTTTTTCATTCCTTGACTATAATCTATCGTATTAACTATGTATCTATTAAAAGATGTACATATATGATATGTGTATATACTCTTTGAGTATATAATTTTAAATTTATACCTTTAGAACCTTATGAATACTATATATTGAGTATTCAGGGGGGAAAAAATGGGATAAAAAGTGTAAAAAAACTCACAACCTGGAGAAAATAGTCTGGACTATGACATTATTTTAAGCGATTAACATTTAATTTAGACTTTATTATTAATAAGTCTCAAAGAGAAGGTCTATAGGTTTATTTAACATTATACAATATATGTATATTGTTATATTGTTAGACATTGTTTGATGGAATTAGAGATTTCTTAAAAGAGATATCGTTCATTATATGCTCGATCCAGTTATAAAAGGGTAAAAATTATAATATAAGATTTTAATAATCTAAAATATCACGCCACAATGGTTGACTATTGAAAGTTATTAAAGTAATCTGTAGTTTTTATTTGTTAAGAAAAGGAAAGGTCTAAATTACTAAATTTCTCTCCTCACAGAAAATATTTGTCCGTACGAATATTTTTTTGTGAGAGTTGAAATTTTCAAATTTAGCCCTTCCTTTTTCTTTATCTTAAAGATCCTTAAGTTCCTCTGCTGAATGTTGAACACTTTTAAATCTTTTTAAAAGTCTTTATGTTCTCTGCAACGTTTTTTAAGTCCTCTTCAAGACGTATACGTAAGTTCTCGTCGGAACCTTTAAGTCCTCTTCAAAGTCTCCGAATCCTCGAGGGAGTTTTTATGTCCTCTTTAATGCCTTTAAGTATTTTTCAATGTTAAAGACCTTTTATTCTTGGAATATCGTTATGTTCCCTGCAAAGACTTTTAAGTTATTTTCAATACTTAAAACGTACTTTAAGGCTTTGAAATCCTCTTTAAGAACTTTAAGTTCTCGTTTTTTGTCGGAACCTTTAAGTCCTCTTTAAAATCTCCGAATTCTCGTGGGAGTCTTTAAGTTCTCTTCAATACCTTTCAGTATTCTTCAATGTTGAAGAATATTAAGTCTTGAAATATCGTTATGTTCTCTGCAAAGACTTCTTTTCAATACTTAAAATCTACTTACTCTAAGGCTTTTAAGTTCTCTTCAATACCTTCAATATCTTTGGGAACGCAGGAGACCTTGAACGAATCATTTAAAAGCCGGGAGGACCGAATAATACCAAATGCTATATACTATGTATTCTGGTCATTATAAAATCATAATTAAAATATCATAATTATTAAAATCTTTCCTGCCCGGCGTCGTTTAAAAATCGTCGTCTTGAACAAATTATTTAATGGATAAATAAATTATTAAAAAAAAATTTGTAAAATAAAAATAATATTCTATGATATAGAACGACAGATGGTTTTTTTTATCAAAAAGTCAAAATTATTTCTGCTCAAAACTTAATTAATAACTATTAATAATCGTTATAAAATAAAGAATTCAATTAAAATACCATGACGTTTGCCATGAACTAAAAACTATGAACGACAGCGACTTTTAGAAAAATGAACGAACGCAGGAATGAACGATCAGTCGGATAAATTGCTCGTTCGTTCGTTCGTTTGTTCGTTCGTTCGTTTGTTCGTTCGTTTGTTCGTTCGTTCATTTTGTGTGACGACAGCGAAAGGCAAACAGTTTTTGCGCCATCTCAATGAATGCAGAAAAAGCGTGGATAATTTTAGAAATTTCGAAAGATTTGGACACTCTCGCCACACCCACTCGTGCACTGTTGATATCATCCAGCGCCAACCCATCCATCAACTCTCTGCGTACACACACACACACACACACACACACACACGTTGTGTTTAAGTTTTTTTGAGCGATTGTTGATGTCATCAGTTTGTCTTTTTTGTCGGAGAATCTGAGTCTTTGTGCAACACTTACCTTCATGTCGTGCGGTTGGAACGGCTTGCCGTTGTGTGTCCAGTGTAACTCCGGTCGCGGTATACCGCCGACAAGCGCCTCCAACTTGATCTTCTGACCGACACGGCCCATGGCGTTCGAGAGCGGGATCTTGAAGTGCGGTATCTCGGTAGGCTCCAGAGCTGCGGTAGAATAAAAAAACTTAGTTGTAGCCGCCTTCCGTCCACTTCAACTTACGTTCCACAATCAAGCTGGCCGAGCAATGCTCGATGCCGGCCGGATTTGAAGCGCTGCATGTGTACACTGCGTCATCCTCCAGGAAGACCTCTTCGAAGCGCAGCGTTGCCTCGCCATTGTTATAGTTGATGATGTAGTCCGGTGAGTCGTCGATGCACTTGTCGTTTTTGTACCACTGCACCGTCGGCAGCGGGTTGCCCGTTACCACACACGCGAATTGAAAGGAGCTGCCTTCGGCGGCCTTGCCACTCTCCAAGAAGCGCACAATGCGCGGTGGCATCATTTTTACATCGGGTAAGTTTTCGCGCACTACTAGCGTGGCGGCGGTGTCAGCTGCACCCACTAAATTGGATGCACGGCACGTGTACCGCGCCGAATCGGCGGCAAAAGTCTCATCGATCACCAGGCGGCAGTGGCCTCGCTCGAAGGTTGTCTTGTAGTCGGGATTATTCTGAATGGTGATGCCATCCTTGAACCATTCGACTGTGGGCTCCGGATTACCCACCACTGCACATTCCAAAGTAATTCGCTCGCCCTCTCGCGCAACTGCCTCCTTCAGGGGCAGCGTGAAACGCGGCGAGGCATACTTGATCTCGGTGAAGACTTCGTTCATCCGCACATCCTTGCGCAAACGTCCTTCGCTGACTGCGATGCGTTGATGATCGATTTGGTCGCGCTCTGCGTGCCGCCTTCGCGACTCCGCTTCACGTTCGGCTTGTTCACGTAGTGCCTGCAGGCGTAACTCTTCAGCACGTAGCGCCTGCAAACGAGCTGCCTCCTCGCGACGTGAGCACGCTCGGGCCGCTTCAATTTCGCGTTGATTTTGCTCACGTAGAGCCTGCAGACGTACCTCCTCCTCACGCAATAGCTGCAAACGTGCCGCTTCTTCACGCACTGCTTGCTCACGCGCCGCTTGGTCGCGTTCGGTCTGCTCGCGAGCTGCTCGTTGTCGAGCCTCCTCCTCACGGCGAGTTTGATCGCGTAAGCTCTGTAGACGTGCTTCTTCCTCACGTTGAGCTTGATCTCGCAAAGCCTGCAGGCGAGCTGCTTCCTCACGTGCGGCCTGCTCGCGAGCAGCATGCTCACGAGCGGCTTGCTGACGCGCAGCCTGCAGTCTGGCCTCCTCTTCGCGTACTGCTTGTTCGCGTAGCGCTAGCTCTCGAGCGGCTTGTTCGCGTTGTGCTTGCTCGCGAGCTGCCTGTTCGCGTATGGCCGCCTGCAAGCGTTCCGCCTCTTCACGAGCGACTCTCTCACGCGTTTCTGCCTCTCGTGCGGCCTTTTCTCGTTCGGCTTGTTCGCGAGCGTCACGTTCACGCTGCTCTCGCTGGCGTTCTTCAGCCTTTAGACGCTCCTGCGCTGCACCTATCTCCGCTTTGAGTTTGATGAATGACTGAAAAATGGCCATGACGTCATTGTAGAGGGCCGATACCTTTTGCATGTCATGTGCACTGCGTGCCGCTTTGTCGAGCTTATCACGCAAAGGACTCTCACGAGTGCCGACATACTTCTCGATGTCATTAACCAGGTTGGCCGCTTCGACAGGATCACGCAAGTAGGCGATCTTGTTGGAGATACTGGTGTAGAAGTAACTGATCTCGCGGTATTCAGCTTCGATCTGAAAAGGAAAGCGAGACAGACATGCGTAAGAGAACCGGGCGTGTCTAAGAGAACACCACCACGGTGGTGGCGTTTACCTTCTCCACATCCTCGAAGAATTCGGTGGCTTGATTTAAGGAAGTTCGTTTATTCTTGACCTGATCCTTGAAATTGCGCCACTTTTCGTTTAGGTTTCGTAGTTGTTCGCGTACAAAAGCTTCATTTTCAGGGTGCGTGATGCAAAGTTCTTGTGTTGTGTTCTCCGTAAATCGATCAATGCGTCTCTCCAGGAGCTGCAAAAGCGAAATATTAAGACTTTTTTAATAAAAGTGAACTCTTGAAATCTTAGCCAAGAAGTAAGAAGAAGGCAAAATAAAAAACTGATCTGATATAATTATGGTTTTACTAAATTCTAGACTGATTCATAGAGTATCATATGACAATTTTAATGACAAGATTTTTTTAAAATAATATCGTAATAAAAAATTTAATAAAATAATTGACGATATGAAGCGATTTTTGTCTGTCTGTCTTCTGTCTGTCTTCTTAAACCGAAGTGAACTCGCGGAAAAATGTATTTTTGCAGTCTTTTTTCATGTTCTTTTGTTCTCTTTTATTTTTAAGCATTTCGAAATTACAGAGAAAATTATTTTCGGTATTATTTCGGCCAGAGTGTAAATGCTCTGCTCTGTGCAACGACAGCTGCTGCTGTCACTTCAAATTAGTACGTACATACATACAGACGACTGTGTTGTCTACATTCTATGAACACGCCTTTCCCGCTTCTGAGACGTATGACTTTTTTTGCCGTATTTGTGCATCCAGCATGCATTTAAAACGCATGAATATTCATTTACGAGAATAGCAAAATCATCATCATCATGAAGCTTTTCCAAGAACATTTTGGTAAAATTATCGTGTTAGACACAATATGTAGAGATTTTTGGGAGAGAATGTCGGAAAGAGCGACAAAGTATGTTTTAAAGTTTTCAACTTTTTCATTTATATACATATTTTCTGAAGGAGAGACCAAATATTTTGGCAACCATTGACAGCCTAAACTAACGTACATGATGGCCAAAATGAACCTTTAAACTTTGGAAGCATTTTTGACGGGCGAAATTTTCTTGTCTGAATAAATTATAAGAATAAATTATAAATTATAGAATGCTGATAAATTATCAGAATTCATCACATTTTTATAAATGTTGTATTATATACGTATTTTTATTTAAGAATCTTAAAAGTGTTTATGTCGAAGATGATGATTTGAATTTAAGGCTTTGTGGTAAATGAGAAACATTTTCAAAATTTGTTTACAACGAATTTGATGATTGCGACATGCTTTAGGCACCGAAGAAAGCTTTATGCTTCATGCTCATGAGCTCAGCAACGATTTCGGGCTCAGGGAATAAGAAAAAAGACTCTCCAAAGCACAAAGTAAAATGAAACTTTAGAGAGATAAAAGTCGGCAAATGCGTGGAGAACTTTTCGAAAGAACACGTTTCGTTATTGAAGCGCGATGCAACGATACCTTCAGTTTGCCATAAAACGAAAGTGTTGGCTGCTGCTGCTGCTCAACCGTTGATCTGAGCAATTTTGGAAAAAACATCTAAAAAAAAGAAGGAACTTTTTCGATCAAGAATCAAGGACAGACGCCCGAAAGTGCTTTATCTGCTTTATCTTCGTAATAAGCACGAATACGCGTATGTCCCTTTCTCTCACTCTTTCATTTCTTTGATACTCACCTCGACGGTGCGCTCAAAATATTCAAACGCCAGAGAAGTCGTCTTCGCTGCCGCCAAACTGTCAATATTCTGACCGTTGATATCGTTCAGTTGCTGACTGACACTGTCCAGACTGCGACTAATGTCGCTCAAGTCACATTTAAACTGTTCCAACTTCTCCAGGCGCTCCAGTTGCGACATCCTCTCGCCGTTACGCGCCTCGAAGTGTACTCGCAGATTCTCCAGCAGCTTCAGTATGCGGTCGGTATCGATTTCGCGCACACCCGCCGGCTCCAGCGCTCGCACACGATCGATCAGCAGCTCCGATTGAGCGATTAACGATCTAAATTTATCCATACACGAATCACGGAAACGTTCATGCTCGGATATAACGCGGTCGATGGACTCGAACTGCGGCTGCTGCTGTTGCTGCTGCTGTTGATGGCGTTGACCGAAGTAAGTGTCGATGTGTTCACGTAGCTGCCAGACACTTTCAAGAAAGTTCAGCACATGCTCCAGCAATGCCCTGTAATCATAACTGATGCCATCGAGCTTGGCCTTGAGCGAACGTAGATTACTAACGACCTGCTCGATCTTCTGCAACGACTCTTGATCCTTGGTCTGGATGGCCAGAGTCGTGTGTATGCGTTGCTGTATTTCATCTTGGGCTCTGTCGATATCCTTGAGAACCGTTGAGAGTTTTTCGCGAGTCTCGATGCGTAGCTGTGGTACGTCCAGTGAAGCGCCATCAAAGACCGGATAAAGCTGCGTATCCACTTTGGTCGTCTTGACAACGGTCTGTGAAAGAAGACCATTAAAATGGTGAAGAAGGGACGGTGACGAAAGAGTGTTTCAAAAGAAAATCGAAAATTAATGTTTCTACTCTACATATCATTGTTCTTTTTCCTCCTCCCCCTCTTCTTACCTCTTCATTCTGATTCATGATGCGTTCCAAAATAATCTCCACTTCACGCTTTTCCGCTATGTACGTTGTCCAATTTTCCAAACTGTTCGTCACATCGATCTGGCGCTTACTGAATTCGCTGAGGATTTCTTCGACGGCTGCCGCAGAGGATTTCGTCTCAAGGTACGGATCTATAATCTGTGCATGTGTGGAGTTAATGTGTGCAGAAGTTGGCGTATGAGTGTGTCCACATGTATGTATGTATGCGCATGTGTTGTGTGTGTTGTGTTCGGGTGTGAAAGGAGGAGAAATATAAAAAAGGAAGTGAATTTATTTTGGTTTTTAGCTTGAACTTTCTTGTTTTGGTTTCTATTTTTGTGGTTAGTTTTCTTCTGTTTGTTTGTTTGTTTGTTTTTATACCTTTTTTTGGTGTTTAAACATATTCAATTTGTTTAAAATTGTTTCATTTTTGTTAATGTGTAAATAGGAGACAGAAAGAAAGAGAGAGAGAGAGTGCACGTGTGTTTGTGTGCGTGTGGCGCGCCTTTAATGAGTATTTCCCGCTTGTGTTTATTTATATTTACGCAGAGCGTCTGATTCCCGGAGCAAAATAAATCGGTAAAGTTTTACTTTTTGAAAAAAAATTCTTTCTAAACTGATTGCGAGTCAAAATGCTGTGTCAATGTTAAAATATTAAATATTAAAATATGTATACATATGTATATAGAAAAATATTTCAATATTAAAATAAATAAAAATTTTTCGCAAGAAGAGTTTGTAAGTAAAGAATTTTATAATTTCAAAAAAGCACAAACGATAATTTTTTTGGGAAAAAGCTACTACAATTTCTTTCTAGAAAACACAAAATGTGATAAAAAATTGTGTAATTAAATAAATATATTAAATATTCTAAACTTTAGTATTTAATTGTGCGTTTCCCATAATGTATATATTTTTTTTAAATCAATGCACTGTGGAAAAAAATATTAAGATTTTTCTGCAAGCGAATTTCTTTAACTTCTTGATAAACGTAATTTTTATAAAATAAAATTTTTAATTATAATTGTGTTTTTTTTATTTATTTATTTTATTTTTTTATTTTTTTTTTATTTATTTATTTATTTTTTGTTATTTATTATTAAAATTTGTTATTTTTTATAAAATAAAATTTTTAATAGATCATTTTATTGTTATTTTAGACAATCCTTTTTAGCAGCAGCTTTAGCTTTCAATGATTAAAGAAATTTTTTTTTAAAGGCTTTGATTTTTCCCATTCTACGCTCTCTCTCTCTCTCTCTGATTTATTTATTGTTGTTTTTTATTGAATAAGGTTTTGAAAATTATTAAAATTAGCAATAATTAGCAAGATTTCATAGAAAAAATTGTATAATAAATATCTACAATTTTTTAAAAAACCCAAATATTTAAATTTCAAATTAACAGCATTTAATCCTACTGGTCGTCATGCAATCAGACGTAATTATTTTTGTAATAATAATGTCATTATTAGCAACGTAAAATAAGCTTAAAAAAACTCTCCTTCGCCTCACCTTCATTCGAGATCTTTCCTAAGTTTCTAAAATCTCAAAAATAGTCAGTATTTCGCCTTAAATAAATTTACTATGAAAGATGTTTTTTTTTGTTTTGTGTTTTTTTTTTTTTTTTTTTTGGCAGGAGTGCAGACAGAATGTGCGATGGGCGTGGAAGATTTGGTGTCATGCAATGTAATGAGAAACATACGAAGAGCATACGACATATTTGCACTGCACGACGCGGCAGCAGCAGCAGCAGCAGCATGGAAAGTTGTGCCATTGGCGTGCACTGTTATCACTGCCATCACTGCTGCCACTGCATCATTACCATCACCGTCGGCGTCACCATCACCATCACCATCACCATTACCATTTCCGTCTAGAATCTAAGAATCGATTTGTAGAGACGATACTATTCAGTACCAGAAATAGATCAACAACAAGCAAACTTCTTCTTCGTCTTGTTTTTTTTTAGTCTTCGTCTTCGTCTTGCGTTTGGAAGGCGAAAAAACTGCTTGGAAAATTGCATTTTGGGCATTTGTCGCTTGCAACAAAAATAAGAACAATTTTGCAACTATACTTGTATTTGTCTATAACTATCTCTCTATCTCTCTGCAAGTCTGTCCCGTCTGTTTATTTTGAGTTGACTCAGTCGTGCCTGTCCGTCTGCTGAGTTTGTCTCGATGCAAATTAGTTCCTTGTCGCTGCATTTTAAAGACTCAAGAAAATTGATTTTCTTCGAAATAACGCGGAAAAATAGCTGCTTATTTTTTGGCTGTAGCTGTTCGGCCACATTAATTTCATGTCATATTATTTTGACATTTCGGACGCGTAACGCTTGAGACCAAAATATGTAGCGTCTACTTTTAGTCTTGTTCAAATTGTGTACTTACTAAACCATATTAACTACACAAAGAGAGAGTGAAAGAGAGGGAGAGAGAGAGAAAGAGACTAAAAGAGAGTGAGTACTACGATATGGACATACATATATGGCAGAAGTTTTACTTAAAGGACTTACTTATTAAGAAATTTAAATCAATTCAATTTAAATCAATTAAAATAATTAGAATAAAAATTTTTTAATTTTTTTAAATTCTCAAAGTTAATAAAAATTAGTAAAAAACAATGAAATTTTTTTAAAAATTAATCGCTATAAAATTAGCATGCATAAAAATTTTATGTTAAAAAGCACAACGTTTTTCAGCCGGAGATTTTTGCTAATTAAACTTTTAACACGAAGAAGAAGAAGCTGCCAGTCAATTTGCCACAGAATTCCAAAAACATAACCTGATGAGCTTAAAGTCTAAATATTTATAAAGAGCGCTACTCAAACTAACGATCAATCTAAATGGTGCACTCCCGTTAAAACCAATGACGCTTTGATTACGCTTTGATGCGTGGCCTACTACCTTAAAAGCAACCCTTTTTTCCAGTATCAAACCACCCCCCAAACGAGTTAACACCACTTTTACGAGTACCGCAAGGGTACCCGCATCTACCCTTTATACGCACTTTGACGTTGGTAAATCGCGCGCCACTATTCTTCAAATCCACAAAGTCGCTTCGGATGCTCTGCCAGTTTTCTTGCAAAAATTGCAATTTTTGCTGATCTGGCGTCTGCAGAAGCTGACGATCGAGGTTGTCCAGCTGGCTGGCCAGTTGGTCGGCCTTCTCGAAGAATTCGATCAGCAACGACACACCGTCCACTCGCCTCAGCACTAAGTCCTTGAGCTCAATCCAGTGCTTGTGCAGCGCTTCGGCCTTAGTGTCGACATCGTAACGCTGCTGAGGACTGAGAGAGTCCAGATGCGTTTTGATCGATTCCAGCAACAGATTGATAAGTTCGCCCTTGATCTAAAATAGAGAAGACAAATTTGGTGGCTTACTTTGACGAGGAGGTCACACACGTTGACCCGCCAGGTGTACCCACCTCCAAATCTTGCATAAGCTCATGATGCTGCAACAGAAACTGCTTGCTCTCCTGCAGGCTCCGACCCATGTCGACATGTTGCTGCAGGTACTGCTGCCCCGACGCCATCAGCCAAGCCAACAGATCGTTGTACTGCTCCAGGAAGTCCCTCAATGCACGCTCCACACGCACACGCTCCTCGTCACTGGCCGCGCAAATGCTCTCGACGTAAATTTTGCGATTCTCAATTTCATCCAAGACTCGCTTCACGCCTTGCGTCGCGGGCTGCGTGCGACCCAGCTCGTCCAGCAGGCCATAGCCCAAACGCAGCGGCTCTTCCGTGAAGCTGCGCACGTCGCGCTGCATCTTCGTGTACGCTGCCCCATAGTGCTGAGGTGACTGCGGCGGCACTTTGGCGTTCGACAGCTCCACCTCGAGCTTCTCCAGCACGCTCAGCGTCTTTTCGGCTTTGGCGAAAAAGTCGCGCGACTGCTGCAGCCAGTGCTCGCGCTGATCGACCAGATCCAGGTGATCCGTGCAGCTGCTGAGCACGTTGTAGGCGCGCGCGCAGGCCTCCTCGCCGCTGAAGCAGCCGCTCGCCGACTGCAGCTTCTCCTTGGCCCGCGTGATCTTGAGCGCACGATCGCGCAGCAGCAACGCCTGCTGCTTCCACTCGCGGTAGTTGTGCAGCGTATTGTTGGCCGTGTGTTCGCACTCGCCCAGGCTGAACATGGCGCTAACCTCGAGGCGTTGCGTTTTCAGGGCCGCTTCCAGTTCGTCCAGCTCGCGTCCGAGCAGCGCCAGCGCCAGACCTTGTTCGAGCTGCGTCTTGCGTGTCTGCCAGGCGATCTCTAAGGCATTGCGGCGATCGTGCAGCGCTTCCAGCCACTGCTGCACCTGATGCACGGCGCGAGTGGCGTCGCGTTTGATGTGGTCGGGCCGTGTGTCGAGCGTCTCCAGCCGGGTGAGCTCCTGCAGTTGGGCGAGCAGTTCGTTGCCGTCTTTGAGAGCCGCCATGACTGCGGTCAACATCTCGATGCGCAGCTGCTTGAATCGGCTGAGAAACTCTTGCACGCCGGGCACACTGGCGGCGTTGAGCGAGGTGGCGGTTTCGATGCACGCGATCTCTAGAGCGTCCATGCGCCGATTGCAGTGCGTCATGCGCTCGTGAAACTGGGTGCAGAGATGCAAGATGTGTTGCCGGTCCTGCAGCAGATGCAGTATATCTTTCCAGATAACATTCAGAGTATCGGCCATGGCAGTGACTAGTTCGGAACTGATGCGTTTGCTGGCCAGCAGTTTGTCGGCTTTTTGGACAAATTCTTCCATGGGCCCGGGCAGATCCTTCCAAAAAAAACAAAAAGAAGTAAATTATTTTTTTATAGTTTTTGAGGTAAAATACAGTGTCGCTTGCCGCTTGCCGCTTGCCACTAGCTTACCTGAATGT
Source organism: Conops quadrifasciatus (assembly GCA_949752815.1). Taxonomy (NCBI): domain Eukaryota; kingdom Metazoa; phylum Arthropoda; class Insecta; order Diptera; family Conopidae; genus Conops; species Conops quadrifasciatus. Next base: position 32,761,129 of record OX457079.1, on the reverse strand, counting down.
TTCTGAGAGTGTCTTCATGTTGTTTTTGCATGAACAACGCCTCATCGAAGTTGCCGGCCAGCGTGGTGATCCTCGGTTCCAGCTCGACTACTTTTATGTATAGTCTGTCGGGGCTCTAAAAAATGCGGTATATCGTATACATATATACATATTGATAATGCAATGCTCTGATCAATAAAATGATGGATTTGTTTCCTTTCTCACGACAAATGCATAATTTGTTTTTCCACAAACTTGTTAAAAAAAAACATAAAATTATAAATGAAATGCGATTGATTTAAGTAATATTTAATGACCGTTAAAAGGACTCATCAACTGGCCTATAATATAACCAACGAAACAGCTAAGAAATGAGTTTTATGAAATTTCCCAATTTTATTGCTTTATTCATTAATTTTCTCAGTGCTCTCTACTGCCGCAATGTTACAATGTTGATTGTTACTTTTTATACTCGTATTAAAGTAACCATCTATGGCTGTCCAAGCCGTCTGTCTGCCTCGAGCCGGATGGTTTACAAGATCCGGCCAGCAATTCGAAAGCGGTTTGTTTGTTTATTTAGCAATAAATGTCAGAGTCAGCTCACAAATGAGAAAACACAATTTTAGCAGAAGAGGAGGCCGGTCTGCTTGAAAGCGCACAAAACGGAAGTCTTTATTTATTGATACAAATTACATTTTTACACAATTGTAGAATTTTTATTAACTTTAAAGCAAAATTCGCATTAAAAAATCAAAATTCAAATTAAAAAATTTTTCTAATTAATTTTATGTGAAACAAAAGTCTTTTGTAGTCTTTAGTGTTTTTAAAATAGACTAATTTATATGACATGTTATTACAACAACAGAAACATCTGTAGTGTGATGTATTTGGTGACCCACCGACGACCTACTTGTCAGTAAAAACAACGAATTTGCCGAAATGTTCTCATTTTTAAAATAAAATCCAAGCTCTCGATAGACTGATTTTACTATTGATTACTCTCTATCGCTTAGTTTGGCGCCGCCTAGATTATAAAGATTTTCTGGTGTTGAGTCATCATAGAGATAAGTATAAAAAAATGCATGATTCAATTCGAAACAATGTAGAAGAAAGAAAACGAATGAGGACAGCATCAATTATTCGCGATGTGTTGGAGTGATTTGTTGCTCGTTTTCTTTGTTCCGAATGGGGACGCCTTTTTTTAGTTAAAAATTTTTCACAAAAATTTAAAATCAATCTACAATCTACACCTCTCGGAAATTTGAGCATTTGTCAAATGTACTTTAAAAGTTGTCAAATGAGCTCAGAAATCGTGTTTAATATTTTAGAGAACGTCATTTGTATTTCAGAAATCGTCAAATGTAGTTAAAAATCGTCAAATGTAATACGAGTATAGAATTTGTAAACTCAATAGTTCACAATTTTTAAAATTTAGTTTAGAAAGCGTCATTTATATTTTAGAATTCTTCATATGTAGTTAAAACTTGTCAAATGTAGTTCAGAATTTGTCAAATTTAGTTTAGAAATTGTCAAATTTAGTTCAGAAAGCGTAATTTGTTTTTCAGAATTTGTCAAATGTAATTAAAAAATGGTTAAATGTAATTCAGAATTTGTCAAAAAGTTAGTTCAGAAAGCATCATTTTGTTTCAGAAATCGTCAAATGTAGTTCAAAATTTGTCAAATTGTGTTCAGAAAGCATAATTTTTATTTCAGAAATCGTCAAATGTAATTAAGAAATCGTCAAAAGTAGTTCAGAAATTGCCAAATTAAGTTCAGAAAGCGTCATTTGTATTTCAGAATTCGTCAAATGTAGTTCAGAAATCGTCAAATTCAGTTAAAAATCGTCAAATGTAGTTTAAAATTTGTCAAATTGTGTTAAAAAAGCATCATTAGTATTTCAGAATTCGTCAAATGTAGTTCAGAAATTTAAAATGTAGTTCAGAAATTGTCAATTGCAGTTAAAAAATTGTTAATTTAAGTTTAGAAAATGTGAATTGTACAGGGTGGGTTCTCTCGGTTGGGCCATTGATGCCTTTCCTTTTAAAATTTCTAAGTACAAAGAAAGAACAAATCCATTTTGGCCATTCGATAAGATTCATTGTTTTATATTATAATAAATGTTTTATATAATTAATTGTTTTATATTATATTGATATTATAATTAACATTTATAAAATACATTTGACGCTTTCTTTACTTTTGCAAACAAATTAAGTGGAGTTATAGGATTTTTATCCATAAAAAATTCTCTCGTCTCTGGTGGGGGGAAAAACCCCCTTCGATTATAATGTAGGCATAAAAAACCTCATAATTAACGAAAATGAAACGAAATTTTATAAAGTGATAATTAAAAATTATTTAAATCATAAAATCAAATCGGTTTCTTTTTAAGATTGTATGTAATACATACGTTGTTAGATTCAAAACCTTTTTAATGGAATAATAATACAAAAAAAATAAAAGGCTTCCACGCATGCACACAAGATGAAGCCATCCATCAGTTGGCTTAAATCATTTTTAATGTGACGTATTCTGCTGTACTTCGAAACAAAAAAAAATATCTCATAATTTTTCACAACCGTCCAAGAAAAACCGATGGCGTTATTGTACTTGGTGTATGTTTGCTTTCTTGTTTTTTATTATTTTTCCTGTTTTTTGTAATAAAAAATAAAAAAATTGCCTGATATTTGGCGCGTTTTGATTTATTTTACATGCGAGAAAAAAATTTATTTTATTTTGCTTTTTCACAGAAGATTGTTTGGCCCGTAGGACAAAATTCGTCTGCGTACGAAAAACAAAATGTATGGAGATATTTTTTCCTCTTTTATACAAGTTACGAGTTACGAGTATAGTAAAAATTCTGCGAAAAATAAAGTCTGTGGAAGCCAGAGGCTGCACTAAAGTGTTGGTTGTTATTTGGTTGGTGCGAAGGAGATAAATTTTTGAAATTTTTCACCTTATGCGAAAGGGTCACATTATGTGGATAATGTAATTTAATGTGAATGATTTATGATTTTTTATAATAAGTAAAAAAGGCATATCAAAGAAATCCAGTTGAAAAAGCAACAATCAGAAGAAATATAGTAGGTATAAATCTTTGGAAAAATCTCTTGTACCGAAAGAAGTTTTTTAAGAAAAAAACGAGAAAAAATACTTATGTACATGACTCGCTTTCCAAAGCGATTAACTCCATAAAATGAAAAGAATGGGCAATATTTTGATGAATAAAATGTTGGTTACACACAAAAAAAAAATGTTGTATATTTTTACTAAAAAAATGCCGAATACTTTTTCCCCAACTTATATATATTTAATAAAATATAAAATAAAATATATTTAATAAAATATATTGACAAATGAATAAACTCTGTATAAAAACCAGAGTCCAAACATTATTTTTATTATTATTATTATTAAGCAAATTTGTTAAAAAATCTAAAAAATGAAGATCCTTTAGAGTGGTTTAAATGTAAAAGCTAAGCTCTTCCAAAAACATCTTCTAAATATCTTTTTACAATGGTATGTTGTTGCTGTAATTGTTACTGCTAAATACCTAAAAATGGTTTACAAAGAAGCCCTTAACATTGGTCGACAAAAATTTTCAAAAGCACATCAACATAGACGTTGCTGCCCGTCTTATAACTCATTGTCTAACAACCTCCAAACGACTGACAGCCTGGTAACTGGCTCCATTAAAAGACCAACGGAACCGCTGGACATAATTTGCACGAACCGAGCATAATGTTCCTCAACCTTCACTGACTGCAAACAAGACAGCAGCAGCCGACTGCAAGGTCGAAACGTCTGCAACGTTCATCAAAAACCGATGGCAGCGAAAACCACAAAGAAGCAACAACGACGGCACAAGCAATCATTATAAATAACCACAACAACCGATAAAACAAAACAACCAACAGCTTCAGTAATGGCAATAACTGAAAACAAAAAGCAAACACAACAACAACAACACAAACAATAATAATAATAATAATAATAATAGCTTTCAACTGGCCCGCAGCCAGTTGGCGTCGGCAGCGCCATCTTCGTTTGTAACTCTTTGCACAGCCAGGAAAAGTTACTACATTGTAGTTGTTGTTTTTGTTGTCATGGACGGTTGTAGTTGTAGTTGTTGTCGTTATCGTTGATGCGATGCATGCGTTTAATCGAAGCATTTCATGCGTGACGCTTCTCAGTCTTTAAAATAAATATTTATCTACAAAAACTGCAAATTTTGGAGAAATCTTCAAAGGTCTTAAACTTTCTAAATTTAAATTTAAGAAATTTTTATGATAATGATAAAACACAAATTATTATTATTATTATTTTTTACTTTTAAATTGAATTGACAATTATTTTCTATTAAAATATTAGAAATATTATAAAATTTGTGCCACAAAAAATTAAAATAAAAAATAAATACTCTAAAATAAATAGAGGAAAAAAATGGTTAAAAATCCATATCGTCATCAATTTTCGACGAGCTTAGAAAAAAAAAAAATAAATAAAATTTAATTCGACTCAAGCGACGGCGCCCACGCATTATCATCATTATCATCATCTTCATTGTCGTCGTCATACGCTATGATGACAGCGAGAAAGTAGACACTAGCTAGCAATCACAACCACAACAACACAGCAAAAACAACAACAACAACACAGCAAAAACAACAACAACAACAACAACAACAACAACAACGACGACGACGACAACAACGACGACGACGACGACGACGACGACGACGACGACGACAACAACAACAACAACAACAATAACAATAACAACAACGGCAACAACGACAATAACAACAACAACAACAACAACAACAACACCAACAGCAACAACACTAACAATAACCAACAACAATAACAATAACACTAACAATGTTGGTGCTCAGCACCTCAAACACGCGACGGAGAATGAAATAACTACGAAAAAGTATCTCTACTAAATTAAAATTTAGTATCTGCATATTCGTAGATACTCATGCGAGTACATAAGAGTACAGCACGAGTACGAGAGTCGTCCGTCCGACGAGAGTCCGTCCGACATGGTGCGCGAAGCCGGAACGTTTCCGTGGCGTTCGTTTGTCAACCTCACTTCAAATGCAATTTATGAAATGAAATGCCCGCGAGCCGAGCACCAGCGCGAACACTCAACCCATCAGCGCCGCCGCCTGGCCTTCTCTGGCGAACCAACCACGCGCACTCGCGGCAGGGCGGCGGTTCTAGAAGCTACGACTGTGTACTAAAAGGATAGGTATAAGCAAGAGAGCGAAGAAGAGGATAGAATTGGAAATTAAAAAGCTGTATTCGCTAATTGCGCAATTTAGATTTAGTTGTCGCCATCGTCGCCATTGTGTCATCGTCATTGTCGTTAGACAATGAACGCAAACCGTAAGCGTTTGCTTTAAATGACAACGTATTCGAAGTTTTTTCGGTGTGTCGGTCTTTCTTTTTTAACATTTTCAAAGTTTCGTTAGAGACTGAAAATCAACTAAGTCTGAAGTCACCGTCACCGATGGATGCCAATTTGTTTAGACTTTAGGCTTCACTATAGTCCTGTCATGGTGAAGAAAAAAGGCAGAAATCAATTGCAATTAATTTCAGCAGAGACTCAAGTCATTCCTTCACTTTGTATAAAGGCCGTAAAAGATGATGTATTATGCATCCATAAAGAATGCATTCCTGAATAGCATTCCCCGCAGACTTTACTTTAGCACAGCCATTTTCAACTATCATAGTTATTTAAACGATTTTAAAAGCGTTTTAAAGACAGACTTCAATTCAAGGAGCGCCGGAGTTGGTTTGTCCTCTACCTCCTCGAACGGAAGAAGACGAAAATTCGTTTTTAAGCTTTAATAAAAACCCTAATTACTAAATTTTAAAGGTTTAAAGTTGAAACCATTTCATTCTTTTTTGGATTTAAAGGCACTTCTTTGCGTTTAAGCCTCTAAACCGACTTCAATAGGTCTCTATTAATTTGAATTATCAATCCAGAATATCATAAATAATATATTCTAATATGAGAAAGGATATAATGGATTAATAAACTGAAAAATTGGTAATAGTTATTTGGTCTCAACGGCTTCAAAAACTTATGAAGGGCGTAAGAAAAAAAAGGACCGCAAAAGGGAGCGGTCATATAAAGTGTTAAGCTTACTCAATATCTACACACTTACAGACCATATCGTTCGCATTAGGTATAAAAACTGGACTAAGTTATTATTATTAACTCATGAAAGTCACTAAAGTCGGATTTTTACCACTTTTGGTAGAGCACGTTTTATAATGTTTTTTAAATTTTATTATAGTTTATACGATACATAAAACCATGGCATAATTTATGTTCATAACGTGTTAATTAATTTAATTTATAGGTGTTATTAAATTAATTTATAGTTAGACAATATTTTATTTAATTTATATTATTATTTATAGTTATTACTTTTTTGTTTTTGTGATTTTTTTTTTGTCTGTGAGAATAGAAAATTTTGTATTTTTGTGATGATTAAGGTCAACTTTTTCAATACATTCAGCTTAATTCAAAAGCTTAATTCAGCTTTTGAGCCAAAAAGGGCGGGACGTGGCGAAGTGGGGCGTTCCGTTACAAAGTTCAGTATTCTGTATAAAAAGTTTTCAAAAGTGGTATTCATTCTCCGAACCAAATCATAATTATCAAATCAGTCTTGAGGTGAATTTTCTTTATAATCGTAAGATCTCAGAAATCACTTTCTTCTAAAAGAAAAAAAAAATACTAACTCAAAACAATTATTTGCTGAAAGAAATGCAAAAACTATAACAAAAAAAAAAAAAACAATTAAAATGGTTGATAAAATGTAATGAAAAATCCTTGATTCATTAAATCTCTACACTTTCTCGGATTGCATTTTTTCAATCGTTAATAACACAAAATAACCGTTTATAACATTATCATCATCAGTATTTTCTCCATGAGCAGAGATGGACGTTTCTTCAATGTACAAAGTATTTTTTTCAGCGTCATTATAGCCGTTTTTTTTTTCATTACGGACGGAAAATATTTTCTCTTTTCATTTATTGTAAGTTTTTCAATAACTGGATTTTCTTGTAAATTGTTTATAAAAAAAAATTATTGTACATATTTGCCAAAAATGATTAGTTTTATCCTTTTCTACTTCATTTCAATTTCTCTTCTCTCACTCTCTTTCTCTGTATCTACACACACACATATTTCTTGTTCATTATTTATTCATCATCATCATCATCGTTTTATCTTTCAGCAGAATGCTTTAGTACCTCACGCGCGCGTCGAGTCGTCCACATTCCATCCGCGCAAATACAATAAATAAAAACGTTAAATCTAATAGATTAATGCATTTGATATCTTTTAATCCGCATGTTCAGATTTAATTGGAAAATTGCACTCGTGCAGCCTGGCACAAGCATCCAGCATCATCATTATCACATCGGCTGCAGAAGAAGAGGGTTCATACAGCTTGAATGCAGCAGTAAAACAGCTTCAAACCAAACCAGGTCTAGCAATGGCAGCAACCATGAGAAGAAGAAGATGGAGAGGAGGAAGCGGCTCCTGCAGTCATGCGTAGTGGAATTACTAATTGTAATAAAAGTATAGTGTTGTTGCAGTTGTATTCATTGACTACTCTTCATAGTCTTAGTTGCGATAAGTTAAAATTGTGTTTAATATTTTTTTACCGACTATTTTTTTACCGGCGAATGGCTTAGAAACTGGCTGGTCGTCCAACCGTAAATGGATAACGGATACTGGATACTGGATAGACGCTGAAGAAGGCCGCAGCGCTTTTTAGTCAGTGGCGGCGGCTTGTGTTTTATTAACAAGAAGATAAAACGCCCGCTTGTTTTATTCTTGAACGCTGTTTGCGCCTTCGTTGTTGTACCGGTTTTCCTGTTATTGTTGGTTTTGGTAGTTATTGTTATTGTTATTGTTTTTGTTATTGGAATTGTGCGGTAGTGAAAATACAGCAGTAGCAGCTTTTCAATGAATATGCTTTACTACTATGGATTGTACGGATATTTGTGTGCATTGTTGTTGCATATCTAGCTTTGTTCTACTTTGTAATGGAACAGCTCCGCGCTTCACCCCGTCCCGCCCCGTCCCGCCCCGTCCCGCCCTGTTTGCTCGAGAGCTGATTTAAACGCAATGTATTGTAAAAGTTGACCTGAATAATCACTAAAATACGAAATTTTCTTCGCTCACCGAAAGAAAAATACAAAAACGAAAAAAATATAAAAATCATCCTAACTAGAAATTAAATTAATTAATACGTTATGAACATAAATTATAAAAACCAAGGCATCGATTGAAATATCGTATATATATTTTAAGAAATTATAAAACGTGCTCTACAAAAAGTTGAGAAAATCTCAATTCAATGGCTTTCGTGACTTAATAATATATAATAATTGAAGCCATTTCCACAATAATTTAGTTCAGTTTTTTTAAAAACTTTATTAGAAGTATTTAAAGAGACACCAAAAAAAAAAACAACAAAACGGTGCCAATAAATATCTCAGGCATTAAATTTTAAAGCGTAAGAGTGTTTATTTTTTGCATCAAAATACTTTTTTTAATTTAAATTTTGATCACAACTTTTTCATTATCGATCTCGCCTCTAGTTTTTCTGGTTTCAGTTCACGTTTCTGAGTTTATTTTAATTGTTTGGTATTTTTTAACCGATTTTTACTTCGTGTTTTAGTACATAAAAATTAAACAAAAAAAAATATTGACATAATTTATACTGAACAAGTTTGGTTTTTGTTTCTAAACTATCTAATTAATTAATTATGCTGATCTTGTCGCAGAGATCTCGATCATGCCACACAAATATTACAAATCTTTTAAATAATTATCATGAATTATTTGATACATACTGCATAATCTCGAGATCGACAAAAAGAAAACTACAAGAAAATGAAATCGTTTTTAGCCTTCAGCTAAAAATAATTCATGAACTAGTTTCATTTGATTTTTGCTTAAAATCATGTAAGATTTTGAGCTTTCTTTCGAAAGGCAACATCATAACATAGCACATACATAGCTTATGTATGGCATATATACATATTTCTCAGCAAACATTTTTACAAAAATATTTTAGAAAATTTTCTACAAAGAAAATCTATTAATTACGCAAAATCTTACTATTAAAATTTTTATTTAAAATATTAAATTTAATAAAAACTTTCAATGGTCCATTTTTACCCAGACTAAAATTAAAATTTTTTAAAAATTTAATAAGAAACCTAAAGATTTTTAAAATTTTTTCAGTGTTTTTGATTATCTAAATACATAATAAGAATAATTTTATATAAAAAGAGAACAGACAGATTATCTTGATTGTCCTTCAAAAAAATGCGATATGTTTTTTTTTTTTATTTTATTTTAGGCATACAATTTTTATGCAATTTATTTTTTAAAAAACATACGAGCAAAATGTCTGAAGAATATTCATCATTATTGAACATTTGCCAAATGGTAACGAATACAAAGCATATAAAACATTAAAATCAATTGATTTGAGAATACTCAAATGTCAGAAATTTCTTATGTCAGAATTGGAAGATTTATAATTAGTCATGACGTTATTAATTCTAAGATAAATTAGATCAACATTGACGCCATGAACAGCGTTGAAACTACGCATAAAATAGGCCTTACGGCATACGGCAGAAATTGAAAAACTAAATAAAACTAATTAATACCAACTCGTAATAAAAAACAATTGCTTTCATTTTCAATTAAATTTGATTTCGAATTTAATTTCGTATTGCGTACAAACGAGTCGTTGTGCGCGCAAGTGTCGTTGTGTAAATATTCATTTGTTCGCTGAAATAATTTACATACGTTTGTAATTTGCTCAAATTGAAGTAAAACAAGTAAAGGCGTTAACTTCGGCCTGGCCGAAGGTTATATACCCTACACCCGTATCTGTCGAAGTTACGATAAAAAGTAGGCGGGTGACGCCCACTTTCATTTAATTTACAGATAGTAAATTTTGATATATTAACTCATTTACAGCACCGCTTTTCTCAACAAACACCTCATTATATGGTATGGTATACCAGTGGGCGTGTCACGCCCATTTTCTGTGAGATAACTTTTTCTTTTATTATTATTTTTTAGAATATTTTTAAGAGAATATTTGTGCCAAATCTCAAGACTATATCTCCATTCGTTCTTCTCTAATCGTGATTTTCGTCGCCAGTGGGCGGACCACGCCCATTTTTGGGAATGTCTTTAAGTTTGAGACCATGGATTCAGGAATGACATTTTAGCTTTAAACTCGCTCTACAAGCTGAGAAATTGTGCTAAAAGCACGGGAAAATTCATACTTTCTATAAAAAGTAGGCGTGGCACTGGACCGATTTTCTCCATTTTCAATACCAAACAGCCTATGGTGACAAAGAATATTCGTACCAAATTTTATGGCGTTAGCTCTATTCGTTCTCCTGTAATCGTGATTTCTACAGACAGACAGACAGACAGACAGACAGACAGACAGACAGACAGACAGACAGACAGACAGACAGACGGACGGACATGGCTAAATCGAATCAGGAGGTGATTCTGAGCCAGAATATATATACTTTTCTATACCTGCCACGCCTCCTTTAATGCGTTACAAACGGAAGAACAAAGTGAATATACCCTCATCCCTTCGGGTGTAGGGTATAAAAACGATCGGTGATAAAAAAAAGAACAAAATAAAATCTATAAATCACACTACTGTTGTTTTTGTTGCTTTGACATACAGAAAAAGTATGACATCACACTGATCTGTTAGACAGGCTAAAGTAAAGAGCTGAGTAAAGAGCTGAGAATATATACTCGTACATACGTTATTATTATTCATTGTATGATTTTAAATATTTTGAGAATAAACGACTATTTATAAACGAAGTCGCAGCGCTTCGACAGTGATAATCGATGCCGGTTGTTCATGATTCACGCTGTAATACTCTTTTGATTCAGGGTCAAAGCAACGACTGTAGACGAGGTACATATGTACGTACGTACGTACTATGACGAGCGTAATTGTAATACTATTAATTCTTAAAAAATTAAATCGTGATTCTGAGGGAACAGCGCGACAGTGACGAAATTTATTAAACTATCTATCGAGGTTTTTAGGGTACACGTATTAGAAATTGAAAATATACATAATAGCTTATAACTTTTTCCATATTGTTAAAAATAATAATAATGTGTTTATAATTATAAACTAAAAAAATCCAATTACAGTATATAAAAGTTAAAGAACAATTTTTTATTGAATTCAGACAAAATAATAACTAAATATATACTCTGGGTGTTAACATGCAAACGTCGTAGTACTAAAGAATCCATTGAGATTTTCAATGAAAAATACGAAACGAAATTCAACTTTAAGAGCATTTTATTGAGTAAATAATGTTCAAAAGGGTTATGGTTTATTGATGAACCAATAGACCTTAATTACGCGAATTATATCGTGACAGTTTGTCAGCTTTTATGGCAGCAATTTCAAAAGACAATTATAGTGATATTGATTACATCAATTATATCGAATACTATTTAGTATACATGATATAGTACATGATATAGTTTGATATACTTTTAGGTTAATAATTTAAAAATTAGAGATTTCAATTTGGGAATTTTTGATTGAGGTACAAACGTATCATAGGACAATTTGTACGTACTAAATACAATGCGAATACAATGCATAAATCGTTAATACAATGCGAAAAAAGAATAAGGAAAAAGTTGACGAGAGTCTAAAATAAGTTTTTAACAAAGGGATTATCTCTGATCTTTACTAACAATAGCAACAACAAGGTTGAAAAATCGTTTGAACAATGATTTTTCATGGTAACGTATATCTTCATTTTCTCTATTTCTACCTCAGAGAAATTGATATTTTTAAAATTTATTTTATATTATATTTTTTAATTTAAAGAAAATATTTCGATTTTTTCATATGGAGGTTGATACCTCCACCGCCAACGTAGGTACCATATAAACCAACATTAATTTAATCATACATTAAGCATAATTTTAAAATTTTTATTAGCTTTTGCTTGTTTTTTTTTTTGATATTTTTTTCCACTTTGTTTTTATAACATTTTGCCTGTCAAGCGGCAAACATTTTTACGACCGCATTTGTTCCACTTTCTTATTTTGCAATGTGTCGGTCTCCCTCTCTCTCTGTCACTGTATTTTGTCAATGCCACGAGTTGTATATTTTTCAACCCGTGACGTTAAATGCCTACATATTTTATTAGTCAAGATCATTTTTTTATTGGCTTTAGAAGAAAGTTTCATGACAGAGAAAAGAGTCAAAATTTCCAAATTGATTTTCTTGGTTACAATTTTGATTTAAAATGTTTTAAAAAAATTGAAACTATTAAAAATCTGTCAAATCAATGATTGGAAAAAAAATTTGTAGAAGCGAAATCGTTAATTATACTAAAAATATTTGCATGCAAAAAAATATATTCGTCAGAATTCGGTTGAAGAAGTACAAAAGAAAATATATTGTAAATTTGCTTCATAAAGTTTAAGAATATAATTTATTGATAAAGTGTGTAAAAGTTTTCAACCAGAACGATTGCTAAAAATTATGAAAAGTTTTGTAATGATTTTCAGTCGTACCTTTTCAAGTTTGGTTTGGAGACATTTTAAAATGTCTAAAATGTCTAAATTTTTTTAATTTTTCTTAGCATTAAAATTAGGGAGAAATTATAACTTCTTTCCATTGTCAAAACTTAGGCTCTTTATTCCAATGTTTTCTCTCGGTTGCTTATTAGTTTTTTTTTCCTTAAACCTTTGCCGAATTATGTGTAATTGTTTTCTTTTTGTAGGCAAAGTCTGAAGACCACTCACTGTACTCGTATTAGCAGATTGCATTTTGAGTGAAAATAGTAATAAAATCCAAATGGAACCACACCCAAAGACCACCAAAGAGACTTAAGGTTTAAAAAAATTTGACTAAAACACATGAAATGTTAGAAGGGGAGCGGGGGGGGGGGGGGAAGAAAGAGAAAATAAGCTATTTTTTAGGTGAAAATTATTCGAAATGACTGCTTATGGAGTCATGGATCGAGAGATGATAATCTGCCATCATCACTTAATTTATGGATAAACCGCTGAAGTGAAAATATAATAGAAAAATAACAACGACAACGACGAAAACTATCACAAAAGAAAAAATATCGCCTCCTCTAAATTTGTTGTAGGTGGATTTTTATGGTTGAAGAGAAAATGCAAACATTTTTGCAATCTTGCGACAGCAACGCCAAACAACGAATACGCTGACATTTGATCTGCAGCGAGAAAGCAACGCATATTCAAGTACGTCCTTATTTACATACTCGTACGTACTTAGAAAATAGAAACGAGTATAGACATACAAACATATGTATGTACATATATATATATAAGAGACATTGTGCTAAAAAGACAGATATTTATACCGGTATGTTTATTTATATCTTTTCTTAGTTCATAAATTTGCATAAGCACACACATACACACACCAAATAATCATGTCTGTCTATGCAACCAAATGTCTGAGTGTCTGTCCAAACGTTTTTCTATGCGCGAGCCTGTCTCTTCGTCTGTCAGTTTGTTCATTTGATGGCAATGCAAGCAGCTCTCCAACTGTTTGCTTGCAACGACACTGTCCGTCGCTGTCCGTTGCTGTCCGTCGTGTCCGCACTGACGCGATTGTCAAGTCAGGCGCAGCGAGCAATATACGTATTGCTTAAGGATAAAAGCAATGAATATTTTCAAAGCTCTTGTCTAAGCCTTACCGTCGCCGTCGCCGTCGTCGTCGTCGTCGTCGTCGTCCGCAACACATGAATTGGCCATAAAATTTACCAACTTATGAGACAGCAAAGAACAAGCGAGGCAACAAAATAGTTAGTGAACATTCATTCATTCATAAAATATTAAATGTAAACATAGCAGCGTCATGGTAGCCAACGGCTCTAAAACAACGCAGCAGCAGCAGCGTCATCATCGGCATCATCGTGCCTTTCTATCTGCTCGCTTCTTCTCTTGAACTTAACTACGGCCAACTTCACTCGGCTTTATTCCTCAACTTGTCAAATTTACTTGGTAGAATATTATTTACCGCATTTGTTATGGTTGTTGTTGTTTGTGTGCTTATAATTGATTGACAAACGCAATGTAAACGCAATGCAACGCAACGCAACGCAACGCAAGGTAAAGCACAACACGCTACGTAGCGTGGTACGTACAGCGCTCTTCCTAACCAGCCGTCGAAGTCGGAGTCAAGACACAACCAACGAGCCCTCTTCATGGAAACGCCATTGTCAACAATAACCAACTATAATTTAACTTGCATTGAAGTGGAAATTATTATTCATCATGTTGTCTTTAATGAAGATGTTGAGACGCCTGAGACGACGACACGCGCAGGCTGAACCGAATCGAGTATTGAATGAATTGCTAGATGATGTTTGCCTTGATAATTTTTGAAAATCTTATTATTATCTTATTAAATAAGGAATTTCTTTGTTATTAAATGAAGAAGAATGTATTTTTTCTTTGCTTTTTTATATTCCGAAGACTCTCATCATTTTATGTTGTATTGAAAAAATGTTATAACAGCAATGTTATCTTACATTGAGTACTAAAAAGTGTACTAAAGAGTACTTGAGTTTGTGAGAAGTAATAAAGTCCATAGCAATGTAAAGAAACTGTATACAATTTAAGGCAAAATTTTACTTTTAATAAAAAAATGTTTAATTTTAGCAAAAGAAACTTCAATTTTTGGCAAACAGTTCAGGGCCGCTCAGGACCTGAGTCGAGATACTCTCTGGAATTCACAGTATTCTTCTCTAGAGACGAATTAGAGGCGATCATTTCATGATTTTAGTCCAAAATTCGGTAGAATATTATTTTCAAGACAGCAAAGAAAGTACACTTAACCTCGTTATACTGAAAATATGGATGTTTTTCGATGTAAATCCATTCCTTACGGGTTGGTTGTGGTCAAAGACGAAAACCGAAAACTAAAGAGAAATCTCAATCTCTATCCTTAGATCCGGAGCCTGATTTCAATCAAAGGCGAGATAGGTCTATCCTGCCGAAATGTAGGTAATCTTAAGATGAGACAACTGCACACAGCTTTTCCTTCTAAATTAATAATTAATAATTACGTTTTTATGGAGTTGGCCAGAAGTGACTCAGTTTGGACCGTTCTCTAGACCAGAGTACACCAGACTAGCTACCGTTCAGTACACCAAGCATTCAATCAGAGCAGAAAAACTGCAATATACGAGCATATACATAAGTTCTACAACTTCAAAAAGAACTCCATCCTTCACTGGAGCGTAGAATATGTTTGACGGTTGGGGCGAAACGGAACGATGCAAACTGGAATGTATCTAAATACGCACGGGCACAGAGTGTGCCAGTCGACTGATTAGATTGTGTATGGTATGCTCAATGCCGGATGCGTTTGAATCGTGTGCTGAAAGGGTCAAAACGAAAACGAGCATTCATTCGAGGGTCAAGGCGGCGCGGCAGACGCTTCAAATGGGAGAGTCCAGTCTAAGCGTCCCATCATTGAGCCTGTACTCGTATGTACCTACATATGTATGTACGAGTATGTATGTACGTTATGTCCATTGAAGTCTATCTCAGTTCGTTTATTTAAAATTCAGCTTGTTGCTATTCTAACTTTTATTATCTCCGCTCCTCTCTACTGCTCCCCCCTCCCCTCCTCTCCCTTCTCTTCATTCTTTGTGATGACTTCTTGCGTTAGTTTTATTCTTTTATTTGATTTCTTTTGTTCTATTATTTTTCTTTTATTTTTTTTATTCTTTTCTTTTATTTTTCTATTTTTTCTGTTTTTCCTCGCTGTTTTGTTGCTTTCCACAATGTTGTTTAGTGACCTGATTAAAGATTTTCTGCGTGGCTTTTTTGTTATTGTTTGCATTTTTACTCTTGTTGTCTTTTGTTGCTTTTCTTTTGTTTTGTTATTGAGATTGTTATTGTTATTGGTTTTGTTAATGCTTTTGTTATATAGGGCCGTTGTTGCCGTTGTTGTTGTTGTTGTTCTTGTTGTTCTTGTTGTTGTTGTTGTTGTTGTTTTTCTTGTAATTGCTATTGATGTTTTCTTTGATTCTATCGTACCT